>CARXXK010000001.1:121281190-121867454 GCA_949089665.1 Macrosiphum euphorbiae
CTCACTGTTCATTTTGTCGTTTTATATCAATATGAGTAAAATACATTGTTTCAAATTTTGTGCTGTTGATTTTCTATAAAAACAATTTTGGGTATTCATTTAGTATGTGACTTACCGGACCGCGTAACCTACTGTTTTGGGTATTAATTTAGTATGTAACCAATGGGACCGATAATTCATTTAAAAGCAGTCAAATTAAAAATCATAAAATTATGTAAATACTTATTTAATTAATAAACTAGTAATATCAATATAAAATAATACAGGATTGCATTTAACAATGTCAAAATCAGTCAAACAAAATATCAGTTTAAAAAAAATACCCAAAACAGCAATATGTCATAAAATTATATTATTAATACACTTTTTGTATACTACTTTAAAATGTTTAAAAAATGTATCTTACCTGTTGATAGATTGGTACCCATACATTTATTATATAGATAATATAGGTCACATACTAAACAAATACCCAATTTTGATACTATTTACAGATAATTTTAGAATTTGTTTCATTGTTTAGATAATTTTCCCTTTTATTTTATTCAATTAAATAATTTTTTATTTAATTTTATGTATATAAATATATTTTAGACTTATGTGGTTTATGAAGAACATTGGGTGTTAATGCATTTTCCTTTTGTAATGATGACTATGGGCATGATGCTATGTATTCATTACTACCCTGTTAAGTAAGGAATTATGTATACTAATAAAATATAAATTTTAATATTTTTTTGTAAATATAATACATTATTATGTAGAGATTTAAAAATAATATATAAAAATAACTTTTACAAAAGTTTTAATTATTTTAATTTTAATATGCATAGGTATTTCGATCACTTACATAAAGCAGCTATGCACTTGGGTCGTTGGAAGAGAGTAAAATTAGATCGCCCTCACTTGCCTATACATTTGTATGTATCAATATTATTTGTTCTTGTGTTCTTGTTCTTGTTAACTAATGGAATATTTCAGATGGTCAGAAGAAGTGGTATGGCAACAAGGATCATTAGTTCGACATAATCAATGTTTGTATAAGGCTGAAGGAGTATCAAATGTAGCTGAACCAGGAAAAAATGCTGATAAAGTTTTTTATGTAAGTATACATGTGTCCGCGGAAACAGGGTACACTTTACCACTCATTACCCTGTACATATTTTTCAATTTTGTTTTCGGGACATTAAATTAGACTATTTGATCTTTAATTTCAATTACTTAAAATTTTTTTAACTCATGTATTTTGCACATGCGCAATAAAACTTACATTTTTTTAAATGGCAACCCGTAATTTGAATATCATATTCGGGTTCTTCATTTTTTTTCAAGCCATTTTGATGTATCAACTTGTATCCTAAACCCAAAATTGACTAAACTAGAGCTAAGTAGAATTTAAAAAATTCAATTTAATTAATTTTTTTTTCTAACTGTACGTACTTATTTTTTTCTTCTAAACACCAAGAAACAAACAATCAAAATTATTATTATTAAACTAATTAACTATTTAATATTTATGAATTATTATCTTATTTTATTATTACACATTATGAAATTGCATATGGTCTTAATTGGCCGAAACCAAAAAAGAAGAAGAAGTGTATTTTTGTTTCCATCAGAATAATAATTAAGTATCTATTAAAATAATAATGAGCATTGGTGTTCCTAGTTTTGTTATCCACCTATACATATTAAAATATCATTAGCTATTTTTATATTAGGTATTATGGAACTCATTATCAGAGTCATGTGTCATTGCGGTCTTAGTAATTCGATGTTTTTTGTTCTCTATTTTCAATATCTTTAGGTATTATAAAGTTATAGTTTGATTTTTGTTAGAATAAAATATTAATCATGAATAATAGTGAAAGAGTTCAGTTACTATTGATCTACGGAAAATGTAACAGAAACGCACAAGAAGCAACAAGAATGTATGCTCAGCAATATCCAGATCGGTATCACCCAATCGTACTTATGTTCAAAAACTTGAAAAGTCATTGATTGAAACTGGTTCATTTAATGGATTAATTAATGCTGTTCAACAACAGCCACGGGTAAATCAACATTTTAATGAAGTTATTGAAAATCAAGTTTTAGCGTATGTACATCTTAACCCACGTTCGTCTGTTAGACGCACGTCGGACATGAAGTTGGCATACCTAAAACTTTAGTTCATAAGATTTAAAAAAAAAATAAACTACACCCTTACAAACCAGACTCTGTCCAACATTTAGGCATAACAGACCCAGAAAAAAGATTAAATTTTATTTCTTGGTTTATGGTGACGTCTGAGGATGATCCATTATTAATTAATCATATTTTGTGGACTGATGAAAGTAAATTTACTAATAATGGAATATTAAATAAGCAAAATAATCGTTATTGGTCGAATGAAAATCCTCACTGGGCTGTTCCTACAAACTTCCAAACATGTTGGGGTAAAAATGTATAGGTTGGTTTGATTGGTGGTAAGTTACTTGGGCCCCATTTCTATGACGGAACTTTAACGGGAAGAAGATACTTAGATTTTTTGCGTGATGACTTGCAATTACTCCTTGATGATTTACCTTTAGATATACGTAGAAACATTTATTATCAGCAAGACAGGGCACCTGTTCATAATGCCCAAATTGTCCAAGTCTTTTTGAGAGTAAGATTTGGCGAACAATTTATTGCAACACATGGACCAGTAGAGTGGCCCCCAAGATCAACAGATCTAACACCGTTTGATTTTTTTTTTGTGGCGACACTTGAAAAATGTTGTGTATGCTGATCCTCCAATCAACATCCAAGATTTAAAGAATAAAATTACACACCCATGTTACCTCCTAAACGAAAACCAAATACTGGCAACAACTACTCGTGAATGTTTACGTCAATTTGAGGCATGCACTTTACACGACGGAGGGACTTTTGAACAGTTTATTGAATAGTTTATGTTTGTAATTTCTGTAAATTAAATTGTAAATAAAAATGTATAGTCATGTTAAAAAAAAATAAAATAGAAATTTTGTTTCTTGAAAATACATGTTTAAACTCTGTTAATTCATAATGTGTAATAATAAAATAAGATAATAATTCATAAATAGTAAATAGTTAATTAGCTTAATAATAATAATTTTGATTGTTTGTTTCATGGTGTTTAGAAGTAAAAAATAAGTACTTACAGTTAGGAAAAAAAATTAATTAAATTGAATTTTTAAATTTTTTAAATTCTACTTAGCTCTAGTTAAGTCAAATTTGGGTTTAGGACACAAGTTGATACATCAAAATGGCTTGAAAAAAATCGATGAACCCGAATATGATATTCAAATTACGGGTTGCCATTTAAAAAAATGTAAGTTTTATTGCGCATGAGCAAGATACATGAGTTAAAAACATTGTAAGTCATAGAAATTTACGATCCATTAGTCTAGTTTAATGTCCCTCAAACAGAATTAAAAATATGTACAGGTAATGAGTGGTAAAGTGTACCCTGTTTCCGCGGACACACGGTATTTTGGGCTGTAATAAATTTTTGACAATCAATTTTTTTTATTTTTAGAGAATTTTCAGTAATCCTTCAGAAACAATATTTTTTACATTGGCTTCTATGCAAGTATCATTTATGATAGTATTGATTATTGCACTGGTCATCAGTTTTCAATGGCATCATATATTTTACCTTTCATTTGTAATGCTATTAAACTATGTTACACTGTGTAAGACTTTATTTAATTACCGTATGACTGCCAAGATATACAAATTGTTAAAGGAAAAAACTCAATAGACTGTTAACATTTTCTGAATTGAAAAAAACCTTAATGTCAGACTTTACTTTCATTTTTTTGTTTAATAACTAGATTATGAAAAACTAATAAACTTGTGCTAGATTTAAATTATATTATAATATAAGGTTTGAATGTTATTAAGGGGTCGTCGCACCCGCATTTGTTGTCTCCGTCTTACACACGGACAACATAGACAAAACGTGTTTACGCAGTCTGAGTATAACTCGCTCAATTCTGGTCTAGAGTAAAAATACCTATTATAAAATTGAATTGTGACAATATTTCTGAGGGCAACTTGTTGTGTATTTTTTTTAAATTTAGTAATAGTTATTTTAAAAATGTTGAAATTTTTTCTATTTCTAAACGATATAATGAATGTTATTTTGATTATAATGGTAAAAACGCAACAACTTACCCTCAGAAATATTGCCATAACTCAATTTTATTATAGGTATTTTTACTCTACAACCAAAATTGAGCGAGTTCTACTCAGACTGCGTAATCGCATTTTGTCTATGTCGTATGTGTGTAAAACAGAGACAACACATGTGGGTGTGACATCCTCTTAATAATATCTTATTATGTACAGTATTTAAAGAAAATTATTTTGTTTTGCTCAATTTTTGAATATTTTTAGCAACAATAATATTATTGTAATTTTCCTACATTTTATTTAACAATTATTTTAATAGTGATGATAGAAAGTTCCTCAATTTTTTTGTATTATCTTTTTTTTAAATTTTTTCTTTGTTTACAATTCTAGTCAAAAAGTTTGTATTAATGAATAAGTACTTAATCAGTAATTACAATGTATATAAAGTTAATGATATATTGCACATATGCTTTAAACCTTTTTACATGCTTTATTGCCTTAGATTATATGTCATTTCACATTTTGTTTTTATTCAATGTTTGTAATTTATGTAAATCTTTTGTATTTATATTAGATACTGAACAAGATAGACACATATAGTATTTCAATAATTATATTTCATACAATAAAAACTGATGAGCATACTATATTGTTTTTCTATATTATGGACCTAGTATGTAGGAGATTATTTTTTATTATACAAAAAGCCTTCAAGATTCTGAGGAACATTTTAATGACGATCTGCTTTTTGTAAGTATTTGAATTTTCCAAGAATAAAATACAACTCTTATTCAAATTTCAAATACTTTGTTACCTAAAAATATGTATAAAGCTCGGTTGTTGAGACACGATGGTGCAGAATGATGGTTTGTATTGATGTAAAATTAAATCAATGATAAACAGCAATGTTACAATCAAGATCAAACATTTTCAAAAAGGAGTTCTTTGTAAATCTAGGTTAAGCAAATGCTTACATATTAGTTATATTATTACTAACATTTATTTATACACCATATTTTTTGTTAAAGTATCTTAAGTATCCCTATTTCGCTGATAATGTATAAGATTTAAAAATAAAAGTAGACAACATTCCATAAACTACAAAAAAGCTAATTTAATATTTACTTTTAGTAAATAGAAAATTAATCAATCCTGAATTTAATTTTTTTTGGCTTGTATTTTTTCATGCCTCCATATTGATGATATCTTAGAGTCCTAAAAAATTAAGTAAAATATAATTAAAATAAATATAGTTTATCATATTTATTATATCTATTTACTTGTACAATAATATTGGCTAAAGAAAGCTCATCCCTCAAATTATCGCAAAGTTCAAATATTTCTTGTTTGCTAATCCCAGACTTTGATTGTAATGCTAACTGTCTAAGTTTTGATCTAAAATTTACTGTAATATCAATAACTAAACTATTTTCAGCATCAGACTTGAACTAAAAATATAATTTTTAAAAAAATTATTATTAATTTTTTTTTTTTTTTTAACCATTACCTTTGATCTAGATAAATCAATTCCAAATGACTCCAATGTTTTAACTACTAAATTTAATGCCTGAATCACTTCCAATTTTGAACAATTAAAATGAAAGTCCTAAATTAAATCATACTATTTTTAGTAATAAAATCTAATTTAAAACAACATAAAAAGTTTACATTACCACTGTAAGTAATTTATTGAATATGCTAATAAGCTCAATAAGTAAATTTAAAGCTTTTGATGTATTAAAATTATCTGCTAGATTGATTAATATATCATTTTCAATGTCACTTATTTTCTGAAATAAAAGTGTTAAATTTAAGTGAGAAAATATTTGTTTTATTTTAATTATATTGTTTTCTTACTTTTAGTAATGTGATATCAGGAATATGCTTACTGTTGTAAGTATTTAAATGAGCATAACAATTAGCAATGAAAGAATCCAATTTTTTTAACACTCCACAGGCTACGTCCATTGTACTATCATTAAATTCCAAATCTAAAATATTTACACAGGTAAAATATAATAAAAATCAAATTGTTATGCTTTTTCTAGAAGTTTCACTTCAAATTCTCAAAATAGGTAAAAATTTGAAAACTAGAATGAGAATTTAATTTACCATTTTTGAAATTTGATAATAAACATAGTGTTCGAAATTGATTAGCAGTATATGAATTGAGTAGTTCTTTAACACTGATGGTGTTCATTAACGATTTTGACATTTTAATATTATCTCCTACATGTAAATGCCCTGAAAAACATAATATTTTATTATTGTATAATGAGGTAAAGTAAGCAATTAAATAAGAACCTGTATGTATCCAATGTTTGACCCAATCATCAACATTATGATATGCACAGCATTGAGCTTCTTCGTTTTCATGATGTGGAAATAGCAAATCTATTCCTCCAGAATGTATGTCAACACTGGATCCAAAATAATGACTGTAAATATTTAATAAAATCAGATACAAGTATTTACAAAAATAATTTAGAATTCCATAATATATTTACATATTAAATACATATAAATTAAATAGATACCTAGCAATAGCAGAACATTCAATGTGCCATCCCGGTCTTCCAGGTCCCCAAGACGAATCCCATGAAGGTTCACCTGGTTTTGTTGCTTTCCACAGTGCAAAATCTAAGTTACTTTTTTTGAACATATGGGGTACAATTTCAGGCACTTTAACCATTTTTCCATATCTTGTATACTTAGTTGTATCAAAGAACAATGAACCTTTTTACATTGAAACTATTAAACCTAAAAGGCTTTTTCAACATTTTTAACCAAAATATTTTTAAATTATTTTCAAAACTCACCATCATCTGCAGAATAGACTAGATCTTTATCGAATAGGTTCTGAATAAAATTTAAGACTTGAGGAATAAAATCAGTCACTCTTGCTATAATATCTGGTTGTTTTATGTTTAACAAATTTATATCTTCAATAAATTCTACTTCGTAATTCCTAAAGATATTAAATAATTAATGCAATAATCATTTTATAGACAAAGATAGATAAATATTATCAACATATAATAATATGTTTGAACTATCCAACATCCAAACCTTGCTAATTTAAGTGGGTCTATGTTTAAGGCACGTGCTTTTGAAATAATTTTATCGTCCACATTGGTGATGTTCATTACTTGAAAAACAGACAATTGAAAATAGTTCTCCAAAATTCTTCTGATAATGTCAAACTTAATGTAACAGCTAGAACAAATTTGTATAAAAACTATTTCTTAAATCCTTTAAATGATATTTAGGTAGGTACCAAAAGAAAAAAAAACCAACCTTGCGTGCCCAATATGCATTGAGTCATATACCGTGGGACCACACACGTACCATGTCAGAAGCTTGTTACATTTCAATGGTTCTTTAGTCTTGGTTTTATAATTGTACACCAACACATTTGATTTGTTCGTACAAAACGAACGATTGGTCAGCAAACTACCGAGAACACCGAGATTACGCATGATCATAGTCGAAACACACAAGGAATATGACCAATATTATTCTTAAATCAAACCATAAAAGTATAAACCTGAAATATTCAATTTTAATTAAACGTTTGAAAAATTTTAAATTATTATGAACTATTGAAATATGAAGTTACTAGTGTCGTAGAAATGTAGAATACTAGACTGACAAGACTGAACCGAGACATACAGAAATTCTGAATTCAAATTTCAAATATCAATTTATTATCAGACAACCAAGTTTCACAGTTGATAAGGAAAATAATAAGTAATAACAACAATATTTCTGATGACCATATTATTATACAGACGGGTAAAATGTGTAATGTACCTACCTACAATAAATAATTTATCACATTGCCATCACGGACAATCTGCTAACCGGCCAACCGGGTGATTTAAACTCAAATTGTATTCCCGAGCGTGCAAAACTGAAATACTTTGCAAATAATTTTTCATTAAATTTCCATTAAACATTTTTTATTTAATTATATTTTAATAAATCTGTAACTAGCAGGGCCTTGCACCCGAATCAACGCGAACCCCTAACACCAACCAACGCCAAATTTAACCATACAAGATACAAACTACTAATTAGTCTAAAAGTTTATAGACATTCTAATGTATTCTCCCAAAGCCGGAACTCCTAGGCACTCCTAGTAGGTGAAGTTATATTTTTTTGGCAATTAAATTACAATACGTATTATTAGTTATATATTAGTCAATAAATCGACTGCTGATATTTAAATACAAAACTGTGTTATAGATAACCTATTGAACTATTCTAAAATACAAGTTTAACCTACTAATAATAACACTGTATAAAATATGAAATGTGAACATTTGAAGAAAATTCTAAAAAAATCCAAAAAAAAAAAATTGTGTGTTTGCAGTGCAGTTCTCTTAAAACCCAAATGTTTAACATTATTTAATTGAGCTTAAAATTATAAGTGGTATCTGCCATGCACCTAAAAATTATATTAAATAACATTAATCATTATTCATTATGTATTTTATTATTTTATTAGGAAGGTCGTAGGTATTATAGGTGTTGCCTAAACATTTATTTCAAATTTAAAAAAATATTCTATTAATCTACTATTTTTATTTTTTTTTTTGGCTTATTCCGGGCCTTGAAGGTCCATCGCCGCTTCTACTACACCTCTCCACAATTCTCTGTTCTTCGCCAGTTGTTCTCCCTCTCTAATCCCCAGGAGCTTGAGGTCTTCTTTAACTCGGTCTGTCCATCGCTGTCTTGGCCTCCCTATTGGTCGTTTCTTATTTGGTTTCCACATTGTGACATCATGTACTGTTTGGCCCTCCGCTCTCCATACATGCCCGGCCCAGCTTATTCGTCTGCTTTTAAGTATTCCCACTATGTTTGGCTCGTTGAACATTGCCCTTAGTTCTGCATTAGTTCTTCGTTCATATAAATTTTCCTCGTTTCTTTTGGGTCCATAAATTCTCCGCAGTATTTTCCTTTCAAATAGTAGTAATCTTTTCTCGTCCGACTTTGTTGATGCCCATGCTCCACAAGCATACAATACTATAGGTCTAATGAGTACTTTATATAGTCTTATTTTTGTATTTTTGGAGATTAATCTTGATTTAAATATAGGTACGAGCGCAAAATAGCTCTTATTTCCTGCAGTTATTCTCCTTTTAATCTCATCATGGCTGTTTGCTTGTTGGTTAACATCTACTCCCAGGTATTTAAAGTTTGTTACCCTTTCGAAGGTACATCCATCGACTACTAACGAATTTTGTACTTGTTCTCTACGTGATACTATTAAGTATTTCGTTTTTCCTTCATTAACTTGTAAGTTGTAGTCCAATGTCTTTTCCCTTACTTATTAGTTTTTCTGCCGACCGTTTTAGGTCCTCTTCGGTTTCTCCAATAATATTATTATGTCATCAGCATACGCAGCTAGTGTGATTTGGTGTCCTCCTCCAATTCTTAGGCCCGTGACATCATCAAGTACTTCTCTCACGACCGATTCTAAGGCTATGTTAAATAATGTGGGGGATAACGCATCTCCTTGTCTAAGACCTGTTTCAACTGAGAAATCTTCAGATATTTCTCCGTTGAACTTAACTATACACTTGGACTTTTGCATTCATGTCTTTATCAATCTCACCAATATTGTAGGGATTCCGAGTTGGGTCATTGCTTTTGTATTAATCTACTATAACAATAATTAACATTGGTTAATTATAGTAGGTACGTACCTAACTATAATTTAAGTTATATTTCATAATATCACAATTTTGTGCACCTAAGACAACTTGATGTTTTTAAATTACTCTACGTCTGGTGCCTGGAGGGCATGTAGGTACCATGTTTGCCTGACAATATATATTTAGGTCGTGTAGCGTCAAAAGAGTGGATAGAAGGAAAAAACTTACTTAAATATTTATTCTTTCAGTGAATCACGTGCACTACAAGCGTATAATATTGTCTATCAGAGCAGTTGCAGTGCATTGATGTCAAGGGAAAGTATAGAGTAATCTGTAAGTATTGAGGTGAATGTCATATTTTGTGTAAATAGGTACCTAACCGATGAATATTTACACATTCCCTTTAAAAACTATACCTAAGCAGTTATTTGGTTCTACTTGACACAAATGCGGAAAATTGAATTGTATATAATTTTACGGTAACGAAGATCATTAATAGTGTGTATGGATTACACCTACACATATACAATTTATACAACTGGTGCTTAGTCCAGTTTGAAAGGCTCACGGTAAAAATTGTGTTACGGATTATTATTACAGATCTTTCATATATTTTTTAATGAGATTAATGATTACTAACGACATTTTGTCCCTATTTGTGACTTGGCTATGTCTACAACACTCCTTGTTAAAATATCAAATGTATAGGGGTTGGGGCGAGGTACTGTCTTTTAGGTACCAGATTTTAAAAAAACTTATCGGCATTGATTGTTTTTTTTTTTTTTTTTTTTTTTTTTTATTGGATAACCCGCGGCAACATGGGCCATTGGGTGTGTGGAGGGAACTGTAGGTTTTTAGATTGGGTAGGTTGGTACACGAGTGTGTTTGTGGTGGCAGAATTTTTATTGGGGCACCCGTAGGTTTCTGCCATGCCCCGGGGTGGGGGATGGCGGCATTTGTACTCCGGACACCGTGACTTGCCCGGAGAAAAATGCCGCCCAGTGGTCGAGAGTCGAACCCGCGACTGCCAGCGCCGCAGTCGACGCGTTAGACCGCTCGGCCACCTCGTCCCCCTTTTTTTTTTTATATATAAGTAGACTATGTATTCGTATTGGCTATACAAGGTTTTTGTGAAGCCAATATCCAACATAATAAACATAAATAAATAACAAATAAGTAAAAACATTTTTTATAAATTTATTTTCCCTATTATAGGTTAAAAAATAAACAAGTAGATGATATTTTTATCAAAAGTCAAGAAAAATAATTGTGTATTAAAAATATGTGCGTAAAAATGTCTTCAACTATTGACTAAATTATATTATTATTTCAATTGTGAGATAATATACATAATACAAATATTATGGTGTTAAAAAAAAAAAATTGACCGATAGCATTATTTTAATTTTCATATAATATGGAACTTAAACTAATAATTATACAAGACAAATTTACAACATAATATTGTATTGTATTTAATAAAATCATTTTTGAATAAATATAAAATTGACTAACTTTTATTTTCGTTCTACAATATACCTACCTATATTTAATAAAAACTATTAACTAATAAGAAGCAGCCTGATTATAATTCAAGAGATAATCTGATATACTGATATGTAAATAATGAATAGCTCCGGAGATGAATAAATATTAAAAATAGTATCCATCCAACAGTATGGTTTCACAGTATAATTATTAAACGTGTCATAATTATATTATACATAATATAAAAAGTGATAAAAACAACAATAATAATACTTATAATTTACTATACATTATTTATATAAAAAGTTAAATACTTTTTAGTTTCCAAATTACACAAGTGAATACTAACTAATTCACATATTTTGTTTTATTTTTAACACAACAATAATAAAATTAATTTTAAGTAACTAATAAAGACAATATTACTTGATTGAAACAGTTGTAAAAATTTAAAAACAATAAAACATGATTATTTAAAATTCTAAGCATACAAATAATTTATTCATAAAAATATATAATTTTACAAATAATACACAAATGGATTCCTTCTTATACAACATATTATAACTGTAGTAAATAATTAAATTAAGGCATAAACAACCAATAGATAACACTTTGGACTCACATATAATGATATTAATAATAATAAATATTTAAGTCAATAAAAGAAGAAAGGAACTAAAATATGCAAATACACAACCTAAAAAACATGAGATTTATATTGCATCAATAAATTATAAAAAAAATTACGAACATAATGCTATATATTATGACTATTCGATTGTCATTTAATTTATAATTGGGTATTATTAATATTATAATTTTTTTAATACAATACATGATGTAACCAAGAGTAGTAGTTTCAATATCATTACACAAATGCCATTTGTTTCTTAGGTGCTCTAGTTAGCCTTTTTTGTAAATGTCGCTCAAAGAATTTTTTTATTTCTGACACAATGAAAACACTAGATGTTAATCCCAATAAAAGTAAAATATCTAAAAGTTTTAAAAAAAATTAAAATTTTTTAACTCAATAATTATAATAGGATAATAAATAGGTGTTTATACCATATAGAGTAAGTGCTTCGGTCTGAAATACATTCTGTAATGGTGGAAAGTATATCACTAACATTTGTCCAACAATAGAAAGTGTAACAGCAACAAGAAACATTTTGTTAGAAAAAAACCCAATGGTAAATACTGACTTTGTCTGTAAACATAATGTATGGGATTGAATGAAAATATAGATAAAGAACCTATTTAATAATATTAAAAAATTAAAAATCATCATACCTGTGAACGACAGCTAAGAGCATTAAACATATCAAAGAAACACAACATGTGAATGTCATTGTAGTGTCTCTCTTAGACACATCATTGTCACTCAACTAAAATCATATAGCAAAATAATAAAAATTAACTAAAAGTAACTAATATTAAGTATTGAAAGTTCATAATTTATATGTAAAATATTGGTTTAATTTGAATTAATAATTCTAATATTTATTATATAGAACATTTAAATTAAATGCAAAAGTAATATTTATGAACGGCATTTTAATTTAATTACATTTTTTACATATAAATTATTTATAAAAAGTACTTTTAGCATTATTAGAATTATTTAGTTATTAAGTTATTCAATTAAGCTCAAAAAATAAAAGCTCACTTCTCGTTTAAACACCCAAGAGTTCCAACATTATAATTGATGCTGAAAAAAGAACATTAACACAAGTGTTTTTGTTATCATCGGTGTTTTAACATTTCGAGGACCTTGTTTTACAACATCTTTATCAACTGGTTCAACTGCAAGACTGAAACATGTTAATAGTATAATATAATATAACAAGAGAGAAAATAACAAGCTTAGAAAAATTGAAGGAATGGAGCTACCTTTGGGCAGGTGGTCCATCCATAATAATATTAATCCATAGTATTTGCATGGCATTTAATGGATTTGGTATTCTAAAAATGGTTGCTAAAGCAATTAAAGATAATGCGGCAATACTAGTACTAAGTTGAAATTTCACGAAATTTCGAATGTTGAAAAATATTCCTTTCCCTTCTTCAATAGCTGCCACAATTGTTTGAAAATCATCATCCACTAGTATCATGTCTGATGCTTCTTTACATACGTCTGTTCCATTTTTACCCATAGCTATCCCAATGTCAGCTTTTTTCAATGCAACACTGTCATTAACTCCATCACCTGTCATTCCAACAACATTACCATTTGATTGCAATGCCTAAAATTATATACAAAATTGAAATAGATAAATTAGGTTTAATTTTATTTTACCACTATAATAATTAAGTTAATTTTAAATTTATAATAATTTGCTAATACTTTTGAAATGTTGATTTCTTTTTTTTTTAAAAAAGAACTAAAATATATTGTTAATATGGCGAGAAGTAAGAATATATTAACGTGTTAACATAAAAACAATATAGTATATACAATTTACTTAATTTTGGAATTTTAAATTGAATAAATAACTGATTGCCAAAACCACACATAGTAATAATTATACAATTGTATCATAAACTTAATATTATAAATTAATAATTATTAACTTTAAACTTATAAGTTATAAGCCAATACTGACATACAGTTCAACGGTATGAATAAGTTCTTGTAATAAATAGCTTACAATTCATTTTAAAATGTTGAACCTTTTATTATGAACAGTGGTGGTTCTAGCATATGGGTAGAGTGGGAGCTGCCTATACCAAAAAGTCTGGTGCTCCTAATTGAAAAATTAAATAATGTAGTTACTGCTACTATTATTAAGTATTTAACATAATTATTTTACTAAGAAAATATGGGGGGAAGGGGATTTTAATCGCAGTTAAGAGGACGTTACACCCGCATGTGTTGTCTCCGTCTTACAAGTGCGGAACATACCAAATGTACGCTCAGCAGATCACGTTTAGCTCTATTAGTTTAAAAAGTAGAGTGAATAAACGTATTATGAAATTTGATGGTAAGAAATTTGGGTTTTTTATATTTTTATTTGACATAAACAATCTATACTAATTTTAGCACAATAAGTTTAAATGATAAAAGTATAAGTAGAATAACATGAATGTTGTGAATAAGCAGCCACCCATTAGTGACTCTTGACTATTGACAATTATTTTTTTTTTAATTATTTACTATTATATTTTTTTTTTTTTTCTAGAGATGTTAGACATAAAAGTTTTATAAAAGGTCACGGCATAACTTAATTTTTAATCAGCGGTTAGGATTTCCTGGGAGTGTAAGGATGGAAAGGTCTTTTATGAGAGGGTTTGGATGGGATTCATTTTCGTTTGTTGGTTTTTTACAATTTTGCAGTTTTTTAGTGTGTTATGAGAATTTTTAATTAACACTATATTATATACAAATAATCTGCTAAAAAATTGAACTATCATAAAAAACCAACATACGAATGTATGAAATTTGAATTTCTCTTAACTTATTAGGAACTTAATGATTCAAAAAAATAAACTAAAAAATTAAATAAATCTTAAATATCTATAATTAGTTTTAAAAGAGTCAAAATATTTTTAAAAATATATTATTTTTAGAAAATGCTACTATAAATATTTGGTGAAAATTTCAAGTAACTATGACTATTCATTTTAAATAACAGCATTTATTAATATTTTTTTTTAGTTTTTCATGAGTAGGTATTTTGAGGAAATTAATAATAAAATTAGGATGAAGTGTAATGGTAATAAATTATTAGGTACCTTGATTATTGTTAATTTGTGGCGAGGTGTAACACGGTAAAAAACAGATACATTGTTTACCATTGCTTTTAGTTGATGGTCAGACATATTATCAATTTGTTGACCAGACATGGTCTGTCCATGAATCATGTCCAAGCCAATCATACTTCCTATAATAACATTGTAAAATAAAGACTAAAATTGTATGTTTTTTATTTGTCAATAATGTTGTATGTTACATACCAATAGCAACTGCAGTTTCTTGAGCATCTCCAGTGACTAGTTTTACTTTAACTCCACAATTATACAACTGTTCTATGGATTCTCTAACAAATGGTTTTGGAGGATCACAAATTCCAACTAATCCCAAATAGACCAAATCTTGTAAAGAATCTCCTTTGGCTAATGCAATAACTATAGAAATTTATTTATGTTAAAAAGAAATAAAATAATTTGATAGATAAACAACCATTACACAGTATAAAAACTTACCTCGAAGGCCTTTTCTGCCGATTTCATAAGCTTCAGTAAATATGTCTTGTTCTTTTTTACTACTCAATAATAGTCTTTCATTTCCATTAGAATATTTTGTACATTGTTTCAACACTTTTTCTAAAGCACCTTTGACAAAATAAATTTCTTCTTTAACCTATACATTTTAATTTTAATAAAATAATAAAATTACTAATAATAAAATATAATAATGAAGTATGTTATATTTCAATATCTTACATCATCATATTTATTAACACATTTCACAGCCATAAGTTTTTGTTCAGAACTAAATGGATATTCTTGAAGTTTTAAGTATTTATCACTAATACCATACATTCTATTCTATATTCAAAATGAAAAATTATAACAAAAGAAATAAGGTTAATAAATAACAAAAGATTTAACTTCTTAAATACCTTCATAGCAACTGCTAAAAGAGCCCCTTCAGTAGGCTGTCCCTGTAATGTATCTCCATTGATAGTTGCATTGTTACAAATAACTCCAACCTGCATAAAAAAAAATATATACAGTTTAAGCAAAAACCAACTTGTGAAAATTTTGAGAATCTAAATTATCAAAATAATAATATACATACTTCTAACAAATTATATATAGCTTGTTTAGCTTGGTCTGAAGAGAAAGATTTAAGTAAATGAACTTCACCTTGATCATTGTAACCGGTTCCGGAAACCTAGATCATTAAATGAATATTTTATAAAATAAATTGAAGTTTCATAATTTCATTTTTTATACTAACACTAGTAATTATCATAATTCATAATGTTTAAACACAGTAAAAATTCATTAATGAGTGTTACTTCATAAAAAGTCGTAACGTTTGCCTTGTCCATTAAAAATGAATTTACTGTATTTAAGTATAAGTTTTTATTAGGAGTTTAAATTTAAAAATATTTAACATTTTTAAAAATTAAAACTATTCAACTATGTTATAACTTACATCAGCATAATATCCATCTGAAGTAATAATTGTAGTTACAGTCATTTCATTATTGGTTATAGTACCAGTTTTATCAGAACATATTATATTAACGCATCCTAATAAAATAAAATAAATACATTAGACAATAACAAATTTATAATTATAAATAAAAGTTAAGAAATTACCTAAAGTTTCAACAGTTGGTAATTTTTTCACAATAGCTTTTCTATTAGCCATACGCATTACACCAAGTGCCAAAGTCACAGTTACAACTATGGGTAAGCCTTCTGGTATAGCTGCTACAGCCAAACTAAAATAATAAGTTTTTTTTAGAAAAAGGAATTAATTAATTGGCTTATTGTTTTACCTGACGCCAATAGTAAACATATCTAAAATAGGCCGGCCTTGAATCCATCCAAGCATCATTATCAAACCAATAATAAAGAAAGAATACACTGATAACTGAGTACCCAGAATATCCATGCTATTTTGCAAAGGGGTCTTAGGTGCTTCTTCACTTTGCATTAATTTGAAAAGTTCACCAAATTCTGATTTTTCTCCTGTATTTACCACAACTCCTTTGCCATTTCCACACCGTACTAAAGTACCCATAAATGCTATGTTTTTCATTGATGTATGACTCATAGGATTCAAAACTAACTCTGTGGTTTTCATACATGGTTCAGTTTCACCAGTAAAACTACTTTCGTCAATAGCTAAGTCAATGGCCTATAGAGTAAAAATCCAATAATGATTTTATTATAGACATTAGACAAAGATAACTATTATGCAAATATCTAAATGTATTATTTATTATTGACCTATTATTATTATATTATACTTAAGTTTTACCTCAAACAGTCTAATATCAGCAGGTACTCTATCACCAGTGCTCAAATAAACAATATCACCAGGTACCAACGATCTTGCAAGCATAGATTCTAATTGTTCCTCTCGTAGACTAAAACAGAAAAAAAAATTCAAGTGGTTAGTAAACTAATTTCAAGTAAAGTTTGTGTAATATCAAGAATATATAAACCCAATTGGTAGATAAATTTAAAAAAAAAAATGCACTCTACATTGGTAAAGTTAACATTATTAGCAGGAATAAATCGCAGTACTTAAATAGTAAATTACAAACTTTTTTGTGAATAATTCCATTATATAAGACATGACATGTCTCATACAAATGTTACAGTCTGAAAACCCTCCATACCAATACTATACAAAATCACGTGTATGAATTAGATGATTGAGCTGTTGTCACAAAACTTGTGTTTAATTTTAATGATTGTGAACAAATTACGCAGTGAATTGTCAATTAGTTAAGATAAATTTTTTTTAACTTTTTAAATTAAATTAGGATTTTTTATTGACGTAGGTAATATATACAAAGTTTGTAATTTTAAAATTTTATATTTTATCAATTATTTTTCAAACATAAATGAGAGTAGACACTGTATCATTGTCTCTAATGATGCTTTTCCATTAAATATCATGAAATCAAATATATTTATATAAAATATGACAAATAATGACTTCATAGAATTTTGTTTGAATACTAACCATCGACATGTAGGTGGTACAAGTTTTGTCAACGCTTCTAATGACTTTTCAGACCTATATTCTTGTATAAAAGCCACAGTAACAACAATGATAATAGCCTGTAAAAAATATTATAGGAATTTAAATAATTGCAGTTTAATTAATTTTATTTAAAAATAAAAATCAACAATTAATATTTTTACCTACCTATAGAAAACTGTACATAACAGACAGTTATGGGACCATCAAAAGGGGCCATTATAAAAGGGCTTTAATATTAATTTAGTGAAACTCACATATGTATTTGTTTATTAAAAATATTGTACTTTAATGAAAAAAAGGTCAATAATAAATATTAAAAAAATGTTGCATCTACCTACTGTAAACTCTATAACTACTAATAAATAAAAATAAAATATGTGCAACATAAAAAAAAATAACAATAATAATAATATAGGTACACACATACATACATAATAATAATTGATAGTATAATACATACATAATAATATTATAAACATACACATTAAACGTTATCGGCGATATAGGAGTACTGAGTATGTAATTGGTATTAATCCATGTCTAGAAGTCGCATAAGCATTGTCACGACCGGCGAAACTGTTGAATAGTATGTATGTGTAATATGTAATATGTATGCAATTAAATTTGAGTTTGATTTGAGTTAGTCCGTTATGAAGGTATTGGAAAGAAATATTACTGCTAGTGTCAGTATTAGAAAAAGCCTATTATAGAAAGGTCAAAATACATTTACACCTATATTTTGTGTGTTGAGATATTTGTCTGTTGTATACATTTGAAAAGTTAAGTTGGGTTTCATAGTATTTCCAAAAATATAAAAGTAACCTAATCAACATTTTCTTTGTTCTTAATTCATTATTTTGTGAGGAAAATAAAACCATTCTTACATTTACTATGAATAATGAGTAATTGTTTAATTAATACTTACTGTAGTAATACTGAAGGCATCATCAAATTGTTTCATACATACACTCACAACAGCTGATGCTAGCAAAAGGAGTATTAATGGATTTCTGAACTGAAAATAATAAGTATACAATTTAATATTCTAGTTCATACTTATTATGTTTTTTCATACTATACATTATAATAAATACCCTATGAAGGTAAAGCTGTATAGCCTAACTATTATAAGCTAACATAAATAATTACACAAGGTTATCAGTTTCTACAATTAAGATTTTAAAAAAAGCATAAATTAATTTTCCGTAATAAACCTATAGTAAAATTATACATTTAAAATAATTTATGACCTTAAATTCATAACTATGCATTTTAAATTGCCTGTAAATATTTAGTTACTTTAATTGCATTACAAATTAATTATAAAACAATAGATGGATATGGATGTGGGTAGTTGTTATTGGATTTCCATAAAAATCAAAATATACAAATACATAATTGTTGAAAATATTACACTATTTTTTTTGTACCGTTGTACTTGGAAAATCAAGTATAAATTATTTATATATTATATTTTTGTTCAATATATTCATGCATATTATAAAATAATATATTTTTCTTTTTTATGGTTTCAGAAATAAGTATTAATATAGAAGTATTCTGTTTACATTTTTTGTCTAAATTAGTTAATACTATCTAAATAAATATTTTTGTTTAATATTACATTTTAATCTACTTTAATATTTAGTTCTATTAACAAGCATTTCTTTATTAGGAAACTATTGACTACTAAGCGCCAACATTAAACTTTGGGTACATAATTATTAATTATATAGATACCCATATATTAAGATATTATTGCCTTGAACAAAAAAAAAAAATTGAAAATGTGTATTATTTTTGTAAATGTAATGTTGTAAATCTAGACACACTCATAATATACAATCTGGGTCTTAAGCATTAATAATAGAATATATATTGTATTACCTGTTCAATATATTTTTTCCACAATGGATCTCCTTGATGAACTGAAAATTCATTGTATCCAGTTATCTGTCTTCTAAATTCACATTCTTTCCAAGATAATCCACTCCTAAAACCAACTCTTAATCTGGACACTACATCTTCGGCACTAATTGCACTTGCTTCTTTGGTAGTAAGCCACATCTTTTCATGTTCTGCTATAATCTAAATTAAATTAAATACATTTTTTAAGTAGGTGCTTAAGTAACTAGTAACTTAAGAATGAATTACAAGGCACATACAAAATTTGAACCCGATGGACTATTATGTGATTCGTGATTTAAAAGTGAATGTAAAGATTCATTGCTAAATTTATTAACAATTTTGTACTTAGAGTTCATTATACCAGAATTAAATATTGTTGAACACAGATCGCCACTTATGACTGTTAGTAAAACAACATGTTAGAACTTAAAAAAAAATGATAAGGAATTAATTAAACTAAATCATGTTTGAAGAGGTGAATTCAGCACATTAAAAGACACATTTTAAATATAATTAGCTACACACTTTAACGAATTTCACGGTTTACTTTATATACAAAATACTATTTTTGATTTGCCAACATAGATTATAAAATACCTTATCACCGTTATCAACGTGTTAAAATATTTTTCTGCTATCATTAAAATGACAGAACTACCAACTTTTAGCTAAACAGATATTTTTTTTAATACATTTATTTATAATATTTTATTTATACTCGTCATCCGTCGCCCATCGGACTATCGGAGACATCAACACTCCGAGTTCCGACGATTTGTCGTATACTCGTAGGTATAAACTATAAAAACATGTTCCTATAAAATGTATCGTAATAATAAAACAATTTTAATATTATTAGATGTGCATATTATATCGATTATCGATATTTGATACACCCATGAATCATGATATGACATTATAATACCCACGTCACACAAGTCAGTTGTAATAGGCACTAAATATTATATAATTGCACAGATTAAATAAAACATTATACTTAATATAAACATTAATACATTATATGAATATACTATATACATTCATACATTGTATATTGTATACTACCTTTATTATATAGATAACGTTTTATGTTTCATTTAATCTGTGCTAATAGCCAATATGGAGTAAAATAAATAATAGTATTATAAAAATCTATTATAAATTTATAAACCTATATAACTGGTAGAGCAGTAAAGGTAATAATAATGATATTATTATAGTCCACGTACACAGGCAAGTACACAAAAAAAAAATCGGAGAGGAGGGGGTCATAGTAGTTTTTGGGAGGGTTTATTTAGAGGGTTAATATATTATTATGATTGGTATAAATAAATTGTTTATTTAACAACTATTAATTTTAACCCCCAATCCCCCCCTATATACATTACTGCACGTGACTATCTACCATTAATATTATAAATACTAATATATTATTTAATCATTGCTACTACTTATGATGCAGCAATTATTCATTATTGGAAGTCCGATTACGCCAAATAAGTTAATAACCTCCCACCCATTACAGAAAAGGTTTGAGAATTTTTATTGCTTTTATTATATCGTTGATTTTATAGTAAAAAAATATAATATTATAGGTACTGCAATAGTGCAATACTGAATACCGGCATACCTCCTATTTTTTTTATGGTAACTATGGCCTATATTTTCAAATTAATTATTGTATAGATTCTCAGCAGTAAGCACAAATAGCTAATAGCTATTGTATAGGCATCAATCCTAGACTTGTATCAAATTTCGTAGGTACCTCGTGAGTCGTGGATTATTTTTACCTAGGTTACGGATTTATGTTAGTATTGCTTAATTGAATATGGGAAAATAAAAAAATTAATGATTGGTTGATGAGCAACTGATATATTATCTTGTATCTATATGTCGAAAGCAGAACATGTGTTAAGGTTGATAGGTGAAGAGGATCAGATAAAAATGCCAACACTTTATACGTAAAAAATATAGAACTAACATCAACGTTAATTGCCCAGGTAAAGTACTAAAGTTACAAATAACCTACAGATTTTAATTTTAATTTCGAATTTATAGTAAATAATAAAATATAAGTAATGAAATTCATTATCTATAGAAATTAAATTATGGAATAGAAAATGGGTCTCTAAGTCTCGAAACCATCGTCCAAGTACGGCCATTGAAACATTAAGCAATCGTAATTCCGATTTATTTCCATGTATATTATTATTGTTAAAAGTATTATCAACATTAACAGTTTCAATTGCAACGGATATTTTGGATTCCGGTAAAGCTTTTTTTTCTGAAAATGTTCATAGTCAAATCATCAATTTTGGTTCGCTACCTAGTTTATTAACTATGGTCCTCTAAAGTTTAGTAAAATATGCATTAATACTTTTAATTGAAATAATTGGTATAGGTTTAATTTACAAGAGGTAACTAGAACTTACTACTAGAACTTTTTATATAGCATTTTAAAAATATATAAAAAAAAAATAGGATAATATAATATAATATTATAAGCAAACGATAACTGCAACAATGGCCGTCGAACCGACCAATTGGGGAGGCAAAAGCCGGACTAGAAAAATAATAGTAAAAATAGGTCATGCATCGTTTTAAATAAAATAAAAACAATCTCAATGAGTGCTCGAGTCCCGCGGATCACACGCGTACTTAACGCCTATTCCTCTTTTTATTCTTTACTCTTTATACATATACTAGCTCTAAGTATAACTCGGGGCCCGTTGGAATCGCTGAGAGTGGGTACCGATTTTGGAGACAATGAATTATAAAAGTCGCAAAGGTTGTAAGACGAAAGTTTAGGATTTGTGATAAGGATTAGTGATATGGATTGGAGATAAGGCTAGACGCTTTGGCGGGAATGTTAAAAGTTTGAGTGTCTAGCAATCCGTCACAAACGTTGTAAATGGATAGGCTGGATACGATCTCCAGGATCACCTATAGAGTATACCTGCACATAGAGTGGTATGTGCCGTAGCATGCCCGGTGCTTTATCTTATGTAAAAAGTGTAAAGTCGAAAACCGTGTTGGAGTTTCTAGCAAGTCAGTCATCTCAAATCAAAATCTATTAACTTTCGAGTTAGCCACTTAGGTAGGCAATCCGACTTCGTCGGATCGCGGACTATGTGCTACAGCAAAATGCAAATCAGGTAGGCAATCCACCTGCGGTGGATTGCAGACCCGACATCAAGCGGCTATAAGTGAAAACCCTATCACACAACTTACGAAATAATTTACGAAAAATTCAAACTATATACATACAAACAAATATAATATGTATTTATTGTGTGATATAATATAACAATGAACATTTTGAGAAATGTGCAATTATAATTCCTAAAAAATATTAACATATTGGTAGATAGTTAGATACATACTATTATATTAACCAATACATATAAACATGTACCTATAGTGTATATATATTAATTTAAAAAAAAATTGCAAAAACCTGCATGTTATTTGTTAAAGTGTCTATCAAGTCAATCATCACCGTTTAAGACGAAACTAAAATGAGCAACCCGTCTATCACCTATATATAGTAGGTATATCACATAGAGTGGTATGTGCCTTCGCATGTCCGGTGCCTTTTCTTATGTAAAAAGTGTAAAGTCAAAAACCGTGTTGGAGTGTCTAGCAAGTCAGTCATCTCAACTCTCAAGTCAAAATCAAGATTAACTTTCAAGGCAAACCGAAATAAAATACAAACTATATTTATATAACAATCATGGAAATTTTAAAAAATATGCAATTTTAATAATTCCTAATAAAACAAATATAATATGTACCTATTTATTGTGTGATATAAAATGATAATGACTTTAAATAATAATAATGTACGATATGTACCTGTATTATTATATTATTATTTAATTTATATGAAAAATAACGTGAAAAAAATATGCAAAAAAAATCGGGATTTGGGCGGCCGTGTAAACCATATGGCATTGACGGTTTCAATGCCTGGACGGCGTACGACGGAATTTGAACCCGGGACCTACGTGTTTCCTGCCTAACGCCTAACCTACTCGGACACAGTTTGAGATATGAAAAACAGTGAAAACATCAACAATTAAGCCGTGCGACTACGGAGCGACGTACACCGATATTTCCGATGTACATCGATGTAATCGCATATAATTCGCTTGTAATACGCGCATCTCCCATATATATATTTAACGGGGCGTGTGAAAAGCGTTTTCCGTTAATAATTATTAAATCATAAGGAAAAATTAAATTATACTCGTATATACATGTATATATACGCGTACGGCTGGTCGGTCGCCGGCGTAATTTCCAAACGCGATTGCGAGGCGAACGAACCGATTTCGGGGGAAAAGCGCATATAAACGGCTTTAAAAAGACGTCGACTACACGATTCGGGCACAAACGGGTGCGAATAGACGAAACGGTGGGAGAAAAGGAAAAAATCGGCAAAAAAGTCCGGTCGGGAGTGTATTTATTGATCGACATTGAACACGAATATAAACCGCACACCGGTTACTTCGAATTAAGTATATAAAAGGGCGAAAAGATATCGTGTAAAAACAGCTAATTTTCCGAAAAACAGGAGATAACGAAAAACGTTTTAAAACCGACCGCCGCCACTGCGAAGGTACGCGATTGGTCGCGCTATAAGGAATCGACGGGACACGGCCGGCGGGCTGGGGAAACGGAGCAGTGCTTCATTTTTTACGCCATGGGTTCGCTATAGCCGGCGTTTTCCTTTCCATTGGCCCCCAATATTATCAGTCAGCTGTTCTTCATTTTATAGTATTAGATTTTATACAAAATTAGCCTCATTAAAGAGTTGTTCTTTACTTTAATTCCTATATGCCTATTAACCATAATTCTACTTGTGAATGATTCCTGAAAAATGATAATCTAATATGCATACCTACTTGTATAATAGGTATGAAGTATTATAGTGAATACAATTATTTCTAATTTTGTAATGGGGCACACCGTGATTTTTTTATTGTAGTAATGACATTTTAAAATATACATATTATATAGAAAAATCTTATCATAGTAAATTGTTGAAGCTCAAACGTTAATGCAACTAAATTATTTTAAACGCTATAACAATAATAAATGGTTGAACATGAACTATAAGAGTGTACAAATCTATCATATCATTAATTTGTACATCTGAAATAGTACTAATTAAATCATTATTATGACCTCTATCCAATAAAGCAATTATTTGTGTCGTTTATGTATAAAACTAATTAATATTGTTTTTATGTATTACACTTTACAAATTTAGTAAAATTATTATTATTTTGAAGTTAGTAAGTTAGTTATAAATGTATAAAGTATTCTGGAATTATAGTAAATTATTTATTATACTTATTAGTTAGGTATTACTATGTTTTACCTTTTAACTCGTATATACATTTGATTGTATACTCAAGAAAGTAAGACAAACATAGGTACTTATTTTCTTAAATAATTATTATAGTTTAATCGCAATTATATTTTAAACAATTCAACTAAAAAGAACAACATATTTTGGTGAACTACTTCATTAATATTAGGTAGGTACTGAAATTAATTGGTTCGTGTATATATAGACTAATAGTTAAAAATCAATTTTTTTTATTAATTAATAAATTATTTTAATTGTATGAAACAAACTAACACGCTACAAATAAATACTTATAGCGTTATATTCGCAACTATAATACGATCTATATATTTTGTCTGTTTACTATTATCATATAAACTATTGACTATTTGCTGCAGAGTCGATTATTTCACTCTATTTATCGCTGCGATTCAATTTTTACTATTTTTGATCATACCTACGACTTCAATGTATTATGACTTATTGAATGGCAACTCTTTTAAAAGCTTATTAATTTAAACATTTTAATTTTTATTAGTCATAGTATTCGAACTGTAGAGGTCTGTAACTTTGTAAGATTACCGATTAGAGTTTAACAAACAAATTATGGTACCTATAACTATATAAGGTCTATGGTTAAACTATGAATTTCCATTAAGATATCATCACATACCAATAGGTACTTATTCTTATGGTGGTCATAAATTGAAAAATATATATTGAACTGTTGAGTGTTCATTGACACCTGCCAATATGTTAATAATAGCTTATATTGTTACACTTGACGAATAAAGCAGTTAAGTTGGTATTATTTTATTTTGAACCCTAAATTTAGGTATTTAGCAATTAACTAAATATGGAGCCATCTATTAAAAATTTACGGAAATGTTTTCGAATAAAAATATCTGAACCAAATTATTTTATGTATATGGGTAAACCCATTTACAGTGTTCTGAACTTTATAATATAGAACACTACAATTCTGCAATGGCAGAATGAATAATTCACTTTCTTCCATTAGTCATTGAACGTAAAATAAACATCAATATGAATTATCAATTTTTAATATGAAAACAGCTAACTTCACTCAATGATTATTAATGACCAATACCAGCAATATTACCAATATGCTACAATATACATGATCCATATATCTGTTGTTTTCTATTATTTTAACCTAGTTTGTCAATACATTATAAACCAAATAACTGATTATAATTAGTACAAAATTCAATAACATCAGAAATTTAAACCAAAACAAATTAAATTAATTTTTATTTCGTATGTAATGATAAATTATAATTCTTTATAATATATATTAGGAATAATATATACTTATAGTTTAATTTATTTGAACATAGACCTCAATATAGTTTGTCCAAAATGTAGTCATGGACGATTAATAAAAAAAGCCATACATACTTAGTATTAGGTATTTAAATAACTTGAATGGGTGTGTTGAAGGTGTGATGTAATTTTAAATTTTAAAATGATGTTAAATCATTGCATGAAATAAAATATATAGAATAGTTGATGCTGAACGGAAGCTATTAGTTATTATCACTAAATCATACATCCTTTTTCATAAGTACTTACCTACTTTAAATTAAAAATTGTAGATATTTAAAAATAATTATACACTTATAGCTTTGCTCGGGAATTAAAAATGACGAATGGTTTTATAGACTGCAGCAAGTACCTACTTTAACATATAATATATATACAGTAGAATCACTAGAATCCGCTTAAGGGGGACGCCACTTAAAGGGGACACCTGCTTAATGGGGACATTAATGACAGTCCCGAATGAATGTATTGTATGTAAAATTCTTCGGTTAATCGGGACAGTCGGTATAATGGGAACAAATAGGTCACCTCCCGATGTGTCCCAAATAAGCGAATTCGACTGTATATCATATTCATATATGTAAACATATGACTTTATATGAGAATGATATTTACGTATATAATACTTAATAAGGGGACGGAGTGGCCGAGCGGTCTAAGGAGGTGGTTGCGACTCAGCCGTCGCCGGATAGATTCCCGGCCGGGGGCGGCATTTTTCTTCGGGCAAGTCACGGTGTCCGGAGAACAAGTGCCAAAGTCCCCCACCCGAGCATGGCAGATACCTACGAATGCCCAAATCGAAAATTCTGCCAAAACACACACGTGTTAACAACCTATAGTACCCCCTACAGTACCACAGGCTAATAACATACGTAGTCGAAACCTTAACACTAATAAAAAAAAAAAAAAAATACTTAATATTTTCAACAAAATACTAACCTTATTGTTTTCAAGTTTTTGCTGTTTCTTACTCGTATTCTTGGTATCTTTATCATCGTTATTTATCTAAAATATAAACATTTATATAATTATTAATAAAAAATCACAATGAAGTACCTCCGCTGGGAGGGCTCTTCACTTATAGTACTATATATGTCCATGGCATTATTAGATATTTAGATTCTGAGAGGAGCGATGAATGTATTGATTTTATAACAATGTGTGTTTTTTATTTTTTGTGTCGATCATCATCTTTAAGGACAGTAAAAATGCTTAGATTTTCTTCAACAGTTAAAACGGTTTAAAAATAAAAATTCCCCAGTAGTTTTCAAAAGAGCTATGAAAATCAAAAGAAAAATTAAGAAATACCGGGAATTTGTACTTAATATGAGCTTTTAACAAAATGTTTATATTTACATTTTCTATATAGGTAATATAAAATTTTGAAAATATTTTGACTTGTATTGAGCAGTTTACGGACATTTTGAGTTTTCAATTTTTTTCTTTTTTTTCTATAAATATCAATAAAATTGTATTTGTTAGGTCAAAAAGCGTGAAAATTGAATACAAAGCTCCTGATATAGTGTTACTATAGCAGTAAAAAAATATTAAAAATTCATGGCACAATTTTTTTTTTATAAATATTTAAAGATCGATTTTTAACAAAATTTAAAAATGTTGTAGTTAAAAATGTATAAGCTAAGGATTTATAATTTAAAACTGCAAGGTTCCACGTAAACAGGTAAATAAATTACTTTATTCACAATAATATCATCAAATATACTTGGTAATTTACATGGGCTGAATGATCGTCTTCCCTCAGAATCGTTTTTCGTAGGTACACAATGATATTGTGTCATTAAATTCAAATTTGACACCATCCATTACTTATTAGTGACACACAGCCTACTCTACAGCAGAGCAACACCCACTTGCCCATCTTTTTATAATTTAATTTAATTCATTACCATCAAATAAGATCAACAAAAAAAAATTTTTAGAACTTGATCAACTCTTTATTTAACAAAAATAATGAGATTTCAAAAAATTGTAAAAAATAAACTTCATAGTCCGTGCATCCACCAACACTACATAAGTAAAAAAAAATAGAATAATTGATAAATATAGTATTACAAAAGGCAAAGCCAAATAAATAATACCTTTTAGTTAATATACACACTATATTATGTGCTATAATATTAAATGTGCAGTAGCAAATTTAAAAGTGTGCAGTACTTATTTTCTGCTTTTTTAAATTTTTATTTGATTAATATTTTAGATTCTAAGTGGAACGATGAATGTATAGATTTTACAATGATGTGTGTGTTTTTTTTTGTGTGTATACACTGTAAGTAATCGAAATAATGCTTCGATTTTTAACTTTAGTATCTCGTTCGATAGGAAAGTGAATATTGTTGGTGCATTGGGAAGTCAAAATTTAAAATTCCCAGTAATTTTCAAAAGCGCCGTGAAAAACAATAAAAAAATCAAGGAAAACCGGGAATTTTTACTCAAAATCGACTTTAATTTTTGGTGTAACTTTAAAACAAATGACCGAAGATACATGCAATTTTAACTGGTTGTTTATATTTGCATTTTCTATACACGGTAAAATTTTCAAAATATTTTGATTTGTTTTGAACTGTTTAGGGACATTTTCTGTTTCCAATTTTATTAGTTTTTTTGCCTATGAATGTCAATAAAGCTTTATTAGTTGAGTAAGAATCCTTAAAAATGTAATACAAAGCTCCTACTACATTGATACAATGACATTTGAAAAGTATTAAAAATCCAGTCACAGTTTTTTTTTATAAGCATTTAAAGTTAAAAAATTGACAAAATATGGAAAAATCACGAAAAAATTAGCAAATTATTTTGAGTTAAAAATTCGTAAAAAATTTTCTTTTTAAATCTAAGATTTTAAAATTTAATAAAAGATTCCTTATAAGGTTATCTACCTTTATCAAAAAAAAAAAAAATGTCTATAAGAAAGTCAAATTAAATTTTTATGATCGTTCGAAATACAAATTTTTACAAATTGGATATTCACTCGATTTCTCTTGTAGCGATTTTCTTATTTTGTTGTAATTCGAAAACGAATAACTATAGACACATGCAAATTTCACTTTAGCATTTCCTATACACCATATTATTTTTAAAATATTTTGATTCTTTTTGAGCTGTTTACGGACATTTTCAGTTTTCAATTTTTTTAGTTTTTTTTCTATGAATATCAATTAAGTTTTATTTGTTGGGCCAAAAAGTGTAAAATTTTAATGCAAGGCTCCTGATTTATTGTTACAATAGCAGTTGAAAAATATTAAAAATACATAGGCACAATTTTTTTTTATAAGCATTTAAAGATCAAATTTTGACAAAATTTATCAAACTACAAATTGAATAATTATTTTGTAGTTAAAAATTACATTAAAACTATTGAAACAAAGTAGGGGTCTAATTTTCGAGCTTTGATAACTTCTTATTGAAAGCTAAATGAAAAATACTAAAAAGCTAAAAAAAAAATAGCGGTTTCACGATAAAAGTGGACATACATAAGGGTCCCATGGATAAAAAAGTTTAAGAAACGCTGCAGTCTAATTTCTAATTTATATTATACAAATTAAATTAAATTAAGTACATTAACTATAGATATCATTGTGGTATATTGTATGAGGTAAGCTACCTATTACACATTAAATATTACTATATTAATTATTAACTTTATAATTTATAATATATAATACAACATAAACTTCTTAGGTGATGTTAATTCTATAAAAAAAGGTTTTAAATAATGTTACACAATTCACACTGTTTACAATGTCATATACAGTATTACAGTAAAACCTCTCTTAACGGACACTTCTCAATAGCGGTCAAAATTTCCGGTCCCGGCATAGTCCCGTTGAAAATAATGGATGTACTACGACAATATTATTATATTACCGATTGTTCCAAAAAAAATGTTTAATGTTGATGAAACCGGCTTATTTTTTCGTGCTTTACCCGATAAAACAATGTGTATCATAGGCGAGAACTACAGTGGTGGTAAATTAAGTAAAGAATTAATTACAATTATGTTGTGTGTTAATATGGAGGGTGATTTTGAAACACCTTTGGTGATTGGAAAGACTTTAAAACCCCGGTGTTTTAAGAACATAATCTTCAACGATCTTATAGCGAATAGGCTGAAGACATTTTGTCTCAATAAGAGTGATGCAGTTTCATTGTCATTAGTTTATCTAGTCTAATTTTGAGGAAATTGCAATACAAGAAAAAAAACAAACAAAAATTTCAGATTTTTTTTTCAATAAGTAATTTTGTATAATATATTTTGTTACGTCTAAATAATTGTAATAAATTATATAATGATAAACCCGAGGATAAACCTAAGGTAAGATATTTTTTAAAAAGTCAATAAAATTTAAATTATCAGACATAAATACGTACATATTATTTTATTAATTATTCCCAATAGCGGACACCTCTCAATAGCGGACAATTTTGTCGGTCCCGTGAGTGTCCGCTATTGCGAGATCTTACTGTACTATATATAGGTACCTGCAGAAATGTATACAATAAGTAACTTACAAGTATTTTCGCAAATAGTGTTTGGGATTGGGGGGGGGTTCTTTGATTTCTTTGATAATATTGAATAAGCTTAAAACAAAATGTTTGGGGGGCTATGGACATTTTTGGGAGGCTTCATGCCTAAACTATTTGAGCCTATACTTACATGTGACATTATAATAACAGCTTAAAATAGTTCGGTAAATTTACCTGCATGTGTGAAGTAACGCTAATGATAACTTCTTTTTCTTTATTTATTTCATTTTCAATAACCTAAAACAAAAAATTTAATTTAAATTCAAATTTTGTCGTGATCTGCTAGATTCATATTTCATAATATTAATTACCAATTATTACAAACTAAGGTATACACTCAATAAAAAAAATTGGAGAGTCATTAATGGGTATTGTTTCTCTGGTAAAAATATGTCCACTTATTTATATATGCACTTGTTGTTAAATTTTTTAACGTATCATACCCGTATCCCATATACAATAATACATATTTTGCCCTAAACCCGGTTAGTGGTCACACACTACGATTTTTTTATCTGTGAGCAGTGTTCGATATAGTTCGAAAGCTGTACATGCCACATGCTGTACGTCAGGCAACGTCTGTACCTATATTGAAAGTCTGAAACGGAATAAAAACTGAGTAATTCGATTTTCACACCATGTTTGGAGACTGGAGTTCAAAACTTCAAAATAGGTAGAACATAGATCAGCCACTGAACAACGATGAAAAATAAATAATGTGTGTGTGTGTGTAGTATGACTAATATATTTTAGAATTAAGTTTGTGTATGTAAACATGATCATAAATAAATATCTAGGTAACCAAGTGTTTAGTGATAACTGATGATATTATACCATAAAATTATTTATGAATTTCCAACATAATGGAAATCCTAATTGTCAATAATTTAAAATTAAAATTTTAAATAGGTAAACATTATAAAATATTATATATTAATTTTAAATGATAAATCTTTATTGTCTTACGAGTTACGAAAGAAATTTTATAATTACATTCACTTCAACTTTTTACAATTTATTGATCATCCAATGTGTTGTTATATATATGTATAAAGATTGTTATAATATTATGAATATTATGAATAAGAGATAATGATAAATGTTGTGTGTGTATAAATATATTAATATATATGATATACCTAAACAATTTCCAGGAATCGTTAGTCGTTGACTCTAATTATTTTGGTATTTTATATTATAATTGATAACATGCATTAGTATAATTATTTAAAATGTCGGTTTTTTTTAATAAATATTATATATATACATTAAGTGTAGGTTTGTATTATATTTTTCCATATTATAGATATATTTCCCAAGACCGTACTTGGTTACATTAAATTTAAAATAAACTATGGAACACATAATATTATTTTAACTACCTATTTTTGGAATTTTCAACCGGCTACAGCTGAGAAATTATGGTGGCCCGTATGCTATATTGAACCCCTAATTCCAATACCTTTCATCCCCAACATCCGTCGATGATGTAGTAACTAAACTAACTAAATAGTGTTGGTGGACAATTTAGGTGGGGCAAATAGACCAGTCAAATATACTAATAATGTTATTATTTATTATATTATCAATTTGTATCTCATATGTATTAAAGGTAACCTGTAGTCCCGCAATATACATTATACATTTTACATTCATCCCTCGTGATCACGAGGCTCACCACCATTTATTCTACAGCTACTTCAGAAGAAATCCTCCGTACATGGGTTGTCTCCGTCTTATTAATGCAAAACATACCAAAATTTGCGTTCAGAAATTCCAATTTTGTGCTGATACAGGCAGCTTAAATAGTAAAGTGAATTGACATACGATCGAACTTAAATATACGAATATTATCTATGTTTTTTCATTCGGTGTTTATAATGTTTTCATTTTTAATCAAATTCTGAGTGTAATATGTAAAATAATGATATTAAAAAATGCTCATCTCGCTTAATAATTAAAATATTGTAAAAATCGCAACGATAAAAACACGAATGGTGTTTATACCTTTAAGACGTTTGATATTCTATACAGGTCAAATCACTCTAATATTTAAGTCAACACCACAAAATTGGAACTGCCGAACGCCTAACATTTTTATATAATCCGTTTGTAAGACGGAGATAACATATGTGGGTGTGACGTCCTACATTAAATCAGTGTCGCGATAAAAAAAAAATTAAAAATCGTTTAATTTGTCTGACGAAACTCACTTCGGATACTCGCGCTGCGGCGGCCACAGCTTTCTCGTCAGTGGTGATTTGCAACGTCGCCGGAGCAGCTGCATCAGTGAGCTCTTCGTCAGCGGCCGTCACCGCAGTTGGATTACTCTCGTCAGCGGCCCTCATCGCAGTCGGATTATTCCCGTCGACGGCCCTTACCGTGGTCGCCGTAGTCATCGTCTCCAAGCGGTCGACCACCGGGGCAGCCGTCACCTTCTCGGCGACAGTGGCGGTGACGTCGTCGATGTAACAGGGCTCGGACGAGGCGTTGTCGCTAGTCTGTCGGTCGTTTTGCGTCTGAGGTAGCTCTCGCAGCGGCTGCGGCCGTGCAGCCGGTGATGCTTCCATGTCGGTCGCGTGCTCGCGTCTGTCGGACGCTGCTGCCGTCGACTGTCTGGCGAGCGGTTGCTGTGCGTGGTGCACGGTGGCGCCACACTGTATCGCAGTAAAGCGACGGAACACTCACCGGAGACCGTCGTTTGGTACCTATATATAATGGATGTATTGCCGTATTGTTATTGTTGTTATTGACTCCCGAGGTGCGGCGTCTGTCCATCACTATAAACTGCACACAACAATACGTTGTAGAGCTAGGGTGATTTGTGGAAGAGGGGCACTAAAATAAAAAATTAGCCTTCCACTGAAAAAAAGAAATAAAAAATTACTCGAAAAAACACTGTACCTATTTATTATGCATATTATGGACTCTTGCAGTATATTTACATAATTTTTCATATAACAATAAAATATATTAATATTTATGATCAAATTCAATTTTTTTTATGGAACTTGTTCGTAGGCCTTATAGCTTATTATTCCAAGTCAATAATAAATTATAACTACCTATAATAATATTAAGTATGTTAACAAAAATTTGGGTGGACATTTAGAACTCTAACTTGAGCATAATATGATTAGCGACTGGATCCCCATTTTTTAATTTATTATAGTGTTTCACTTGTGATCACGAATACCACAATCAGAAACTATTTGCCCACTAATACCCTCCAATCAATAATCATATAATATTTAATAATAATGGCTCTGTACTTGAGTATACTGTACAATTGTTTAATACAAAATAAAAAAAAATGTCTACAAACAAATGGCATAAATTAGGGGTGGTTTCAAAACCAGGGGTGCACCTCCAACCTCCACACCCCAATTTAAAATATGGCCTAGTTTTACAATTTTATCTACATCATCAATTTGTATTAAATAGTGGTTTAGTATTTATTATACAATAGGTAACGAGTAGGTAATTAGTAATTACGTATATATATTATTATAACAATAAATAATAATGATGTCTTATACAAATACCAATTATAAATATATAAAAGTATAAACTCTTATTATTTTGCTATTTTATAATTTATATATTATATATTGTACTTACCTAGTAACTATGTAATAATATTCTAACAGTACCTACTTAATAATGTGTTTACTTTTTCATACCGTTTGTAATAATAACAATGATAAATATACTATGCATAGGTCATAGGTATTTGTTAAATGTCCTGAACCTACATATTATCGACAATACCTGCAACACGCACACAAGTGTTTACATTAGGTACATTACAAAAAAAAATTTTCGTTTAATCACGACGGTAATGAAATCGTATCTCCCGGAGGGGAGATGAGAGAGCGCGTTCAGTCGGAACTGAATTGTAGATTAAGCGTTTAATCATAATTGAGTATATTATTTTGTATTATAATATATTATATGTGTTATATATAGGAATATAGCTAATTTTGTGTGCACTGATACATAACAGAGTAACATAATACTGTTGGAAATTGTAATACGATTGTGTTTTAAGGACACGTCGGCACTTAGAATATTATTGTAATACAATACTATTATTTATTAATTTATTGTACTGACATCAGTCCAATTTACAAAGGTATCCCTAAATTAGATAACAGTTAATATTAGAGATATAATATAAAATAGATATATGGCAAATATGTTAAAATATTTTAAACAATAAAACAAAAGAGAGGTAAAATATAATAGATATATAAATATAATAATAAATGATAAAAAGTTTAATCGATAGGAAAGAAAAAGTCTAATTGGTTTACTTTATGTCTGTATTAACAGTAGATAACAAAATATTTACAGATGTACAAGACATATTATAGTTTTGGCCTTTTGCTTGGGAATAATGTATTTTTATGAAATAAATGTAATATAGGTATATGTAGTGCCATAAGTTAATAGAAAGATATTAGAGTATAAGAATATATAAAGATATTAGAATATTTAATGAAGAATACAATATCGTTAAGAGGACGCCACACCCGCATGTGTTGTCTCCGTCTTACAAATGTACAACATAGCAAAAACTCTTTTGCGAGGGACAACTTTTCTCGCACCATATTTGTTGTAGAACTACCAAATTTTCACAGCACTTAAAGAAGAACTTTATCTGTGCAACAGCGTGCTCTTTTTTCAATAACATATATACAATACAAGTTATTTGCTTCTAAACATTTGGTTTTTTAATTTGCTTATAAAAAATGATTGGATGGTGCTATTGAAAAAAAGAGCACGCTGTTGCACAGATAAAGTTCTTCTTTAAGTGCTGTGAAAATTTGGTAGTTCTACAACAAATATGGTACGAGAAAAGTTGTCCCTCGCAAAAGAGTTTTTGCTATGTTGTACATTTGTAAGACGGAGACAACACATGCGGGTGTGGCGTCCTCTTAATGAGTAAATTTAATAATAATGGTGAGAGGTTGTATTGGAAATAACATTTTTTTATTCTACAAATTGGGATCATTCAGTTAAAAACGAATTTATCCATGATAATAAAAGGTCAGCAATGTCCATTTTTCTAAGTTTTTGTATTAAAAGTTTATGGTCAATTAAATAAAAAACTTTTTCAAAGTTTCTGTATAATATGATAATATGATATCAGTTAGTTGTTTATTATAAAAAGAATTTAAAATAAATGGTTTTTTTAGATAATTGATTGGTAATGGTAGATTTGTTAGTGCGGAAACTATGTTGTTGAATAGGTAAGTATATTTTTGAAGAGATGAGTGAGATTGGCATTAATTATTTTAGAGAATAATTTCGGGAGGATAGAGATCAAAGATAAAGGATGATAACTAGAAATTAGTGATTTATCTCCATTTTTCAAAATAGGGGTGATGAATGTAGATTTCTATATAGAGGGGAAACCAGGGCCGGGCCGAGGGCTTGGCAAGGTAGGCGCCTGTCAGGGACGCAAAATATCGAGTAGGAATGGAGGCTCAAAATTTGATATCATTAAATTTGAATTTGAAAAAAAATATTTCAATATATTAATATATGTTATTAGATGCGAGTTGATTAATACTGTGTTATACATTTAACACTTAAATTTATATAGTTAAACCTCAAATTTACTATTGATTATTGCAATTAATTTTCATTCCCGACGATCGACGATAACTGGTACCCACCGAATTATATCGTAAAGTAATATATTTAATTTATAACAATGTATATATTTCTACACGTATACAAGCCGCAGGAAATATCAATGTGTTTCCTGGGGTAATAATATGTGTATAAGTGCAATGGTAGCAGGGGGGCGTGGAATGCGTTGTTATTAGCTTATAGGTCTATAATTGTATTATTATATGACGATTATTCGGTTATTTTACAATTTTTCTCTACAAGATGTATACCCAAATTTGGAAGTAGCATTAAGATTTTTTTTTTACAATGCCTATTATTACAGCTACTTGCGAGAGAAGTTTTAGCAAATTAAAACTTATAAAAAATTATCTCTGTTAAACCATGGGTCAAGAATGTCTATCGAATTTAGTCATACTTTCCATTAAACAAGTAATTGCATCTAAGATGGACTACACTTCAATCATCGAAGAATTTGCTTCCAAAAAAGCCAGAAAAGTTAAATTTGTTTAATAAATATATTGTACTAAATTCTATTTAATTTGAAGTATTATTTGTAATATTTTATTTAAATTTTTATACAATTCTTGTTTATGTGGTAAAGTTTTTAAGAATTTGTTATTAAAGTCATACCAAAGTAGGTAGTACAAATCAATTAACTTCGCTATTTTTATATTTATTTTGAATTTGAAATATTCTGAAAATGTTGTTATTTTAATTATTAAAATATTAAACTTAACTCTTAAGCTTTAAAGTAAACATTGATTATGCTTATATGCAAATAAGTTAACATTTAATTTTTTTTTTTTTTATGGGGGAGGAGTGGGAGTCCAAACAGTGCCGGTGCTAGGAGAGGACAAATGGGACATTTGTCCAGCGCCCCGCGCTTGTTAAAGGGCCCCGTGATTTTTAATTATCATCTTAATATACGAATACCGTGGTCTACCGTCGTATATTGCATTATTCTGCCTGCCGCGGTCGCGTACTTAGATAGGTATTAAACAATTTATTATTTTATTCAAACATTTTGATGAATTAATTTATTTTTAATTGATGATTTTATGTAGTTGTTAAAATAAATGTAAATTAACAAAATAACCAGCCCTTATGAATTTATTAGCCTACGATTTTCCACTCAAAGGTTTAACTGAAACCCACGCTACGCCACTAATTCTGTGCTGAGCGAGGTTTCATCAGGAGGAATCGCACTCGAATGTGTTGTCTCCGTTTACACAAGTAGGTAAGGTAAAGTGGGGTAAGTGTGAAGCAAAAATGAAAAGTTAATTTTGAATTTGACAATACTTTTTTTGTTTTTAACTTAAAGTTGTTATTGTTCCATAATGTAACACCTCTAGATATACATAATTGGAATTTATAGTCAACAAAGTTATATTATCACTCACCTAAGAATAATTTTTTTTTTTTTTAAATTTTAAAACGTCACACTTGCCCCTTTTCATGGGGCAAGTGCAAAATCGGATTGTTTTTGCTTTTAGTATTACATAAAATTATATATGGGGCAAGTGAATAACAAAGATAAAAATAAGCTTTAATTTGATTTTTGTTTCGTTAAGATATCTTGGATTCATTAAGAATTGACAGAGCATTATTTAAATTTAATTATTTACCTATATTATATATAAAAACAGTACTTTTTTAAAATCCTGATTTAAAAAAATGCTAAAATTTCACTACTCTCTGAGAACCTAAAGGCTATTACCTATGACCAGGGCCCCGCAATACCTAGCGCCGGCACTGGGTCCAAATTTTTATTTTGCCAGGAACGCTGCTATTGATCGGTCCGGCTCTGGGGAAACCACAATTATTTAAAGTAGCATTAAAAAGAAATTTAATAGGAGGGGAAAGGACAAATCTAGAAACCTGTAGAAATATAAGCAAAAGTCCACCAGGACCAATACCAGTTTTAATTTTTAAGTTTTTTAACTCGCTAAGGGCGTCGGAGCCGGTGCGTTTTTTAGTACAAAAACATAAACTCTCACGCCCTATAGAATAGTCGGATTTCGTTAATATTTTTAATAGAAGAGAACACTTTTTTAGTCGGATCAAAGACCGATTTTCAAAATTATAACTACAGAAGCTGAAATATACATTTTAATAATTCACAATATTTGTTAATACTTATTTTGCAGACGTATTTTTCTACCACTATTTAAAATAAAAAGAATATTCGGCCTTTGTTCCGACCTGAAAAATATTTTTTCTTTTAAATAAAAAAAATTTCTGATTATTCCACAAGGCGTGAGAGTTTTTCCTGTTGTAGTCATCGCTGTGCAGGACACGACGACTGGTACCACAATAATTATTTAAACAGTAGCACGTTTGTTTCAATATTGAGATAGTTGATAGATAAATAATTTAAACACTGGTACCTATATGGTTATTTTAAACAAAATAGAATAATTTATTCGTAAAAGTTACACTTTGAAATAATTAGGCCCACAGTCGTAAGCTCAATAGACCTCAGACTAATGCTGACTATCTTCTAAGTAATTTTAGGTGCCCTACCAGTCTACCCGTATTAAATGGTTTCTCTCAACGACGTAAGGTGGCGTGATATCATGGCGAGATTCGTATTATTATGTGAATAGGTAAAAACAACTTGTAATATAATATATCGAAATTCATAAAATAACTTTATGAAGCTTCGGGTTTACTACACTGTGAAGTCATTTTCATTGACCCCCCCCCCCTCCTAAATAGGTATAATTAGCCATCGATCTATAGAATAGTGGAAAAGTATTATAATGAAGGTAATAACTTAAATATAAAACATAATTTTTAAATTTTATAGAATTTTGCAAAATTGGAAAAACCGGCATGGAAACTCTTAAAAAATATACGCTCATGCAATATATAATAATATAATACAACCACACGACTGTCGGTATACGCGCACACGACTGTCTGATCACTATAATATAATATTGTATAAAATATAATAATTGGTTAGCGTGTAATATGGTTCGTCAGACGCCAGTATTATTATTATATTACCCGGTTAGTATATTATTGAATTATTCTATTATAGGCCATCGCTATTATTATAATATGAATTATAAGTGATCGAAACACTAGACGCGATATAATGTGTTATTATTACATGTGTATAATATAATAGCGATAAAGCGGTAATTGTCGCGATACCGTCATACCGATATTCCATCAGACCATATTTTAAAGTACAATATACAATTTGTATTATGTTTAGGTACGATATATAATATACTTTATTTAGATAACGTAGGTACCTTTATGCAAGTACATAAATCTAAGTTCAATATAATATTTGAATGTAATAATATTAAATATATAGGTACGCACAGTCACACAGTCACACAACACGCAAGTGAGTACGTGACACATCACGCAATGTGTGGACGCAGCGCCAACGAAGTTACTGACAAATCAGTAAACCACGACGATACGATAAAATGTATAAGTACCTACGAGTTTTGAGGATGGTTCGCTAACAGAAAATAAGATATAGTTCATAACATTTGGGTGAGGGGGATCAGAAGCAAACAATTTTTCATTGCTTTTTACAATAATCGAGAAAAATAAAAAGATGGTACCTAAGTGGGTAATGAGTGTGTTACATTTTAATTCAATGATATAAAATCATTGTAATATTGTGTGCGAAAAACGATTTTGAGCGAACATACGTTCTGTCAGCCTATAATATACTAAGTAGGTATATTTTTTGATATTATTATGATTAAATTTATTTATTTTACTATTGAAATTAGTACTACAGTCTATAGTAAGTTAAATAAGTTTTTGCCAAATATAATAATATAGTTTAAAAGTTTCAAGTACTTATACCCAATAATAATATTTTTAAATTACAACAAAATAACTAAAACCATTATTCTTGGTTTTAATATGTTATTTCATCCAACTTTGAACTTAAAATAACTATAAAAAAAACGGTTTATATATTTTTAGAATTTTTGGTTACAAAATGAACACTTACTTGAAACCTTATTTTCAATCCTTTTGGACAAGTAGTTTATCACCTAGTCCCTATGACTTATAAATATTTTAATGTTTAGAAAAAGTTGTGTTTGATGACTTAAAATTATGTAGAAAAAATATTTGTAAATGCGTTAAAAGTTTTTGAAATAATTACTTAGTGTCTTGGGTACGTTAAAATTAATATTTAATATCTAATTGTCATAATATTATACATCGTTTATACTCGTATTCAACCAGGTAAATTGTACTTTTAACTCCCCTATCACGAGCTCGCTTTTTGGGATAACATCATGAACATTTTTATATTTTGAATACCTATGTATTTTCAATATAATATACACCCACTTTGTAATTTATAATTAATAATGTTGTGGTAAATGAGGATTAAATAAATAAATAAAGATATTTTATTTTATTGATAATATATGACGCCCTATTATAGTGGGCTCAGCGTACCAGTTCTTACAACATAATATACAATGTGTCCCGGGGTGAAGTGACCGGCTGACGTCATATGAAAATATACCCAAAATGATGAAGAAATACCCTTTAAAGAGTGGGTCTAACTTTTTTATTTTTTAAGTTATGGGCAGTTAACTTTTTTTTCATCAAAACCAAACCTATCACACATTTTTTTATGTATCTTCAAAACTAATCAACATTTTGACGTAATTTTTTTTTATCTTAAAGCTATTTAGGTAAGTGTTCTATCAACCAAGGTACGAAATTAAACCAGAACTGTGAAAATTATTTTCATTAATTTGAAAAAGTAATTATTTTTATCAAAAATTAATATTCTTAAAAGTAAATCACGCGTATAACTCCAAAAAATGTAGTATTTATTATTTGTATTTTGCTTATTGTATTATTGTACTGAATAATACCTAGAATAAATTAAAAGTTTGGTTTTAGTATCTTTCATGATTGCAGAATTATACGCTGTCGTTACTTTCTTGATTTTCTTAGAATTGAGTATCGGTCGTTAATTGGTCGTTAATAGTTTAATTTTATTTTCTTCGGTACATTTTTGTTGTAGTGTTGTCATTTTACAGAATAATACAATAAGGAAAAAACCCATGGTAAATACTACATGTTTTGGAGTTATACGTGATTTACTTTTAAAAATATTAATTTTTGATAAAAATAATTACTTTTTCAAATTAATGAAAATAATTGCAACATTTCTGGTTTAATTTCGTACGTTGGTTGATAGAACACTTACCTAAATAGCTTTAAGATAAAAAAAAAAATTACGTCAAAATGTTGATAAGTTTTGAAGATACATAAAAAAATGTGTGATTGGTTTGGTTTTCATAAAAAAAGTTAACTGACCATCACTTAAAATATAAAAAAGTTAGACCCACTCTTTAAAGGGTATTTCTTTATCATTTTGGGTATACTTTCATATGACGTCGGCCGGTCACTTCACCCCTGGACACATTGTATTTATTAGTTAGGTAATATTATTATAGAAAAGTGAAGTTCGTTGTAACAAATAGGTACTTATAAGTTATAACTGACTAGGTACTGAATACTGTGACATGACGCACAGAAACAAATTATTTATGTTTCAAACACTTGGTACACCCGTGGCAACCATATTTTTTATAGATTTTTTAGTATATCTAATATATCTAGGTTCTTTTTATTTATATTTGATAATATTATTATTTATTAAAATCGTATTCCTGTGTTTTAGTTTTACTGTTCAAGTACTAAATTGGTAAGCATAAGAATATTGGATATAGCAGGCGCATGGCTATACGACCTACCTATAACCATTACCGAATACCGCACAATATACACACTCGACACAATTCGCATGTAATTGCCATACATAAGTAACTATATTGGCTATAATACAACTTACAAGGTCTTCGCGTGTAGGAAAGCATTTCTATTGACCACAGACATAATAATACAATACATACTATATACCTAGTATATGGTATTTTGTACTATACCTAGTAGATACCTAATATATACTACAGATTGATGTATATATTATATATGTAGATGCATGCGATTATTTCGATTTTCATTATACGGGGAGCGACGTATTTTTTTAGTCGACAACCATAATATAGTTGTACTATTTGTAACTACATAATAATTTATTATAATATATAGTTATTATTTTTAAAGCTTGTAATTACAATTGCAGGAGCCATAATGTACCTAATACCTTATAAAGTTACCATATGTAGAGGTATATTATGATGTTAAAAATCTAAATTAAAATCTGTAGGTTATTTATTGAACGAAACGAACGAAATAAATATGAATCCATAATTTAATTATTATATTAAATGTATACTTATAGTTTTCGTTACTGAAAAATCCTTAAAATATTATCTATTTGCTATTACTGTGAAATTGACTGTATTTATTGTATATAGGAGTCCACTTTTGATATTAATGCACTTATATTATAAATCGTATAATTCACGAATTTGATAATAGTGCTTGAATTGGAAAAATAAAAGAAGAGGGACTTTTGGACTTGAAAAAAATTGCAGTCCTTCATAATATTATTGAACTCGACCTAACTTGTGACTCACAATTCATAAGTTTTAAGAGTTCTCGCAACCGGCCATCAATTAAAAAAATAAACATTTATTACATTAAACCTACGAATATGTTGGCTGTACGCTGTAAGTTATATTTTAGTAAAATAAGTAATAACTAACTATTAATGTCTATTATAACTTATAAACAATTTTACTAAATATATTTTTTTGAAAATAGTTATTTATTCACACTTAAAATAATTTTGATTAATTTACATTTTTTAGTTAAGTACAATTAAATTGTATTCAATATAGGGGAGCGATAATTTTACAGTACTATAATACATTTTATAATTCTTAAAATTGAATTTTAATATCTTATATTCAAATCAAAATTGAATTTTTACCTAACCTATGTTAAAAAAAAACTATTAATTAGTAACTAGGGATGTTCTCAGCAAAATAGTACTCCGTCCAGCGATTACTCTCCAAATCCGAGCACTGGCGTCAATAAAATGAAAATTAATAATTTTTACACTACTAATAGATGGTAATTATTATGATAATATAGACCTGTGTGTGTATTATATAATAACTATAGAGTGCAACTGCATGCAAGTATATATTATAATGAATAATGATAGAGTGTATATCAAACATTTAGACGCATGTACACAATATAATATTCGATGATCGTTATTGATAAGCGTCCGGATATTGCAGCAGCGATGATTGTTGAACGGATATGCATATATACGTGCATTACAATGTATGCAAATATTGCAAGTATAGAGTCGTTTCGAAAGCGCGAAACGTGGTCATGTGGAATGTATTTTTGCTGTAAGTGCAATGTGCATTATATTATATATATATATATATATATATATATAATATATTATAATATGAATCAAAACGGTTGTATACACGAAGCGCTGTATGTATTGTGTGTAAGTATGAAACTAGGCAATATAAGCATGTATACGTGCATTATAATAGTGTGTTATATAGGTATTAGTGTATTAGGTATATAATATATTATATTCATCATTGGGCTTAGACATATTATGCACACGCCGCCGACGAAACAATGCGTACAATTTCATGCTGCGTGAGTGGTATAAAGATGCGAAGGTCGGATTAATTTAATTGTAAAAATAATTATAAGTAGGTACCGGTAGCGAAAAAAAACACCATAATACATTTTTTTTTCAAATCGCGCTTAATACAAGACGAAAAAACAATGTTTTTTTTCTGACAACGTCTATTGTATCTATACTACTTCCATATAATATAATTTATATGTACCTATATACTTGTATATATTAGGACATTAGGTACACTCTCGGCGTATATCAATATATCTGCACTCGCTTGCACTCTTGATCCACGGGGCGGCTATATAAGGTGTAAAAGAATTTCCAAGAGCAGTAGGTGGTGGGTATGTATAGCTATGAGTGTATTGTGTATAATATGACTGTATATGAGGTATACGTACGGCGTACCCGTCTACGGTAAAATTAATTGTACACTATAGTGGAAATGTGCAATCGAATTATACACATTGGCTGATATTTGATCATTACATACGTAGGTATAATGGTTTTTATCTATACGTACCTAGATACTAGATAGATTATAACAATGTAACATGAGTTTTAAAATGCAGAGTTTGATACCGAGAGTGACCAGGAAGTGTTATTTTCACAGATTAATTGCTATATAGGTACCTATTACCTAAATATAGTACTTACCAATTTAAGTGAATTTAACGGTTATCGTTCCGTCGGGGTGCATTGAAATATCTCAACAAATTATTTCAATCTCAAAATCACGTACATATTTAATATTTTATGTGCATATTATGACAAAACGCGGGGAAGGATACTACCCATGCGCCCATCTAATATTCGCCATCCACAGGCCACAACTGATATGTAACAGATTTGTAGTCTGCATCCTTAATTAGAGGCGGATCCAGGGGGAGGGCAAATGAGGGATTCCCCCCCCCCAATCGTCCTAGTTTTCCTTTGTTTTACACTGTGTTTAGCCAATTTTGTAGCTAATTTTGGAATTTTTTGTACTTTTGCCCCCCCCCCATGCCCCTCCAAAATTAAGCCCTGGATCCGACATTGTCTGTAATATATTTGCACATCAATAATAAATATTATTATAATATCATCTAAGTATCAAACCAAATGTAGATAGGCATTTTAAAATTATATAATAATATTAGGTATCGGCAACCTACCGTTAATTTATTTGTATCAACCTCTATCTACGTTATAATGTCAGAGTGCGGGAAATGGATAAATCGGAGGATAATTATACAATATGCAACGTTCAGTCATTATATACATATAATGTAATGACCATCAAATTTGGGCAATGTCAACTATACGCCACACCCTTTAATTTCTTTAGTTTGGCTGACTGACCGACCGGATGTTATAAATAACAAATCATTGCACGGTATAGTAACACACTAGTACCTACCTAGCGTGTACTGCAGGTTCAAGTACAATGCTCGATTATCTATTTTAGATAAGTATAGAAGCGGTGGGTATGATAAAGCAAATTTTCATTCAAATTTTAATGATATGAATTGTGAATAATAATAATAATAATAATAATATTAATTATTAAAACAGTTATAATATTATAAACTAAGAATGTCCATTACATACTCATAGTCCTTACAACTCCATAATAAAAATAAACAGTTACCTATATATATATTTTGTCGCTGATAATATTTTTATTACCACCAATACCTAATGTAAATATTTTGAATTTGTAAGCCTATTGAGCCTAAAGCATCTATATACTACAGATTATTAAGTATAGACTATCATAGTGTAGTTATACCAGGCACGGCGCCAAGGGGGGGCAAGGTGGGGCTCTAGCCCACCCAGAAAACAGATCAGCCCCCTCGCCAGCCCCCCCACTGAAAAATATGTACGATATAATTAATGTTTGTGTATACAGTTAAAAATATTTTTAGTTGACTTATTATTTTAAATATGTTTATGTTTGATTAACACAATACTATTGTGTAAGGAGTTGGTATTCGTACCTACCTACTTATATTAGTTTAGTAATTAGTATGACAAATTTCTTATTTCAAATAATTAAATAATTTATTCAATTTTCTTATTTTGTTATTTTTATAATCTTATTTGTCATGGTAATTAGTTCAGATATTACTTGATAATTAATAAAAAAAGATTTCTTAAAGTATCTATGTTTTAATGTATATATATGAACTATTTTAACCTCCAAAATTTAACAAAAAATATAAAGTAGGTACGTCAATAGTTTTTATTTAAAACAAATTGCATTCCTACTGATATCAGTCCAATTGTATACATTTTTGTTAACTTTTTCAATATTAAAAGATTTTCAATCATTTACTGTATGGTGCATAAACAGATATTCTATAAAAAATCAATATTTAGCTCATAAAGAAATTATTATTTTTGTATATCATATTATCATTATGAATATAGTTGTTGAAGGTCTTAGGTCTGTGATTAAACATTTTCTTACATATTACATAAGGTACAAAAAAAATATTTGATATTATTCTTAAAACATTTTTAACTATTCAAAAGTTTGTAAATATTATATGTTTAGACGTTTAGAGCATACAATATAAAACGATTAAAACGTATGTACTATATAGCTAATAGCTATATTATGTTATATGATACGAAAATATTTATATTTCATTTAAATAACCTCAGCATTTGTTGAAACAATTTTAGCCCATGTAAAAAAAATATTTGCCCCACTCTGCCCCCCCTGGAAAAAAATTCTAGTGCCGTGCCTGAGTTATACTGACACATCAAACATACAATGGTAACTGCCATGGTATATGTATGTATTATAGGTACACAATGGTACATATACTTCGACATGTATGTCGTATTTTGTATTTTGTATTGAGTTATAATAAAAACGGTTACTCATTTTATTAAATTTATCTTGATATATGAAGTGTAATGTTTAATAATTATTATTATAAATTCAAGGCCGGATTTAGGAGGTGGCTGAGTGGGCTGCAGCCCAGGGGCTATCACAATTTGGTATTTGATTAACGGCGAATACAGAAAAATAGATCGTAAAAAATGAATATATTATAACATAATATATTATATTATAATATATTATTAATGTATTTCTAAATATTGTATCCACGTGGATCCAGAATTAAACATCAAAAGTATAATTATAATACACGACGGTCAACGACGAATTCATAGTCAAAAACAATCAGATTACCTAGTCTAATCGTTAATCTCAACCAATAACCATCATTATTATTATGTTCAGAAGCGTACACCTATAATACAAAATACAAATACAACGGCAAGTGACTTTGTACAAAGTTAAAACTTAAAAGTAGGTTTTAACTTTTAGTAGAGTCTAGAAACAGCTGTTGTGTTAGTAAATAGTGTAATGTAGTTTTCAAAAAAATTTAATACATTCATCACTCCTCTCAGAAGAAGACATAAATTAAAACGGGTTTGTACATATGTGTGGTGCAGTAGAACGTAAATTAGCAAAAGAAAAAGAGAAAATTAATACCGAAATAATTAAAAATGTAGGGTAATGATAACATTTCTTATAGCAGTTGAAAATATTAAATGTTATAATTATTAAACAACAAATGAATAAAACTGTTTATTCATTTGTTTCCCTACAATGTTTTCCACTCAAGTGCCACCACATACCGAAAATCAGCCCTTGATTAAATATCACACGCTCTGTTGCACGGAACAGACGTAATTTTTTTTTATAATTTATAGATTAACATAAATTAACAGAAAGGACTGACAAATTAAATAATTTTTTTTCTAATCAATATTTAAAGATTATTTATATATATAATTTATAGATGCTTGCACTATAAGTACAGTATAATATTTTTTTTTGTAAATTTTGAAAACAAAAAGTTTTAAATAACCAATTGGAAATCTAATTTTTAGACAAATTTTGATGATAAAACGTTTTTTTAAGTCATGTAGTTTATTTTTATACAATTTTTTTAAATATTAATTTTATAATTTAATGGGGGATTTTTCTGACATAAGTATATTTCATATTTTCATAAAATAATTAACATTATCCATATATATTTCATAATTTTTGTCATATGTTTTAGCACATACATTTTTTTTTATTTGTCAGGTATAATGTTCCATCCTATGAAAAGTTAAAAAAAATACTTCGATGAAAGATCAAAATTTAGTTTTTTTTTTCATAATGTCTATGAGATGGATGTACAATATATAATATATGTAGGTATATTAATGTTGGTGTAGACGAGTAGTACTACCTGCCTATATAATCAAAAAATTAGCGTTTCAATCATATTCTTCAAATTTAAGTAATTTATGACTATAACATGTATACTAAGTACCATGGATGATTGAATCTTTATAAATATACATGTTAAAGTATTCAAGTAAAATGCATATCTATATGACTTGCATTCAAATTTGAAAGGGCCTTGTTATTTTAGATACGTAATCATAAATTATAGTATTTTGGAATAAAGGTGGCTTATTATACTTAAGATATAATTTATTTTTTACCTACTTTACTCAATTCTTTATATTAATTCGTTGTCTGGGTCAATTTGTCTGGAATAAGAAATCATCAGCATTATGGAAATGATTCAAAGCCTCAAAGATCTCAACTGTCCACTTATGTCTTACTCACCCGAAATTTCGTATTATTTATCTATTCTTTCTCCACAGTATCTACGACTCTACTTATTATTTTAATATATATTATTATTTTATTTTTCCATCTGCTTTGTTGAATAGAGCCATAATTGGGCATTGATGTCTGTAAAACCACTTGAATATGGAATATAAACTCAAACTGTACTTGTTATTTAAATAATAACTCTATTTATATTATAGTTCTACTATTTCGTACATTTATTTAAAATTTGGATAACATTTTCAAACAATCATCTAAAATATTATATTATAATACAATACAATATAACCCAAGTGAATTTATATCTGTGTGCCAATAAAATAGGTATGTCCTGGTATGAAAATACGTTTAATGTAAATCTACTGAGATTTATAGGGCTTGCATTTTTTAAATAATACATAAAAAAATGTGTAAATGCGTAAAATTAATGTTAACTTATATCGACTGGTGTTTATTTTTTATAGGTAAGTAAAAATGTAATGTACAACAAAAGTACTAGGTATATACCTACTCCACCATTAATAACAGTATAATATTAATACTGCGTATATACAATAGACATTAGGATGTTTTATTATAGGTATTTAGTATAAGCACAATAATATATCAGCTGTTAGGTAGGTCGTCAGAACAATAAGATATTATTTTTATTTTAATTCATCATTTTGATTATGATTTGACGAAGACAACGGTCGACGGCTGCACCCAACGGCTCTGGCTACATTTCTGGATTGATTAAAATAACAAACGTTAACAATACTGTGCGTTATGTACAATATAACAATATTTAACTATACCCAAAAAGTCAAAAACCCCTCCTCCGGGCCCATAGTTGTGTCATAACTCATATTATATACATGTATGGGTGCTCGAATACGTATAGGTCAGTGGCGACTCTAGACAGTGTTCAATGAGAAGGGGGGCATATTTCTTAAAATAATAATAATTACTATAGGCATATTTTTCAAATGTTTGGGGAACTTATGTCAATTTTACTAAGTTAATTTTTTTAGGTTTTTAAGATTTTAAGGTTATTATTTTTTTTTACTCATAAAAGAAAATGAACATGTTGATAATTATTATATTAAAAATTGTTATGGAGAGCTTATTTCATTTCACCCCCCCTCCCATGGGGACGAGCCCGTAATGGGTAGATTGTATGAATATGAATTTAAAAACCCGGTGAAGTCGCTTGGCTGCATATATAATATATAGGTTTCGAGTGTAGGTACCTCGTCATTGAGTTATAGCCAGTAGGTCAATGTAACGGATGACGTATTAAAATTTTAATTTAATATGAAGGGTTATTACGGTGAAAAACGATCATAGGCAAAAGAAAGAAAAAAATCAAATAATTATAGTCCTTTTGGTTAGTTTTGTAACGAATCGACACGTGAATCGAGTTAAGGAAAAAAGATCACGGTAAATTATATAATACAGGTTTAAATATTACTGTAACGGGAAAAAAAGGCCAGATATACTCGAGTCCCATTTTAAAACTGCAATACTGAACATTTTAGGAATATGACTATTATCGTTTTTCCCCTTATCCCTTCATATGAATTAGGGCCCTGAATTAAATGCAAAAATGATTGTTAAATATGCACATATTTATTATTTATGCACTCAAAACTTCAAAATATGTAAAAAAAATCCTTTGTTGCTTAATAAAAAACTAAACATCTTAAAAAACTACAAAATATATTATGTGAAAAAAAAATTACAATTGAAATGTCGTTATATTTCTGCTTACAAATGTGTATTTAAAAACTAAAGGCAAAATTATTGGGAAATAGAAAATGTAATATTAATTTTTCAACAAGTACCAATAACGAACATTTCCTCAGCCCTCCCCCCCACAGAAAAAAGGTTGTTTTTCAAATATTTTTCATAAAAATTCGGTATGGAATTCTTATGAATTTATACGATGAAAATCAGAATTGATACGGATCTATTTTCAAAGGAATAAGCGAAATAGTGGGGAGGCTGTAGAATCGTTTCTACAGCACTCCCAAAAATTAAAAATAGGTTAGAAAATAAGATTTTTTGCTTTTAAATCGGAAATTTCTGCTATTATCATTTATCAGGTAGCATAGATTTATATTTCGGGTCAAACGTGCTGCCTCGCACTTGCCTCGCACTCGCCTTGCGTCGTCAATCAGTGGCGTATATAGGGGGTGGGCATAGTGGGCTGCAGCCCCCCCCCTACGAAATTACAGTTTTTTTAAATAAACAACAATATATTTTATTAGGTACTATGATAAGTTATAATATTTCATAGCCTGTTGAAAAATAACAAGTACGAATATATTTATAGAAACTGTTAAATATATAGTAGACAGTAACCTCTAAGTAATAGATCACTTGATAGTTTCTATCTACTATAGCCCACCCCAAAAAATATTTTTATATACGCCACTGACGTCAATGATCAGAGCAGGAAATGCCAATAAAAAAAAATAAACACATTTTGTGGAGCAAAAAATCAAAAAAATCATTGACTAGGTATCTATAAAAAAACTCAACTTTTTTTCAATTAAATAGAAGTATGCAATTTATAGTAATTTTTACTGAAATATGAAAAAAAAAATTGAACCATACAATCTAAAGTATACATTTCGAATCAAAATAATTTTAGGTGACTAAATTGTAGAAGAATATGCATTTGCATGAAAACCCGGAGTCCGGACCATCATTATGATAAATCGTTGCATAGGTACCAAAAAACGAATCTGTTGAAGACGGTCGGTGTGAAAACCTCTATTTCTGACAAAGTCTTATAATGTATTTTTATCACTATTAGGCATATTTCATATGTTTTTGACTTTTGTTTTTATATTTTGTACAACTAATAGGTATAGAAAATAATATTATATAGGTATAATATAATGGTGAAAAGTCTGAAACTTTTACGATCGATATTTTTTGAATTTTATTTACCTACAGACTACAGCCATAGACCATAGACTATAATATTATACTAGTACCTATAGGATGTAATATACACAAAATATAATAACTAAAATCGTTAGAGGAAAAATTGTTACGATGATGCTTCGTCAAAATTTAACCTTCAAATGTAGAAAAAAATGGTGACTATGTATGTTCGATATTTTTTAATTGCTGTAAGAACAATTTATGAGGAACCTTGTATTACATATTTTTTAATCTTTTTGACTTGTAAAATAATGTAATCAACTTAAATAAAAAAAAACCTAAAAATTAAAATACCTATAAATATTCCCCCTAAGTTTGCATCGCTAATTATGATAAAACATACATATTACATACCTAGGTAACGTTAAATACGGTATTATAAATATGTATCGTATGGCAATGGCAGTACAAGTTGTAAAACTTTACTGGACTAAACTATAAACGTATACGTAAATAGGCATTTAAATAAAATGGGTTTGAGTCTCACCTAAAAAAATAATGTGTCTTAGGCACACACTAATAGATTATGCTCAAAAAGATTGTTGCAGTGAGACATTAAATTATTAAATCATTGATTGGGTGATTTAAGTATAGCATGTCATATGTAACTTTGGGAAACCGAATAAAATAATGGTTATTTCGAGTGTAGGTAATGGTTACTGGTTAGTAACTTTAAAGTTTATCAGGCTTAATATAAACAAATCATCGATTTAATTATTTAATCTGGTATTATTTATTTTTATTTATAACTTGGTAATCACATGAAAAACTGAAGAATTCTATGACGCTATCAATCTTATGCTCACGGTTTAAAATATTTAAAACCGAACTTGTGAATATTATGTGGCATTATATTCTTTTTCGCCTGTAACGTGATTAAAAGCAACCGAACATACAAAGTTTCTTATCACTACTGATCCCCAAAATAAATAAACACTGATCACAGTTATCAGTTATTCAGTAATTACGTCTTATCTTTGGATGTTTATCATTGAACTGAATTTACATTTTACACCCGTCGCTATTTACTCGTTGTTACTTCTCTCACGTGTTGCGTGTAATGAAATTGCGAAAATGTCTAAAATTCAACACTTGATCGTGGATACTGCCGGTTTTATCGACAAAGCACCTCTCCAAGACTTCGGTTTGAACATCCACACTATTCAAGAAGTGGTGAACGAGGTGACAAATAAACGTCAAAAAACAGATTTATCAGTATTGCCTTACACTCTCAACATAAAAACCGTGTTCCCCGAACACATTCAGTTTGTTGTGGATTTTTCAAAAAAGACTGGTGACTATCCGAATCTATCTGTCACCGATATTAAAGTAATAGCTTTGGCTTATCAAATACACAAAGAATATTTTGGCGTAGACGATTTGAAGACCGAACCGATTTCCAAATCAGTTGTGTTTGAAAAGCCCGAGGTTAATGACAACACTGTTGGGTTTTATGATCCGGACCATTTGAGCGAAGATGTGTCAGACTTGGAGATCGATGATGGGTGGATTACAGAGGATAATATAAAAAATATAAATAAAAATAATGGAGACGATCTCACCGAACAAGAAGCCAAAGTCGGTTGCATTACCACCGATTATGCTGTGCAAAATGTACTCAAACAAATAGGCCTCTCTATTATTGCTTTAGATGGCCGTGTGATTAAAGAAGTTCGGACTTATTTAAGACGCTGTTATGGATGCTTTACGTTGACATCCAATATGACAAGATTGTTTTGCCCGAAATGTGGGAACAAAAGCTTAAAACGAGTAGCTGTGTATTTGGATGAAAATGGAAAACAATGTGTGTACATTAACGGCAAAAGACCATTAAGTTTTAAAGGTAAAAAGTACTCATTACCTAAACCACAAGGTGGTAAACATGCAGTCAACCCAAGACTGGTAGAAGATCAACCAATGCCACATCAACGACCAACTAGGTTGGCTAAATCCAAAACCAATGCTTTGGACCCAGACTATACAGCTAAATCGTCTCCTTTCGCTACGAAGGATGTTTATTCCAAGTCCGCCATGCTTGGTTTCAAAGGTTCAGTGCAAAAACAATGGATGAAAAGGAATCCTAATGAATCCAATAAGAAATGTAAGAAATAAATTATGTATTTTGTAATAAAAACACTGAATGATTACAATTATTGATTTTTTTTTTTTTTAATTCCTAAATTGTAGGTACTATATAATAAAATTGTTTCAATTATTTACTTTATATTGGTTTTATAATCAATCTTGTAAAAACTGAAAGCAAATTAGATTTATAGTATAAAGTTATATACCTAGTCTATAAGCTGGTTTATCTTAGAATAACAAAATAAGCAGGTCATCAGAATCATTGTATAATTTATTATGTTCTTTAAAAGCAATGTAAACTTTTAATTTAAAAAATCAAATTATCCACAAGAACAAAAAAAATCAAATACATTCAACACATACATTTAAATATTTTCAACTTACTATAATAGATATATGTACATAATAAAAACGTTACAGTAATAATAATAATAATAATAATAATAATAATAATATATATATATATATATATAAAGTAAATCATTTTGTTCACATTTTTCGTTATTTAATTACAAAAGGAAATAGTGTCTACAAAATGTATCATGGGATTACAGTAGGCAATTATAATAATTATACAAATAAAATGTTATGGTATTATACAATGCTATTATTATTAATTTGTTTTCGAGAAAATATGTTAATTTCAATCCGTTAATTAAGCTTTCTAATACTGAATAAAATAAAAATATTTAAGTAGAATCAAATTTAAATGAGAAATTTGTCTACTATCTGATATGTGAAAATATTAAAAAGCTGTTAGAAAGGGTAGATAGTAAAATTATTTACATATATAGAAACATGTGGGGCTATAGATTTCCGTCATGAAATGAGTTAGTACTGTTGCTACGAGCTAGGCTAAGCACACTGCCAGACAAACTATCCTGTTCAAGACTCGATGCTTCGGCAATTGCTAAGGCACTAAAATAATTCCATTACAATTAATAATAATAAATTAAACAATACAAAATAAATACCAACCTAAAACCCAAACGGGCTGACTCTTCGTCAAACTGTTCTAGTTCTCTTTCTTGTTTTTCACGGAGAAGACGAATACGTTCCCCACGCTCTTGTAGAAATTGTTTTGTTTCCATTTCCATCTGGAATTTCATAAAATATTTATAGATAAAACATTAACAAAGCATCATTACTACTATGACTAGGTATGATCACATTTTTTCACTGGTAAGCACATTCCTCTTCAGATCAGTCTATTACTCAATTCTCTACTTCTCATTCATATTATCGACATTAGATTATATTTTGGAATTTACTTTAATTTAAAGTTATTATTTTTGAGTATTTGAATGTTTTGTTTTTATGAGTTTTGAGTTTATGACTTAAGTTAGGTAGAACTATGATGGTATCATGTAATATTTTTTATTTTTATTTTATTTACGCCAAACGGCAATTACACAAAGTATATAAACAATAATAGAACAGTAACAATATTCACATATTATAAAATATTGGCACCAAAATTATTATGACCAATAAAATTATGAGAACTGCAGTAGACGTGTTGCACTAGAATGGATAAGAACATGTACCAATGCGACCATACTTATCTATTTAGTCATGATTTGTACAATAATAGTATATATTTAATACAGCTTTAAATAGTATAAGTATTTTACTTAAGTATCAGATAAGTATCAAACTGCATTAAAAACATCAAAATTACTTGAGATAATTAGTATATTACTTAATAAAAATAAACTTTCTTTCTATTAATTGTTAATTAACTTTTTTATAAATTCAATGTTTTATATTTATAACCAATGGTAACTTTTTATTTGAGAATCTTAAATTGTAAATATTTTAATAACTATGCACAGCACCTTTTGCTCTAGTAATGATCTTCGAACTGAAATACGATCTTCTAATTCTTTTTTCTCACGATTTCTTTGAGCATCTGCTTGCATCTTATTCTTTGATTGATATGCTATTAATATTTCAAGTTCATATCTTAAACGTTCTTTAAGCACATGGCACTCAACTTCTTGTGATTCGTCGAGTCGTATCTAAAAAGTATTAATGTACTATGAATATAATTTAAACTTTAAAAAATATTATAAATTATAATAATTCATTAACTTACAGATTGTTTTTGTAACATTTCAGAAATACTTTGTTCATATTGTTCTCCGAGTAATGCTAATTTTCTTCGTTGTTCTTCTTTTAATTTTTTAATCACAGTTTTTTGTTCTTCTTTGGTTGTAGTTGCCAGTACCTGAGCTTTTAATACTTTGTACTGTCGTGTTTGAGTTTTACACGTTTCTCTAAACTGTTTTCTAATTTGCATTTCTTTATGCTAAAATATACACACAATTATTTATTTAATTTGTTCTTTAAAGATTGTTATCAATTCATATCTAGTAATAAAGTCATATAATCAACAATTTAATTTAGTGTAAAATAGTTTGATAGATTTAAGTTCATTGTCCACAGATTAAAATTAGGTGCAATGATAAACGAATATAACTAGCTCCATTTATCAGAAAATTTGGTTGAGCAGTTCCAATTTTGTGAAGTTAGCTTTATTAAAGTGATTTGACCTTAAAGTTAAGAACATTATCTGTATTTTTTTTTAAATCTGGGAGAAAATACAGATAATGTTCTTAGTGCTTACTTTTAAGTTTTATAAGAGGTCAATTCACTTTATTGTTAAAAAGCCAGTGGTTGAGATTAGTGTGCTACAGTGGCACACTATTTCATTTGTAGTGGTTAACATAGAGCTGCAACAATAAACCTAATGTAGAGAAATATACTATAACGAGCTAGAAATTTACGGTCTACAAAGCAAAGATAATCATTATTTTGTCGCTACTTACAGCTATTTGGCGATAATTAAAATATTAGGTTAACCATTCTACTGAAGCTACAAACTAGCAAATTTTTATAAGAAAATGTATAGAAAATGTGGCGATAGTAGCTGTAGCGTCAACGCATCAAAAAAACCAGTTGCATCCTGACCACTGGATAAAGCTAATTAACGAAATTAGAATGGGGAAATACTAATTTGTTATGTTGTACATTTGTGATATAGAAACAATACAAGCTCTTAAATTTAGCCATTTCATTTTCTTGAACCATATATTATATTAAACTTACTTTGAGACTTTTAGGTTGTTGCCGTAGCTGCATTGCATGTCTCTTCCGTAAATCACGATGGGCACGAGCACAATAATCATGTTGGTGCTGTAATTCAGTTTCATGTTGTCTGGTTACTTGATCAGCGCGTAAAGCATGAACAGCTCTTTGTTGTCTTGTTTCAAGGTTTCTAGTATCTTCATGATGTCGTAATAACATTGAATGAGCAGTTTCCAACTGTTGTTGTCTTTTCCCAAGTTCCTATAAACATTAAACAACATTAATCAAATAACTTTAAAAATTAAAACAAATTGTCTCCTGTAGTTCTGGATAAATGTAGCAAAAGAATTAAATAAAATTGTTATTAATGCTTAACTGGTAGCCAACCTTATCAAATCCATGATTAAAATTTTTTTCCTATAATATGCAATATTGTCAATTGATGTAACACATCATAATAATATAAACTTTATTTATTATTTTTATTGTACTTATAAGGTATTGAATAATTGTTGTTTCCCTAACTTAAATGAATAATCATTGATTATAAGTTATAAAATAATAATATGGAAGATTGCTCTGTATTTATTTTTCTTGTCTTTTTAAATATTTGAGTAGATATTATGATACATTTATTCTCTGCCCCATACTTAATTGATTGTTATTTCTAAAATTTAAGATTTTTGAGGTTTGCTTGATTTTTATTGGATATATCATTAAGTCCATGATTATGCAGCCATTGCTGATCTACTTGAGTTAAATTTACTCTTTTTATAGACTTAATTTCTAAAGAAGTCAAAAATTAATTAACATTTTTTTTTTGTATAGGATTATAATAAAACATCCATTCTATTTATATTAAGTTTTGTTATCATATTCATACACTCATTATTAAACTAATGGTTCTTTTTTGTTGAGTTCGGTACTTAAAATCTGGTAGCAGCTTCTACTAATGTATTCTTTATACTAACCCAACCCACTTTAATGTTTATTTATATCTTAGAAAATGACATTTATTCATAAAAAGGGTAGGTAATAATAACAATTATATCTATTTTATTTGTGCTAAAACAAATAACAAAGTCTTTGTTTAAGAGGATGTCACACCTATATGTGGTATCTGTCTTACATAGTACAACTGTTCAACAAAGCAAAACCTGCTTTGCACGGGACAACTTCTGTATTTATAGGAGAATAACCAAAATTTCACAACACGTAGGGATAAACGTTATCTGCGTTATTGTAGTGTTTTCATTATTTTTGATAGCACTAACCAATAACTAGATGAAAAAAACAAAAAAACCTAATGATCAAACTATCAAACTGGTAACTTTAAATGTATTTATGTTATTAAATAATAATGCGGATGTGACATCATTCTTGAGATCCATTATTTGTTTTAAAAAAAACTTATGACTTAACCTCCAGTAGGTTGCACGGGTTATGAGTACCTATTCCGTTGTGCGGGGTAAAAATTTCCCTTGATTAAACATAATATATTTTTCTTTCAAATTTATTTATTTTAAATTTAATATATTCGTATGAATATGACTAAAAAAGAATACAAAATGTAATTAATACTTTTTATTTGACATTTGTTTTATTTTTTTTCTTATTAGACAAAATAAATGATAAATTATTTTAAACTAATTAAAAAATTATAAACATTATTTTTATAACATATAATATATAAATAGAAGATAGATAAAATTCCACCGCACTTATACCAACCTAAATAATATTAAAACATAGTTTAAAATTAGTAAGGTGATAAATTACCCTACTAATTACCTTCAATTTGAAGGTTAAGGGTGGGTTGCATAAACGTTCATTAGCGATTTACAGAGCCGTTAACGCACTAACGATCCGTTAAAAAAAATTGGGTGTTGCTTGAACGACTGTTAACGTTAACGGGTCTGTAAATTATCGGCTATTGGACCTGTAAACTACAGGTCCGATTTTGGTTCGTTAACTTTTAACGATCCGTTAAATATGGTGATAAGAAATATTAAAATTTCTTATCAGCCACATTTTTTTTATTAGTATTAATAATATAATCAGCAATCATTGTAATCAAATTAAATGTGGTATAATTTATTTGGTAGTTATGGTTATCAATAAAATACAAAATAATAATAATCTTTTATGAAACTCATTTTTTTTTTTACAAGCCGTTAACGAGTTAACGAGTGATTAAGTTACAGGTCCGTGAAAACATTTACAGACTGGTCTTTATGCAACCGGCCCTAAAGGTTAAGTTACCATTTCGCAATGACTTATTTTTTTAAATACAATGCTATCCACTATCGAGACTTAACTGTATACTTAATAGAATATGATTATTTATAACAATTTTAGTATTAAGAAGGCAAGTATTAATACTATATTTGATTGATGTAAAATTGTTATTATACACTGTAATTAACAAATATTTATTTCCAAGTTTTGTAGAATTTGTGAGTCTATGCAAAAATATAATGTAATATTTAAAATATGTGGTGATAGGTTGTGATTGGAATGGTGTTACAAATATAAATAATAATGGAAAAAAAAACAAAGCATTTAAAAATGAATGGCTATACTCCGCGAGCGTTAAGAGCACAACCAATCATATACCCAAAATAACTTCCTCTGTTTTAACTTTTGTACATAGGTTGATCCAATTATAAACAGTGAAGCGCACGTAATACTCAAACAATACAACTCACTTCACCGCGCTGTATAACAGCCAACAGATTTTTGGAGAACCAATCAGATCCCAGATGCAAGAAACAAACGCAAAATCGTCCGTCACCTGGTCATGCTCATAATGCACGTGGAGTATTGATTGTTAATTTATTGTCATAAATTAACTGATAACTAATATCCATAATTAAATTCACTGAACATGAAAATAATTAAAAATACATACTTCTCTTAATAATCCTTGTTCATACAAATGGTATTGATTTAGCCTTTTTCTACGAAATTTCCTAATTTCAAGTTCCAAATAATCTTTTTGACCTCGAATAAGTCTGTGTTCTTCTTGAGCTTCCATTTGTTTAAGGTTTTCTTTTTGAGATCTGTAAAGAAGAATTAATTTTAAAATATATAACTATTTTATAATATATGCATACTAACTGTAAAGCAGCATCTTTTTGTCGCTTAGGTGTGGATTCATCCAATAATAACTCACGTTTCCATCGCTCTTTATTGGTTTTATAATCTTTTTTTCTTTGTGTATCAAATGCTTTGCGGTCTGCTTCTTGTCTGTTGGTTATTTCTTTCATTATTTTCTTTTCAGCTGCAACATTCTGTTTTATCTACATTGAAAAAAATATAAAATATTCCTTTATTAAAAAAAGTTATGTACTAGAATTATAATATGCCTTAGAATCATCTTTGGATGTATCATATTTTTAACTTTTTAAGACATATTATAGTTAACTAATATCTAAAAATATTTATCAGTATTTGATTTTAAATTATAATTAGAGGCAGCATTATTATGAACGAAAAAATCTGGATGGCATTTCACTTGAAAAACTTCCTGAAAAGAATCGCACAAAAAAAGGACCACAAGTTGCGCTTTAGTCACATCTTTTAGTACTCTAATCCATAAAGCTAAGGATTATTCATGATTTTTTTTTAGATTCTCAGAAAAGCAATCAATTTAATTGATTTTAAAATGATATGTTTTTTTGTGGCTTTACCACCTTTGAAGCAGTAGAGAAATGCTACACATTTTTACTTTAGTATCTTTTCTGGTAGGAAACTGAATCTAGTTGGTACTTTAGGAGGTCAAATATAAAAAGTTACCAGCAGTTTATAAAAGTGTAGGGAAAAACCAATTTTTTTTTTTAGAAAAAACAGAAATTTTAACACATACTATCTTTTGACTAAATTTATACTATTTTTTCTTAGTGCAACTCAAAATCAACTTTTATGATGTCAGAAATAAAACACTACTATGATGATGGCTGTGACATCTCCACCAAACACTACCAACCTTTAATACTCCGTCTAAGGCATAGGTTCTTAACCGGGGGTCCGTAGATGGTTACTCAGGGGTCCACGGGGTGACTGTGAGTTTTTTTGGATTACGCGAAAATAAATTTGTTTTGATAGCGTTTTTAAGATAACATTAATAATGTCTTGCCCGTATTCTGCCACTAAGCAACAATCTTGTTGTGCTTGAAAATTAATTTGGTTTAAATTTCATTCAATTATTTCGATTCTACATTTTCGAAATCAGAAACATGGATACGCAATCCTTTTCTAGTGGAATTAAATACAATTAATGATTCAGACCTCGTTAAAGACAAATTAATTGATTTGAGATCAAAAGAAATGGCACACAACGATTTTCAAACAAAAAATTTAATCGAATTTTGGTGTTCATTGACAAAGGCTTATCTGCGAGCTGTATCCATGGCAATGACATTTTTGATTCCATTTCCTACTACCTATCTCTGTGAGTCTGGATTTTTTTACAATGGTCACAATTAAAATAAAGCAAGAAATTGATTGGACATTAAGGACGATATGCGTGTTACTCTGTTCAATACGGTCCCAGATTTCAAGGCAATATTACAATCAAAACAACAGCAAATGTCACATTAAAATTGGTTTTTGGCTATAAGAAAAAGTGATAATTCCCAATAATTGAATATAGTATTAAGTCTTAGATTTATCATTAAAAAAAATTAAATATTAAAATAAAAATTTTATTTACCTATTTATTTATATATTTTATTTTTTTCTTGGAGGGGGGTCCGTGATTATATTTTATACTTCAAAGGGGTCCATGGCCCAGAAAAGGTTAAGAATCTATGGTCTAAGGGTATAAGGTCTTTGTTAATATGTAAGAATGGGTAATTCAACAAGCTATAAATAAATAACATTAAGAAAGCTTGCCTAAAAAATCTGCATTATATCAAAAACATAAAAGTCTTCAGTTAGTGTTAAATTAATAATTAGTATAACTTAATAGAATTATATAAAATATAACTGCATTTAATATTATCTAAAAATTATGTTTATTACTAAATTAAAAAATACCTTCTTTTCTAACTCTTGCTGATGTTTAATTTGTAATTTTTCTAGTTCCTTGCTAAATTGTTGCAATAAAGTTTCATATTCTTTATCCAAGAGCTGTTTATGACTTTCCATTTCAAGTTTACATCTATCTTCAAGCTTTAACAAAAGTATATAACATAAATGTACATGTTAAATTTACAAATATCTTATAATTTATTTTGGGAATAATTACTTTTAATAATGCACTCTGGTGTTCTCTTCTCATTCGTTTATAGCCAGACATTTGTTCATGCATTTCTTCCTGCATATGTTCTTTCTGTTGTTTTGTGACTATAGATGTTGTTCGAATAGTTGCAAAATTATTGGGAACTCCGATAGCCACATGATCGTTGGATACAATAGAATTAGAATTATTACTAGATGGCTAGAACAAAATATTAATATTATTACTTTATACATTAAGTTTTGTTCATATACTACACTTATGTTTATTTTTTTTTTTAATATTTAAAAGCAATAATTGAAATATTATTTACAAAGATTATTCAGTTTCCTTTTTTTTTAAAGTGCTTTTGTTAGTACTCTAATTCAGGTGTTTCTAATGTGAAACACCTTCACATTTTTTTCCCCTATTCCATATATATTTTAACTTTATCAAATGAAATAACTTTCGTAACAAGCATAAGAGTTGAAAAAAAAACTGTATACAACTACAGGGTGTCCCGTGAGGATTTACCTATTAGCCGTAGAGGGGGACTCGCCGCCCGGACAAAAACCGGTTTTTTGCCGTTTTACTTATTAATTAAAAAAATTATTAAAAATCAGGAAATTAATGAAATTAAAATGTTGAAACGTCAATATTTTCAGAAAAATGAACTCTACAAAATGGCAATCTTCAATATTTTTTTAAATAATTAATTAAAAAAATATTTTTTTTAACTTTTTTACCAAAACATAAAAAAAAAATAAAAAATTAGTTATTTGTAGTGCTTACCTCTGTGAGTCTTAATAAGAAAACAGAATTACGATATCTCTATTATTTCAGGAGATATCGCAATGAGTAAATCCTCACGGGACACCCTGTATACTAGGGACGACCTTGACAAGTACCAAGCAGGTAAAAATAGTTTACATATTCATATACACCACCACACTTTGTTGATAGGTATAAGAGAAGTAATTTGTATGCTAATTATGTAATAATTTATTTATTATGCTATAATTTTATGCTGTCAACCTATACATAAAATAATTTTTATTTACAACGAATGTTGTATGTTTGGATGGCCAAGGGATGATCTACCCATCCCCCAAAAGTAAAACCGCAACCGGACAATACAACATAATTAAAGTTCACATGTTGAGCAGTCTTATAAACTCCTAAAATTGTAACATATTGATTCTAAATAAACTATAATAAATTGTATACAGTATTCTCTGTAAGGAACAAAATAAAAGCAATTATTAATACAGTGTTAAAGAAAACTGAAAGTTGTTAATCCATTATTGATAGAATTTTTAATTTTTCTAAATTGTTGTAGATATTGGTAGTAAGATAATCCATTTAACACCATATTCTTATAATTTATAAACATTTAGATACAATTTCTAAAATCACTTAATAAAAAATATATTTCATACTGTCTCCATTTTACAAACACATAACATAGCAAATTGTACATTCTGAATAATCCATTTAACCTTATATGTTAAATATTAGAGTATTGACCTATAATAATAATCATAAACATTTAAAGGAAAAAATATTATCTAGTGAATCTAATTATTTTCCTAGTTTTATTATATTTTAATTTTATAGTGAATTATGTGCATTTTAAAATTCTCAATTGTTTGCGTATTTCGAAATCCTCATAAATTGGTTTAAATTTAAAATTAAAAAAGAGATTCACTAGATGATAATGTACTTACTTTTAAATGTGATAATAGGTCAGTCAACACTTTAATATTTAATATACCAGTTAAATTGATTATTCAGAATATACAACTTGCTATGTTATGCGTTTGTAAGATGGATCATGCAGATGTAATGTCCTCGTAATTAAATAGTCCTGGTATATTTTTATTTAAGTATTTTAGAAAGTGTATCTAAAATTTAACTAACTCTTAAAATAGAAGTAAGTAAGTTTTGTATTATATAATATACTGAATAATCAATTAATAATAAGAAGCAAGGTAAATATTTATTAATGTACATATATACATTATCAATAGAAATATTTCATACAATTTTATGGTTATTACAACTTTTTGAGATATTTGTAAATGACAACAATATTGTTTCTAGTTTTATTTATCTCATATAAAAACTACAATGATGTCTCATTAAAATACCCCACCACATCAGGGGCGTCATTTCAGTTTTTTATTGCTGGTGCCAAATATTCACAGGCCTTAAAGTCATTATCAGGCCACAACCATGGTCCCTTTTTCGAGAGGGGGGAGCAATGGGGAAAATATCTCTTCTTTTTCTTCTTCTCTGCCAACTATAATATGCCTAACATGGTCGGCCATAATTGTCCTACACCTTCACAGTGCTCTGCCATCCCTCTCTTTTATTCACACCAGCTATTTTTATGTCATCCTCTATTCTATCTAACCACCTTATCTTCGGCCTTCCACACTTTCCTTCAATATTAATTTCCATAGCTACCCTCACTAACTATGAATCGCTTAATTAACTATCTTGAATCTGTCGAATTTCAAAAACCGTAGAATATTTGTGTAATTTAATTAAGATAATGTCAATTAATTTAAATTGTGGTTACCAGTTATATTAACATTTAGTAAATAAATGTATGGGTATATACTCGCCGCGGGATAAGAAAGTACCTCATCACACAGGCGGCGGTCGGTTCCCCAAAAGCAACCTTGTCAAAGACATAATTAAACAATATACGGAAAAAAAAACCAAAGTGATAATATAATCAAAATTTTTTGAAACAAAAGATTGAGTTATCTTAGTTGTTCTCAGAATAGCCGGACAATTAAGTGAACTTTTTTTTGTACATCTCCATGTATAATATTGTTTTCCAGCATATTTTAAAGTATACATATGACCTTTGTGACAAATCTTATCTGCAAACTTATTTGATTTAATAATTTAAATAATTTCCATATCTTACACTATTAAATCCAGAACTTTAAAAAAAAAACAATTTGTCAGACAAGAACACAATACAGTAAACTAGTAAAGTCAAAGTCAGCATAATGATCAATAGTGTATTTTTATATGATCTTCATGTTCCCCCTATTTCAACTATAAATCTTGACAGATTGACAGATTAACTTGTCAAACTTGTCTGATTATATAGTTGAGTTATTTTGATTTTTGAAACCAATATACTGGGTGATTCTTTTATCAAACAACACTCATTATTTCAAAAAGTGTAAATTTTTTTGAAAATATTTTTTTACATAGTTTCAAGTCGCTTATAAAACAACGTTTTTATTAAAAAATTATATTTTTAAATATTTTTTATCCTTATAATTTTTTAAGTTTTTTACTTTTTTGAATAACAACATAGGGTTTTAATTTTATATTCCAAAGCAGAATATTTTTCTTAGTATTTTGATACATGAAAATCGAATTTGGGTTGAGTAGTTTATGAGTTATAAGTATTTAAAGTTTTGACGAGCGGAGTGGAATGGTTTGGGGTTACCCCGCGAAATGTTTGTCCACTTCACCGCTCGTCTAAACTTTAAATACTTATAACTCATAAACTACTCGCCCCAAATTCAATTTTCATGTATCAAAATACTAAGAAAAATATTCTACTTTAGAATATAAAATTAAAACCCTATGTTGTCATTCAAAAAAGTAAAAAACTTAAAAAATTATAAAGATAAAAAATAATTAAAAAAATAATTTTTTAATAAAAACGTTGTTTCATAAGCGACTTGAAACTATGTAAAAAAATATCTTCAAAAAAATTTACACTTTTTGAAATAATGAGTGTTGTTTGATAAAAGAATCACCCAGTAGTATATGTACAGGAAATTTCTCCAACTAAAATGTATGCAATAGAAAATTAAACTAATATTTCTATATACATAGTGATCGTAACTTATATTCAATCAATCATTTACTTATGCTCATTTGTATAAATTTTTCTCAATAAAAATATAATTATAATTAATTGTATAATATTTGAAAGTGTATTTAATCAACATTTTTTTTTTTTTTTTTTTTTTTCCCGGCTTTACGATCCATTGAGGATCTTTACCACCAAAACTATCTCCTCCCATTTCTCTCTATCTTGCGCTATGATTTGCCAATTCGTCCTAAATTCTTGGCCTACCGCATTCCATATGTCATTTACGCTGTCTATCCATCTTCTTCGGGGTCTTCCCCTTGGTCTTTTCCCTGTTGGCGTCCAAGTCATTATTTCTTTTATCAGGCATCCTTCCGCACGCCACGCATGTCCAGCCCATTGCATTCTTATACTTTTAACGTATTCTACAATATTTTCTCTTTTGTATAGGTTCTCTAGTTGTGCATTCGATCTTAATTCCCATTGTTGGGTTTCGGTATTAAATACTGGACCATGTATTTTTCTTAAGATTTTCCTTTCAAATCTACTTAGTTTTTCTTCATCACCTTTAGTTGTGGCCCATGTGGCACATGCATACGTCAATACCGGTCTTATGTAACTTATATAAAGTTTTTCTTTGACATTTTTCGATATCAATTTTGATTTAAATATCGTCTCCATTGCAAAATAACATCGATTTGCTGCATTCAGCCTCACATTAATTTCTTCGTGCATAATATTTTTGTTGTTTAGAGTTACACCAAGGTACTTAAATTCTTTAACTTGTTCGAATTCCTTATTTTCTACTTTAAGGTTGGAATTATCCTCTGATCTTCTTGTTATTGCCATGTATTTTTTCTTCTCTTCATTTACTAACAGACCCATATTTTTACTTGCCTTCATTAATTTCTTCAGATTCATTTGGACTTCTGTTCTAGTATTTCCAGTGATTATTATGTCATCTGCGTATGCGAGTAGTAGTCCTCTGTGAGGTGACCAGGCATCTCCGTTTGACATTTCACGTACCACGCTTTCCAATGCCATGTTAAATAATATGGGTGACATGGCATCCCCTTGTCTTAGTCCACTTTTGATTTCAAAAGCCATAGACACCTCATTCCCAAGTTTTACTTTACTATACGTTTCACTGTTGCATAATTGTACCATTTTGATAATTTTCAAAGGGATCCCAAATGTCTTGAGCACCTCCCATAGTTTTTTCCTGTTCACGCTATCATAGGCCTGTTTATAGTCCACAAACACCATATGCAGGTCTTTTGCGTATTCATAATGCTTTTCCATTAATTGTCTCACTACAAATATATGGTCTGTGGTTGATCTTCCTTTTCTGAATCCACTTTGGTATTCACCTACAGTTTCTTCGGCGTATCTCTCTAATCGTTTTAATACTATTAATGATAGAACCTTGTATCCTGTATTTAATAGGGTTATCCCCCTGTAGTTTTTTACTTTTCTTCGATCTCCTTTTTTGAATATTGGGCAAATAAGTGTTTCTTTCCAGCTTTGCGGGAGCCTTTCTTCTTCCCATATTTGTAGAATTACCGAATGTAGTTCCCTTTCTACTTCTTGGCCTCCTATCTTCCAAAATTCAGAGTTAATCCTGTCTTCCCCTGATGCCTTATTATTTTTCAGAGTGTGTATTGCCGCTTTTGTTTCGTCCAGGCTAGGGGCAAGTACTTCCTGGTCTACTGTGTAATAAGCTCTAGTTTCTTTGTCGTTATTATCATTATCTGGTATTTTATTTAGTAATTCTTTGAAATAATCTTTGAATTTGTTAACTATGATTTCTGGACCATATATCAGGGTATCATTTTCATCTATTAGGGATAGTATAGGCGGGACGAAGCCAGCTTTAATTGTCTTGCACCTCTTAAAGAATTCTCTTGGATTGTATTTATACCTTTCAATTTCTTCAATCTTTGCTTTTTCTGACATTCTTTTCTCTTTTCTGATTAGCCTTGACACTTCTTTCCTTTTGATCTCAAAATCAATGATGTTTTCAGGTGTGGGTACCTGGATTGCTTTAATTCTAGCATTATTACGGTCCTGGATTCCTTGTCTACAACGTTCGTTGAACCATTTATTCTTTTTTGGTCTTTGTGTGAATTGTATTATGCTCTCCGCGGTTTCTGTTATTGAGTCTTTAACTATATTCCATTTGTCCTCCAATTCTTCAATACTAGAACTTTTTTTTGATTTTAATTTTTCTTCTACTGTTTCCTGGTATTTTTTCCGTATTTCTTCTTCTTTAAGCTTCTCGATGTCAAATTTTCTAGTTGTTTTTGATTTTCTTTCATTATTCCACTTTGCTGCCATTTTACTCTTGAAGACTCCAATTACAAGATAATGGTCCGAATCTACATCTGCTCCTCTATAGCTTTTAACATTTGTAACACTTGATTTGTATCTATTATTTATTAGTACATGGTCTATTTGGCTGGTGTATCTGCCACCTGGAGATATCCACGTATGTTTATATATATTCTTTCTGGGAAACTGCGTGCTACTGATATTCATTCCTCTGCTTATAGCGAAATTTATCAGCTTTATCCCGTTATTGTTACTTCTTTCGTGAAGGCTATGTTTCCCTACAACAGCTTTATATATTTCTTCCTAATCAACACATAATTTTTATAATATTGATAACACAGCATATAGATTGTATATTATATTTTGTGATAATGCTAATTCTCTGATTATATTATCACTTTGGTTTTTTTTTCCGGGATTCAATTAAACATGCGCTCGGCAAACCTGTTTCGGTCTGCCGCTAAGGTAAGTTCTTATTCCGTGGCGAATAATATAAGCACCTTAATAATAAAATACCTAACCTAACCTAAGAAAATGTTCTCCCTGCACTTGAAACACATGATATAACTAGCTAAATAAAACCTGAAATTTATTCTATGGGCCCCGTTTTTTTGCTCACAATTGCACAATATACAATCCACTTAATTGATAATTCTATATTTTTCCACTAGCTATTTTAATTTAACAACTTAAATTTAAATTAATAACAAACCGTGAAGTTTTAAAATTGTACAACATTTATGCTATTTTTAGACTTATTTTTTTCCCCTTTTTATGGGAGTTATCTATTTTTTGGTATCTTATTATCACAATATAACAAGTGGCCAATAAAATCCGAATACAGGCAACAGTTGGGTAGCAGTTGGCACAAATGTATACCCTGTCCCCCCTCTCCAAAAATGACACCCCTGCCCCAAATAAATATTTGATTGATTATTATAAAATGTATATGATGTATAGTGTTCATGTGCAGTGCATAAAACAATAATAATATATTAATAATACTTTGTGACGATTTCTAGCTGTTGGATAGTGGTCGTTTGTGCTCATATTAGTTATTTCATTCATATTCGGCGTACTATTGGTAGAACTACTGTGCGATGAAGCGCTGACACCAATTGACTGTATTGAATGTTCTGAAGTTATACTATTACTCTTGCTGCTTTCTCCGCCTGTATGTTCATCAGCATTATCTGGCGTTAATTACAGAAAAAAGATATATTATTTGTTGTTTCGGTTTTCGATGCGAAACAACAAATTTATTTTAAAAAGTATACATACCATCATTGTCACCAACATTACTCTCAGTTTCATACAAATCCACCATAAGAATTTTTTTCATTTTTCTATAATTGAGATTATCTAAATCACGAACAGCAGCTTTCGTTCTTTGAATAAGATCAATTAAAACATTAGATGATCTTGAACGAGTTATTAATTGATGCTAAACATGATAAAAAATAAAGTTACCAATCCCTCTGGATATTCAAAAAACATAATTTTTGTACTTACTTGTAAAAGTTTAGATGAAGATGGGCGCTCACAAGGATTTTTTTGTAAACACAGTTCAACAAAGTATCGGAATGTGTCTGTCCATTCAGATGATTGTAAGGTAGGAGTATCATTCTGTGCAATATGATAAAGGGCACTCATTGCATTCATGTTAAAATATGGAGGCTTTCTTTCAGCTAAAAATATATATATATATACATATTAATAACTATAATAGTGGATTTATTCAGATGTTAAAATTTACTAAAATACATAGATGTATAAAAAAAACAGTCAAATTATTACTCCGTAATAAGTAATAAAATTTTTACAATTTGTGTATATTTACCTAATTCAATGCATGTTATACCCAGTGACCAAACATCAACTTTTCCATCATATTGCCCTTCATCCATAGCCAATATAACTTCAGGTGCCATCCAGTAAGGAGTACCTACAAAACTGTTAGCTGGACATTTTGTACTGGCAGATCCAAAATCAGCTAAATAACAAGAAGTAGTTTTTAGTTTTAAATTAATTGATTACATTTATAGAATAAGTTTAATTACCAAGTTTTACTGTGCCATTTTCTGTTAGTAAGATGTTTCCAGCTTTTACATCTCGATGTATACGACCTAAAGAATGAAGATAATTAAGACCTCTCAAAACCCCATCACAAATAGCAGCAATTTCTTCCTCCATTAGAGGTCTTTTGTGTACTTCTATAATATCTGAGGCTGAACCCAGACAATATTCCATCACCAACTGAAATTTAAATTATTATGTTTACAAAATGTTTTAATGTGATAACTATATATATATATTATTTACCCATGCTGTGTGATCTCTTAAAAAACAACCCTTGTATTGTATTGTGTTTGGATGTTTGAGATGCCTTAAAAACCTTATTTCTTTTAATATGTCTTGCCATTTATCCATACTTTGTTTTCCTAAGTAGGACATTTTTTTGATGGCAACTATCTCTTTGGTTGCTGAACATCTTGCATAATATACAGCTCCAAAACTTCCATGTCCAATTTCTCGTAAGTCTTCAAATATTTTATCTGGGTCATCTTTATCAAAAAGTTCAGCTATTTCAGGATCTTTTAAACTTCCTGGCCTTGGAATCGCCGGCATTTTTAAATTGTATATTATCAATATATTTTTGGGATATTAATGTATAATGAATATTTTATACATAATATAGTATCTGAAAAAGTATAAGTATTAGAAAATAGTGATGGGTACATTTTAATGTTATTAGGTTTATAGGTATTGGTATGTATCTTGTACCCACCTATTAATAAATAATTTTAAAATATATTAAATATTAATCACTTATATATTTAGGTATAATTAATTTTAGATTAGATACAAATAATATAAGTTTTCCTTATTAGTATCAATATTCAATTGTTTATTGAGAACTGCCAAATAATTATTATTGTTTCCTTATATTAAATAGCTTTACGATTATTTATCTACCTACTATAAGGTAACAATTATGTATCACAGTATTATTTATTATTTAATAAATTAAACTAATAATTAATATTTGTTAGTAGGTATTATATTTATCATACTATCATAGCAATGAGTGTAATAACTATAACCTCAAACATCTATTAAAATTAAAAATATTATTACTACCTATGAGATGTTATGATATTTTATGTATTATGTTTGTATAAGCCTTAAGGTATTCTTAAGAATAATAATTAAAACAGTCGCCCAATGCTGGCAGAGTTAAATGTGACTTGATTAACAATTAATATTGCATAGGATGGTGTGTTACTGACTACAGATGGTAAATTGATGGTAGTCTACCACTATATAGAATATACTCATGAATATGGTATGTGTCTCTTTCACTTAAATTAATTATTTATTCATGATGTCATTGCTGATACTTAATACCACTTATAAAAATAAATCATTTTACTTAAAAAATATCTCAAACTTTAAGCAAATCATTAAATATATAATTATTATTTTAAAAACTATTAGGTATCCTATGTAAAAATGTATAAATTAGTTACATTAAACAATAAATGTTTTAGATACCTAACTAAAATAATTCAATTTAGGTATTATATAGGTACCTACATAAAATATAAAACTATATATTCAACTAAGTTTTAGTGACATTTTATAATCTAAAAATTAAATTAAATTTATACCTACATAATATTAGGTTTATAAATTTTAATTTTACCAAATTTTATTTGGCACAATTACTTCTTAAATTGCATTAAATAAATAATTGCAAAAAATAAGTTATTCATGGTGGTTCACCATGCATTACAATCCATTACACAGTTATTAAAAATCTGATTTTTGGAATTTTTAAATAGGTATCCATACTTTAGGACCACATTTTCGAGTGATTGGGATTTTTTGTACCATTAGTATCAACCTGTGTCAATACAAACTTTTATTTTTCAAACAAGAAGCATATTTTTTTATTTTACATTTTTCAGCAGATGATTTTTTTTTCAATTTGATGTAGTTATCTAAATCAAAATTTAAGTTAGAATATCTTCCAAAAATTAGATTTTGAATAACTGAATTATTAAAGAAAAAAAATGGTGGAGTATGCATGGTGAATCCCCTGTTTATATGTTTACACAGGTAAAAAGAAATACACACCTTATTAACATCAAAAGGAATCAAATATTAGCATTGTGCCGAAGAAATGTATTGAGAGAAGATATTGATAGAATTGAGAAATATATGCAAATATGTATAATTAAAGAACACATTTATGTTAAAACTACTTTAGTAAAAAAAAAATTTTCAAGTAGTCACTACATACCTGTAATTATTAATGCTATAAAATTGGAATGCAATACCTAATTTCAAATTTCAAAATTGATCAATACATTTTCTATTTCATAAAAATATGTTTGTAATCAATTATTTATGTAGGTACCTACAAAACATTGAGAATAAATTGGAATATTAAATGTTCTATTAAACCATTATGAAAATTGTATAAAAAAAAAATCAATAGTATGAAATACATAATACATATACATGTAAGTATAATAGGTATACAGTATACTATCAGTTGATAAATTATGTTCATAACAAATAAGTTTTTTTTTTTAACTAAACATATTTAACTCTAAACCCATTTACATGCCAAATAGGGTTTCAAACATTTTCAACAATAGATAAGTTAATGAATTGTCATTGATTAATTAGACAATAGGTAGGTATAACTGTTTGTATGTGTAACATAGAATTTACTGTTAATTGCTTGTGACAAAATATGCAGTACCTAGTCTAGAAGTAGGTGGTGCTTACGACTATACACAATCGATGTGTGTATCAAACCACAAACAGCAAAAAACCAATCGCACTGTTTTGAACATCATTTTAACGATTAACACAACACAACACATTATACAGTGTAACATTCACCACAATAACTTATGCCATATATAATATTATATATGTATAAATAAATATATACATACCATTATAATATGACATATGTATAGATATACCTATACATACCATTATATGACATATGTATATAATATAGGTAGGTATAAGAATATGATTATTATTAATTATTATTAATAATGCGAGAACAAAAAACAGTAGAAGGATACAAATACAATATTACTAAGTACATACCTGCGACAATGTTCTCCAAAGCAGACACAAACTCTTTATTTTCCTCGTCATAGTCGTCTCTCGAAATCGATAACGCGCAAGTTAGATAACGACAGCGGAGACAGACGACTTCTTCGTCGGTGTCAGTGTTTCGGACGGCGTTTTATTATGGCATATTTTTAATTTTTATTCGGTATTATTATTATTATTAAATATTACCGGACGGCCGATTCCGTTGAAAACCGATTCGTCATCCGTTTTCGATAATGCGAATATGTGATATACGCTGCATACGTACGGACTACGCTCAAAGACACGGTAAAAAACACACACACACACACACACACACAGATAAGGTGTCGATAAACAGTCCGAAAATGTAATTAAAATTACGGTAAAAAAAAATAATAATAATAGAAAAAACGAAAAGAGTGAAAATTATTATTATTAATAAAAAATGGAACAGTGAACACGATCGATCCAGACTTTTTCGTCAATGAGCGAAAACGCAGTGCGACCAACCCAACGGAGTCAACAGTCTTGATTGTGTATAATTCTGCACTCATTTCGGGTGGGTGTAAATTTGTGAGGCACCCGACTATAGAACATATTATTATTATAGAACATTTCTATGACCCGACGTATGGAAGAATTCAAAATTCAAATCCCGATCCGATCGTACCCGACAGTCGACACCCGAGTATTTTACGCCCGACGGTCGGTCGGAAGACGGACAATAAATTGCAAACTGTAGTGTACACCGTCCGTGCAGTGTGCAGCGTGCGCCAGACTATCGGGTACCGAGTACCGACTACCGGAGTCCGGAGTGCTGCCACACGCAGACGGCGACACCTGTTAGTAGATAGTCGTCGAGTCTCGAGATGTCTATTGCGTAGGGTGGTCCCGTGCTCCGGGAACGAGTTCCCATTGAAAATATACATTTTAAAAATCAAAATATTATCTTTACAAATATACATTTTAAAAATCAAAATATTATCTTTACATTCAAAATAAATATTTATTATGAAATAGTATATTATTGAAGTATAAAAAAATAAACACCATAATGGCATTATCCACCAGACATAATATAATTATATAAATTATTTAATATAGTCCAATCTCATAAACATGGAATTATTATAAATTATAAATTTTAATTATTTGGTGTTAAATTTATGTAAATTAATACAAATAAAATAATGTCTAGCCGTAAAGTTAATAGGTATATAGGTACCTACATCCTTTAAAGTTTTATTTGTTGGGCCAAAAAGTGTAAAAATTTAATTCAACTTTTATAGCTAAGGACTGAAAATTTAAAACAAGATTCCACGTAAATAGGTTATGTATAAATTACTTTATTCACCTTAATATCATCAAATATACTTAGTAATATAGGTACTAATAATATCATAGGCTGACTGACCGTTTTCGCTCAGAATCGTTTTTCTTATACAATGATATTATATCATTGAATTCAAATTTAATACCATCCATTGTAAAGTGACCCACTTGTAACCTACTATACAGCAGAGTGAATTTTTTTTTAAATTTAGTGTTATAATCTAGTTTAGAGCTCATTCAAATTTTTCAATTTTTTTTTTCGGAAACATGTGTTGAAACCAGTTAAGAACTATATGATTCAAAAACTATTTTCCTGAAATCATTAGTTTTTATAGTATATAGCCTTACGAAGTTCACGATTTTCGGTGTTTTACGCACCCGTATACAACGCTTAAAGTTTACCGAGCTTAAGTATAATAAATTAAATTTTTTTTTAACCTAGGTAAATCAACGTTTTAAAAATAATTATGACACCCAAGCATGGTGGTTTTACATAACAATTCAAAGGATGTTTTTGATTTTAATTGTCAGTGCGAGCGCAGAGTGCGAGTGACTACGACTGGTATATATGAAAATACCAAGAATTTCAATTAGCTATATAACTTTAAAATAAGTCTGATAGCCAAATTCAGACATTCCCGACCATAGTCGTTTTAAAATAAAAACTAATGATTTCAGGCAATTAATTTTTGCAATAAGTATCTTTCTTAATTCGTTGTAGCTTGTAATATACATAAGTTACAGAAAAAGAAATTGAAAAATTCGCATGGGTGCTAAACTAGATTTGTTCCCAATAAATTATTATAATTTATAATTATATTATAAGTACAAATATATTATGTTTGTGTTCATGGGGGAGGGGGGTTGAACATAAAAGTTCAAAAATTCAAAAATAGATGCGTGGCGCCGTCGGGGCTCCCCGAGCTAACAGTTTTCTGCAGGGGCATTGTCCCGGCTGAAATTGCGGCTGTTGTGGCACTGCAGTCAGGGGGCTCCGACGGCGCTCCGCATATATTTTAATTTTTTAAATAACTGCATTGTAATCTATAATGTTTAAATCAAATAAAATATAATAAATAAAACAATTTATTATGCTAAATATCTAATTTGTTATCGAAGAACAGGGCCCCTATTTATCCATAATAATATCTATAAGTAACTATGAAGTACTAGGAGCCTACATGCTATCCTTGGTATTACCACTTAAAGTTGCCACTGCAGACTGCAGAGAGATCATTTTCTAAATTTAAACTTATTAAGTATTTTCTAAGAAATTCTATAGTAAATGATTATTTGATTAATATAGCTATATAGGTAGGTACTTAATGTCAGTAGCGTATCCAGAATTTTTTTTCGGGAGGGGTTATAATTTATTTTTGTGGAATTTTATCTTAAAATGATTTATTAATGATAACGTTGTTATAATTTAACAATTTTCGGGGGGGGGGGGTTACAACCCCCAAACCCCCCCTGGATACGCCACTGCTTAATGTTGAACAACACCGTACATCTGAATTAAATTTGGGAAATGTTATAAATGACTTTGCTAATTTAAAAGCAAGAAAAATGAATATCCGTTCTTAATTTGTATAGGTAATTATTCTATTTCTATAGCACATATTATTATGACTTAAGGGTATATTTAGTATTCTGATTTATGACACGTTGTCAATGACTTGAAAAAAGTTACCTATTCAATAATTGTATTTCATATTGTTTGTAAATATTTTTTTTCTATATATGTGTAGGTAGTAAGTACCATATTATATTATATAATTTGTTGAATTAATGTATAGTGTTTTTTTTTTTTTTTAGATTCTGAGTGAAACAATGAATTGTATACGATGATGTGTGTTTTTTTAATTTTTAATTTTTTTTGTGTCTTTCATCATATTTTAGGACAGTAAAAGTGCTTGGATTTTCTTCAACAATAGCTTTTCTGATAGGAAGGTGAATCTAGTTGGTACTTTGGGGGGTCAAAAGTGAAAATTTCCCAGTAGTTTTCAATAGCGCAGTGAAAAACAAAAGAAAAATTAAGGAAAAACGGGAATTTTTACGCAAAATCTGTTTTCGAGAAAATCGATTTTGGTTTTTGGTGTAACTTTAAAACAAATGACCTTAGATAGGTGAAATTTTCACTGGTTGTTTATATTTGCATTTTATATACACGATAACATTTTCAAAATATTTTGATTTATTTTGAACTGTTTAGGGACATTTTCAGTTTCCAATTTAATAAGTTTTTTTTTATGAATATCAATAAAAATGTATTAGTTGGTTAAAAAAGCTTGAAAATTTAATACAAGGCTCCTACTATATTGTTTCAAAGGCAAATGAAAAATATTAAAAATCCTTAGTCATAGTTTTTTTTTATAAGCATTTAAAGTCCAAAAATTGAGAAAATATGGAAAAATCACGGATATTAGCAAATTATTTTGAGTTAAGAATTCGTAAAAATGTTTCTTTTTAAATCTAAGATAGCGAAAACGTGATACATGATTCCTTATAAGATTATCTACCTTTATCAAGAAAAAATTGTCTACAAGCAAATCAAATCAATTTTTTTATGAACGTTTGAAATTCATATTTTTATAACATTTGATATTCACTTGATTTCTCGTGTAACGATTTCCTTATTTTGTTGTAATTCAAAAACGAATGACTGTAGATATACATGAAAATTTCACTGAATAATTATATTAGCATTTCCTATACAACATACAATTTTGAAAATATTTTGACTCTTTTTGAGCTGTTTACGGCCATTTTGAGTTTTCAATTATTTTCGTTTTTTTTTCTATAAATATCAATTAAAATTATATCGGTTGGGCCAAAAAGTGTAAAATTTAATCCAATGCTCCTGATATATTGTTACAATAGCAATTGAAAAATATTAATATTTAAATTCGAATTTTGGCAAAATTTATCAAATTTAAAATTGAATAATTATTTTGTAGTTAATAATTTATAAAATGTTCAACTTTTATAGCTAAGGATTGAAATTTTAAAACAAGATTTCACATAATGACATAAGTAGTTAATTCTGTTACCAAAAAATCTAAACTATACATACGCGATACGCGCAGTTTATTTTATAGTCATTTTAAGTTCAAATTTGGATGAAATTACATAAAAAAACCTAGAATAACTATTTTAGTTATTTCGTTGTGATTGTATAATATTATTCGTAGGTAGGTACTTGAAATTTCTAAAGTACACTATTATATATCTATGATAGTATCAGGGTTTGCTGTTGATATATAACTCGTTATATGTACCTAACCTAATGGATATTGTGATATGATTAATTTGGAATTTTGTTATAGGTATCTATTATATTTTAATAATAATGATTTTTTTTAATACCATAGATAAGTATATAATATGTCTTATACCTTCACTGACATACCGTCTCAGCTCAGAATCGTTTTTCTTATACAATGATATTATATCATTGAATTCAAATTTAATACTATCTATTATACAGTCACAGTGACCCACTTGTAACCTACTGTACAGCAGAGCACCTTTTTTTTATTTATTTGATATTTACAATCTGTGATTGACATCACAATAAGTAAATTGGATAATTTATGACATTTATGTACATTTTTAGCTTTGAATAATATGAAGAGGGAGGCCAACCAGTGATGGAACCCAACGTGAATTTATTTTATATTGACAAATCTCTGCAGTATTTTCTTTTGAGCCTATGGATGGGATTTATGGGTTGAGTAGATGAGATTTGCGATACTAACGGGTTAGTATGGGAAGGTAGTGTGTAATAGAAAGATCTGTAATGTTTAGTGGCTAATTGGTCAACTGACTGGATTTTTAGATCAGAGTGTAGTGAATAGTTGGAAACAAACCGACTAGAAGAAGTTATCATACGGAGGGTAATGGACTGGAATGCTTGTATCGTGCGAATTTGGGACGGCTTAGCACAGCCCCAAATTTGGATTGCATATGCGCATATTGGACGCAAGAGAGATTTATACATTATAAGTTTGTGTGCACTGAAAGTTTTGACTTTAAAATCGGACGAAGTATATGAACGTGGCTGTTGAGAGTTTTTCTTTTTTGTTTAAGGTGTGGGCCCCAGGTTAATCTTTTATCAATGGCAGGGCCGTATTGCGGTTTGGTGGCGCTCCTGGCGAATCACTGCATTTGCGCCCCCTCCCCCTCCTCCAAATTAAAAATATACATTACCTAGTTTATAAAAACATTTGAGATATATAAAACATGTAAAAACACATAGTACCTATATATTATCAAGTAATAATAACTAATAACATACAACTATTGTGTTTAATAATTTTTAATTTATTTTTATATAATTTTTACACAATATTACAAAGGTACTTTTCTTGATTTAATTGAAGCAAATTGATCAATGACATCATCAAATGAAATTGTCTTCACTATATCTTTTTCTATAGATAATATAGCCATTCCGGTGAGACGATTTTGACTTATTGTTGATCTTAGATAATTTTTTATGATTTTCAGCTTGCTGAAACTCCTTTCACAAGAAGCCGTAGTGACAGGAATTGTTAAAAATATCCGTAGTGCTACCTCTAAATTCGGATATAAATCTTTTAAAGAGTACTGATGAATATGCTTTAGAATATCTAACTGAGTTGCATTCTCAAATTTTGTCATTAATAATGGAGCCTGATATTTGAAATTCTCAATTTCAGAATACAACTCTGCAGCATTTAAATCTCGATCATACTTCAATGCCAAATCATTAACCCAGAGTTTTATTTTTTCAGACTCCATAGTTGATAATAAGTTACCGGACAAAAAATTAAAATCAGATGCGATTCGTGACATTTTTTCAAACCTCCAACATAAACTGGATAGAATAGAATCTAATGCTTCATAACATTGAGCTCTAAATTTATTTTCTGTGTCTTTTGATTCAACAGAGGTACGTTTGTTGGTAAATTCAGAAGTAATATTTTAGGATTTGGCCATATCTTTTGCCTCACTCAGATATTTTTGAAAACCATTTTCCCTTATTTCTTGAATTGATTTTATTAAACCGTTCAACATTTTAACAGCTACATCTATGGTTTGGTTTTTAGTTTGCAATGCAATATTGACGTAGTCTATCTGGTTTAAAACTATATACCATAGATTAAGTAAACATAAAAATTTTAAATTTACTTGGTATAATAAATGTTTAGCACCTATCTTTGTATCATTATTAAGTTTAGTATCCTCAGACAAAACTAAATCTTATACTAAATCTACTAAATCTCATACTAAATCATACGCATAAAATATAAATACATATAATTCATATGCTCTATCCATCCTAAAAGTTATTAAAATAAATATACATTTTTCAAATATTACGTGAAAAATATTACATGAGTAGTATTGAAATTTGCGCCCCTCTCAGAAGTTTTAGAATTGCGCCCCTGGCCCTTGCCCTCTTGCCCTGCTCTGAATACGGCCCTGATCAATGGTAATTCCAAGATATTTGACAATGTATAATGTTAACATCAAGTATACCTTATAAGTATGATCAATTGATATATTATTAATTATTATTATTTGTATCTGTTTCATGTTTGTGATACCTACATTTTTTTATAATTTTAAATATGGTAAAGATTTTTTCTATATAATTTTATGTTTAAATTTAATATAGGTACCTAGGTTTACACAATATTTATTCAAAAAGCTTGAAAATGTAATAAAAGGCTCCCAATATATTGTTACAATTTCAGTTGAAAAATATTAAAAATATATAGTCACAATTTTTGTATAAGCATTCAAGTTTGTATTTTGCAAAATACGTAAAAACGTATTTTGTATCAAGTAAATGTATAAATTATTTTGAGTTAGAAATTCATAAAATTAAGATTTGAAAATTTAATACAAGATTCCTCTGTATTTTAACAATACTTAATTTGTCCAAAAATAAAAAAATGTCTAACAGAAAGTCAAATTGAGTTCTTATATATTATTATTATTCTATAGTTTTTATGATTGTTTGAAGTTCAAATTTTTACAACATTGAATATTCATTTGATTTTTCATGTAACGATTTTCTTATTTTGTTGTAATTCAAAGAATAATAACATTGTGGATTATTTACACTTACAATTTACACCATTTGTTTATTTTATAAATGTCCATACTCCATTTTGACTCGTTTTATGCTGTTTACAGGCATTTTCAATTTTCAATTGAAAATTGAATACAAGGCTCCTTATTTATTGTTACAATAGGAGTTGAAAAATATTAAAAATTCAGTCACAATTTTTTTATAAAACCATTTAAACTTTTTAAAGTTCGAATTTTGACAACATTTATCAAAATATGAAAAATAATCTATTATTGTAATTAAAACATTAAAAAATGTTCAATTTTTATAGCTAAAGATTGAAAAATTAAAACAAAAATTCTCATGAATAATTCAGACTGTTTAGACCTAAAAAATCTAAAAGACATATAAACATAGTTATTTTTTTTCAGACATTTTTAATTTAAATTTGGAAAAAACTACATACTAAAACGAAGAATAAGGATTTCAGTTATTTTGTTGAAATTTAAAAATATTATTTATTTATTTGTGGATATATTAAACCTTTAGAGTTTATTATTATATATTTTTATACACAGACATTTTCAAAATATGTAATTTTTTCGGCAAAAGTGAATATAAGTATATAACCTACTATAGTAGATAATAATGTCTAATACTAAAACTAATTACTCTAGTAACAATAATATCATAAAATATACCTATCAAGTAATATTATTGGTTGATAAACCTTTTCACTCGGAATCGTTTTTCGTATACAATGGTTTTATATCATTGATTCAAATGTGCCTCATTTACAACTGGCAGCAGTGACATCCACTTACCTGCTTTTTAACCTGTTTTTTTAGTAATCTTAGAGTAAAATCACCCATTTCCAAAATTATAAAGAATAATATTTTTGAGGGCATGACATATTGACATATCAATTTGTCTAAATATTGTCTTAGAACATCATTTATATTTCCAATTTTTTTTTATTTTTTTTTTTAATGCCAAATACAAAGTCAAATGATAATAAAATATAAAACCAATACGTCAAACCTTCAAAAATATAATATTCCATAGTGTGGCTGATGAAAAAAACAAATAATTCGCTGACATCCTCTTAAATATTATAATGATTGACGTATTATCAAATATTAATATTTTACATACTAACAACTCCTCACTTAATATTTAAAATGTCGTAAAAAACCAACGAGAGAACACAGATCATGTTCTTACATATAAGTTTCATAATTCACTATAATATTTAAACTAAAACCATAAAATTGGAATGGCTGAACAAATATTTTGGATGTAATGGTTTAAAAAGACAGATTACAAAATTAAACTACAGAGAATTTTAGCCCAAGGTTAACAAAAATTAAATTTATATGTATTATATGAAATGAAATTTATTCGGATTTTTCAACATTATGAATATGATTATCTATATCTTGTTCACTATTAACATTATTTCTGTCACAATTTTTATTATTTAAATTTCTTCTTTCAAATCGTTGTCGGTTTTTTTCTTTTCTCTTCCGTTTGATTTCTTGTTCTACTTTATCGGGGTCTTTACCTTCATTTATTAGTTTTTTTCTTTTGTTAATTAAACGCCGTTCATCAAAATCAGTTTCATCTAATTTGATCTGAGCTTCTCTTTTTGTAACATGTACTTGAGTCAAAATCTTGGCAACATGAAGTCCTATTATAAGGACAAAATAATAATTAGAAATTGTACTATTGTTGAACATTTTAAATAAATAAGTAAAAAGAATTAACTTAAAATTGACAATTATTAATAAATAATAATATTTATTTAATAATATGTGACCTTCGATATCAAATTAAATAATATAGTATTTGAAATAAGTACATAAGAAATACAAAATAATATTAAGAATGGTTAGTTATTACTGATTAGTGATTGATTACCATTGACATAATTTTTTTTTTAATTTCCAACTAATTGTTTTTATAGGGGTTTTTATTCTAACTTCACATCTTCTGATCAGTGGCGCCGAACCCTATATTCAGGTAGGGCGGATGCCCTACCTCATAATATTTAGGTGGTGGGTGGGTGGTTTGGTGGTTCAGTGATTGTGTCAACGAGTTACTTATACCTGGACTTATTTTTGTAGCCTACGCCTTTACAGCCTTACAGGCAATCTACAGCCTAAATACAGAATAATTAAAACCATGATAATTAGTTAGTAAATATAGTATGCTAGGTAACACGGTCGTTGTCTATTCAATGATCAAATAAAAAAAAGCATATCAGTGGAAGCATTGCATATACACATAATAGCATAGCATATAATACCTATTACCTAATAGTTAGAACTTAATTTGTGGTAGTGCTAATAATTATCTTGTTAACCTGAAAACCATAGTAAGCATAAAATATTTATAAGTTATATTTTAAAACATAACTAGTGTCTAGTAAGTCAATTTGGAATTATGTATAATATGTTGGTATAATTTCAATCCAAAATAAAAGTATGTATAACGATTACTGATAAGGTTTACCTAATATAAAGGTGGGTAAGTGGATGTCGCTCTGCTGTACAGTAGGTTACAAGTGGGTCACTGTATAATGGATGCTATTAAATTTGAATTCAATGATACAATATCATTGTATAAGAAAAACGATTCTGAGCGAAGACGGTATGTCAGTCTAGGTTTAAGACAAATTATATACATATCAATGGTATTAAAAAAAAATTGACCTATAATAAATTCCAAATTAATCATATTACATTATCACAATATCCATTAGGTACTTATAACACGTTATACATCAACATCAATAACAAACCCTGATACTATCATAGATATATAATAGTACACTTCAGAAGTTTCAAGTAGGTACCCACGAATAATATTATATAATCACAATAAAATAACTAGGTTTTTTAATATGTAATTTCGTCCAAATTTGAACATAAAATGACTATAAAAATAAACTGTGATTGTATATTTTTTAGATTTTTCGGTAAGAGAATTAACTACTTACGTGGAATCTTGTTTTAAATTTCCAATCCTTAGCTATAAAAACTGAACATTTTATAATTTATTAATTACGATGATTAACAATTTTCGAGATTTTGAAAAATTCTGTCAAAATTCGATGTTTAAATGCTTATAAAAAAAAATTGTGCCTATGTATTTTTAATATTTTTCAACTGATATTGTAACAATATACCAGGAGCCTTGTATTAAATTTTTACACTTTTTGGCCCAACAGATAAAACTTTATTGATATTCATAGAAAAAAAAACTAAAAAAATTGAAAAATGAAAATATCCGTAAACAGCTCAAAAAGAATCAAAATATTTTCAAAATTGTATGGTGTATAGAAAATACTAATATAAACATTCAGTGAAATTTTCATGTATCTATAGTTATTCGTTTATGAATAACAACAAAATAAGGAAATCGCTACATGAGATATCGAGTGAATATCCAATGTTGTAAAAATTTGAATTTCAAACGCTCATAAAAATTTAATTTGACTGTCCGGTAGAGATTTTTTTATTGATAAAGGTAGACAAACTTATGAGTAATCTTGTATTACATTTTCAAATCTTAGATTTAAAAAGAAAAATTTTTACGAATTCTTAACTCAAAATAATTTGCTAATTTTCGTGATTTTTCCATATTTTGTCAATTTTTGAACTTTAAATGCTTATAAAAAAAAAAACTGTGACTAACGATTTTTAATATTTTTCATCTGCCTTTGAAACAATATACTAGGGCCTTCTATTAAATTTTCAAGTTTTTTTAACCGACAAATAAAATTTTATTGATATTTCTAGAAAAAAAAACTAAAAAAAAAATGAAAAATGAAAATGTCCCTAAACAGTTCAAAATAAATCAAAATATTTTGAAAATGTTATCGTGTATAGAAAATGCAAATATAAACAACCAGTGAAAATTTCATGTATCTAAGGTCATTTGTTTTAAAGTTACACCAAAAACCAAATTCAATTTTCTGAAAAATCGATTTTGGGTAAAAATTCCCATTTTTCCTTAATTTTTCTTTTGTTTTTCTTGGCGCTTTTGAAAAGTACTGTGAATTTTAAACCTCCTAAATTGACCTTCTCAATACACCAACGATATTCACTTTCCAATCGAACAAGATACTGAAGTCGAAAATCGAAGCATTATTTCGACTACTTATCGTGTACACAGACACAAAAATAAAAAAATAAAAAAATAAAAAAATAGAAAAACACACATCATTGTAAAATCAATACATTCATCGTTTCACTCAGAATCTAAAAATGTGTTATTGAAACTATACTGGTGAATCAAATATTTTTTGTAAACGTCAAATATTATTGGTCTGGGGGTGGTGGTGTCTCATAATTTTGAAAGTTAGCCCTACCTAATTTTTTTGGTTTCGGCGCCACTGCTTCTGATCTATCATTAAAATAAATCCTATACAAAACAATTTGTAATCCCAAAGACTTACTAAAAAAACTTAAGAGTAAACAAATTATTAAATATTTTTACGAATTCATATAATTATGAACTACAATAAGGCAAAATAATAAATATTAAAATTGTGAATAAATATAATTTTTATACCATTTAAAAATTGAAATGTAAAAATGTTATGTTCACAGTCTTACAAAAGGTCAAACATTCCTAATTCGTGTTTATAAGAACCAATTTTGAATTAATATTAGAGTGAATTGACCTATTTTGAACTTTTAATGTAAGAAAATTATAAGTTCTTATATGGTTTTTTAATATATTAAAATTATTAAGAGAGTATTTTTATGAGTATATAAAATACTCCAATTAAAAAAAAATATATAACTTGCACACAAATTAAAATATTGTACAAAATTGACAAACTCTTGCCTATAGTTTAAGTTTGATGATAGGTTAAATTCAGTATAATATTGTAGCCAGTAATGTATAATTCTTTTTCCTGAACCCAAATTGTATATGCTAAATGTATGCATGACGGAGACAACATAGGTGGGAGTGAAAACTCACAAGGTATAATAAAACAATTATTTGAGTAAATCATATAGGATTATTATCTCCAAGATAAGATGTCTAATATGCTCATTTGTCCTTTTATCAAATAGTGTTTTTTTAATACATTATTCGAAATTACCCCAAAAAATTCTACAACTTAACGTCTAATATATAAATAAAATATATATTAAATATTTTAAAATATATTTATCAAATAATGTACAATGTACCTGAAACATCATATTCTTTTAATCGAATATTAATTTTTGCTTCAATTGCTTTTACTAATTTTATATCATGTTGGGTAACAATAGATACAGCACGGCCTTGTCTTCCTGCTCTAGCAGTTCTTCCAACTCTATGAACATAATCAGTGGCATTGTTTGGAATTATATGATTTATTACTAATGATACTGCAGGAATATCAAGACCACGACTGGCAACATCAGTAGCAATTAAAATTTTAGAAACATGAGATTTGAATTTTGCTAGCCCAGCTAATCTCTGGCGTTGAGATATCATTGCATGAAGTGACACTGTGTCAAATCCAACTTCATTTAATGTCATATGCAGTAACTGACAGTTCCTATAAAATAATATTTTTAATAAATAACATAATATAAACAAATAACAATACACTTGTACACATACTAATTAAAATAATTATTTATTTAGTTATTTTGATTGTTAGTTAGACTAATTATTATTTAAAAAGACTCAAAGTAGAAAATAGTAGCATTTTTAGTTTTTACTGTCATAAAAGGTAATAAAACAAATCTTTGTAAAATCAATACATTCATTACTCCACTCAGAATCTAAAATATCTACATTAGATTGATTTTATAAAACTTAACTGCATTATATATATTATATATATGTACTTACTTGCATGTATCAGTAAATATCATAATCAGTCCCTTTTCATCTTTTTCACGAAATTGTCGAACTATTTCTACCAAATATCCATCCTTTACATTATATGGACAAAGCACATAAAATTGTTCAAGTTCATCAACGGTCTTCACTTCAGCTGTTGATTCATACACAAAAGTCTAAAAATATTATATATTGTGATTATCAAATCAATATTACTATTAAAAATAAAAAAAGGTGTAAAAATAAAATAAATCACACATACCTAAATAGATAAAATAATTAATAAATATTAATTTTACATTTATGCTAATGATATTAAGTTTAATATAATATATTAAAGGATAGAAATTTAAGTAAAAAAGTATTAATTTTTTAGATGTTTTTCCATACTTTTTGCCCATGAAGATTATATACAAATGAATATAAGTATGCTGTATGTATACTATATACAAATAATTAACATATTTAACCTTTCAAAGAATAAATTTTTTTGCAAAATGTCTTAATGCAGTTTTTGTCCTTCAGACAGCGTCTTTAGGTATATAAATAGTGCAAATCTATTGAATAGCTTTTTTGAAAAAATCTAAAACACATATTTTGAGTCTGGGATACAAATTAATCAATTCACAAAATACTAAATAGTCAATACAAAAGTTTAAGTCAAATTCAAAAATTGTATCTTAGAATTGAATAATTTGTAGATTTAGTCATTCTGTCAGACTAGACAAACAGTAAAACAACAAGTCTTAATATTTATCTAAATAGGAGTTTTTGATTAGGATTCATATTTTGTATACTCGATACATCATTATCAACACAAAGAACTATGAGGTATGTAGGCACCTGTCATGACTTAATTTTATAATTTTTAATGTTGTCTCTAGTTAAAAATGTTCTTTAAAACAATGAAATTCAAACTCCATTTTTTTAAGCATTGGATTTGATTATCAATGGTAGGTATTACGTATTTTATTAAAAAATAATGTTAACATTTTATTTTATTTATTATTATCACAGTTAGGTAATAATTTGTGTATAGAAGATCAGTAGCCATGATTTGTTTTTACACAAACTGTATATTATTATGTTTAACTAAATTTTAGACCATTTGTCTTATATACTAATTTATGCAAGTATCGAATGAGTTTTTACAGAAACTAGACTAATAATTTGTTCTCTGCATAGTTATTTATCTTAAGTTCTTAATCACTACTTAAATGAAACTAATAATACAAAGTAATATATAATATGCATTAGAAATATATAAATACTTATTTATTATTATTAAATTAACTTACATTTTTTTTTGTAATCATTTTAACTTTTTCAAGAGTATCGGTCATGGTGGCACTAAATAATAAAGTTTGTCTTTCTTTTGGAAGAGCTTTAAAAATAGTTGCTATTTGTTTATCAAATTTACCTCCTAATAATCTATCTGCTTCATCTAATACTAGAAATTGTATACGTTTCAATGAAAATGTATCACAGCTTTCTAAATGATCAGCAAGTCTAAGTAAATAGTAAAACAAAATAAATGTTGTATTTTATTCATTGAATGTAGCATGTGTATAACTACCTTCCAGGTGTTGAAACCACTATATGAGGTTTATTTGATAATTCCCGTGCTTGAACTATCATTTCCATTCCACCAGTAACTACACAATGTCTGAGATTCTTAGGTTTACCAATTACAGCAAATTGATCTGCAATCTACAAAATTGAACGAATACATTATTGAAAACAGAATGAGTATAGATACGAAGACTTAATGTAACTAAAACAAAGAAAAATTAATTTACTTGATAAGCTAGTTCTCTAGTAGGTGTAAGAATAAGAGCAAATATTCCATAAGGCTCTTCCCAAAGTTTTTGAAGAATAGGCAAAGCAAAAGCTAATGTTTTACCACTTCCAGTTTTAGCACAACCTATACAGTCAATTCCATCCAATATTTTTGGTATACAATTTTTTTGAATTTCGGTTGGTGATTTGACACCTGTATTAGTACAGAATAAAATATTTATGTAAATAGACCTATATTAGATATAGAGCATGAAAGAGGTACTCACCAACCGCTTTAAGCTGATCGCATAAGTATTTTGATAAATTTAAATTTTCAAAATTCATTTTTAATTGATTAAAAATAACATTCACAAAAATAACATTCTCTATTTATCTTTATAGTATTTACTAAAAGAGTATAATTAAGAATTAAGCACGTGCACGGCGCACCTGAAAGCTAAAAACTAAAAACCACGATAGTACGATACCTATATCTTTAATCACGCTAATAACAACTAAATTCTGTGATACTAACACAATACTATCACAGAACAATGATAACTAATCTATAATGTTTGATACAAGTGATAAGGAGAAAGGGGCTGAATAGGCAATCACATACATTTTGTAGCGGGGACACGAAAATACGAAATACCACAGAACAATATGTGATAGGTACTATGCTACTATCCACGGACTAAGATATACAGGACTGGATACGAGATGAATATTGTGGTTACGAAATGTTTTACAACAGGCGGAGTTCGGGGGGATATTTTCCTTTTAGCATTACTAGCGCCGTCTTAGTGGATACTTATGGAACTAGAAATTTGTATGATGTGTTCTAGTTCCATAAGTATCCACTAGGACGGCGCTAGTAATGCTAAAAGGAAAATATCCCCCCGAACACTGCCTGTTGTAAAACATTTCGTAGTCAACCCCCCCCACACCCTCCAACCTTGTCGTGTCCAGTCCTGTATATCTTAGTCCGTGCTACTATCAGTACTATCAATCCTTGGTACTGTCTCAATCCCAAACTCACACTTCTGATTAAGTTCCTGAATCTTGATTAGTGTTTATTCGTTTGAGGCTTGAGGACGTTGGAGTAAAATTGTTGTGCTTGCTTTTATTTATTTAAATATTTCACGTTTTTCAGTAGATTGACAGATGGTAATTTATAAAATTTTAGTAATACAGTGGGTACCGCTTAATGTGATCACATTGGTTCAGGCCATTTTTATTCTATTAACCAGTTGATTCTATAAAGCATATTTTTATCAATATAATATTTGGTTGGGGATTTTTATTTTTGATTCCAATAAACGGTTGATTCTATAAACCAATGATCACATTAAGCGGAACACACTGTATAAGAAATTTTACTTTCGTTCCCTGTTGGAATTAATTTTGTAATTGTACGTGCATTTTATTTATCAGGCCAGTGTTGTTGTTGTTGGATTGGGTTTGGCTGTAGCTGGTTTCGCTGGTCGACAAGTCTTAAGAGCTGCCCCACATGTCGCTCAAAAGATGAGTGAAGTTCTCAAAACAATGACATCCGAATCGGGACTTTTGGTATTATAACAAAACATTATGACTTACTTTCTTACAAACATTTGTTTTATTTTATGCATATTACTTTTAGTCGAGTAGTAAATTTCATAAAGGCGGATTTGAACCTACCATGTCTAAACGTGAAGCCACACTCATACTTGACGTATCAAATAATGCTCCTAAAAACAAAATCAAGGTAAACTAAATAACATTATAATTCTATAAAATCTTAACGCTGCATTTAAACATATTAACTTTTAAAATTCATAGTTTAGTGTACGGCATGTATCTGAATAAGTAATTGTTCATACGATTAGTAACTATAAATAAAAGTTTTTCTAGCATAAAAGTTGATGATTCTTACATTTCATCTGTAAACAATGCAGTATCAAAAATGTTGTGTATAGAGTATTTGGTTTTGCATCAATTGTTGATTTTGATTTTTTTTTTTTGGCTTATTCTGGGCCTTGAAGGTCCATCGCCGCTTCTACTACGCCTCTCCACAACTCTCTGTATTTTGCCAGTTGTTCTCCCTCTCTAATACCCAGAAGCTTGAGGTCTTCTTTGACTCGGTCAGTCCATCGCTGTCTTGGTCTCCCTTGATTTTGATTACTATTTTTAATAGTTAGGTTATTAAATAATGCATAGGTACATTTGTAAATAGTAATTTATCATGTAATAAGTTCTGTATTAAACAACATCCGACAATATCACAATTAAAATAGATGATTTTTCAATTGATAAATATTTATGATTTTTACAATATTTAACTGGATTGATAAAAAGTACATTTAGTTCATAAACAAATAAATAAAACACTATTGTTTCTAAAACAACTTCTTATTAAAAAATAAAAAATAGCTAAATATCACAGTGGTTTTTGTCCTTAATTAACTTGTGAAAACTCATTTATACAATTGATATTATTTGCCCAGAATTCAATGAAGTCAAACTTCTACCATCGATTATAAATACTATTTATAATCAATGCTTCTACTTTCCCAGTATGAAGAATATGTACTTATGTACCTATTTATCTAGTCTTGTAGCACTAGACTGTTATTAGCCACTGTAGTTTTGTTTTTCAAATTAGTGTATATCATTTACATAATTTGAATCTTTGTTCAAGTGTATAATATGGTCCATAGGCGTTCGCAGACTTTCTTTGCAGCGTAGACAGTATTTTTAAATATACCTAGCTCTACAAAAAATAACCCCAAAAACTCTTAATATAACTAACTTTCCTGATAATACAAATGTCAATCTAAATTCAAAAAAAAATATTTAATATAACTTGCATTTTATTTAACTTGTTTTTTGGTTTTAGTTATTTTAATTTGAAAATGTTGTATTGTAATTTCATTAGAATAAATTAACAGTATAAAAACTTACCAAAATATGATCATATTATAATAATGACGAAAATTGATATTCTAATTAATCAAAATTATTTTATTTTTGATAGTAGTATGAAAATAAACAATAGCTCAGGGGCCAAAATGTTCTGTGACAAAACCCACAATTCTTTTGAAAATGGTGGATTTTGACTTCAACTATATTACCATGAGTTAGCAATCTATTCCATTATTTATATTTTATAGGTACCTATCGTTGGTGATTATGAAAATATAATTATGAAATCTAGTTAATCTTTGATTTTGTCTCAACTACAAATATTTTTATATGAAAAAAATTTAAAAATATTAAAAAAATAATCTAAGTATTTATTATTTAAATTCTAATCTTAAACTAAAATACTATTAACTATATTCATGATTCTAATTAAGACATTTACAACTAAAAACTATATGGTTATGATAACTCTGCAGGGGATGCCTATGACTACCAAACAATTGTGCAAGCAGGTTACTGCATAAATATAACTGAGCGTGTGAACCTAGGATTAAATAATTAAAATTTATAAAAGTTTAACCCTATTTAGTATATTGGTGGAGGGGGAGGGGTTTGAGGTAGATACGATGTAGGTATTATATGAACAGAAATGACTTCACAGGAAAAACTTTCAGCTATGTAAAGTTGACAGATTTCGATAAAATTTTTTTTTATCTAAAAGACCGCATTGAACTCCGATTTTTCATTTTATTTCAAATAATGGTAAAAAATAATTTATAAAAAAAGCTTACATTTATCTTATTTTCATTGACATATCATAAAGTTTGAGATTAAAATATTAAAAACCGAAGTCAATGCGGCCTATAAAATATTGTCCTGTAGGCTGTAATAGTTATAAAAACAATGATCAAATTTTGACAGGATAATTATTTCCATAGAATGTATTTTTGTGGACTAATTGACATTGGCACCGGGCTCTTTAAAGAAATTGATTTTGTTTATAATTTATTATAGTTAGGTGCACGTAATAAATTATAATTTTATGAAATATTAATTCAACTTCATGGAGAGTAACAAATAACAATATTATTATGAAATTAAAAAAATTCCATTTTAATGAATAATGCGTGACGCGTGTATTACGTATTGTAACAGGCACGACGTAAAAAACTTCCTATAACAGAGGTGCTTTAAATAATCTATCTTTAGCGATTCAATGAAATATAAAAATAGTATACATTATATATTATTCATTTTCATGAATTATAAACAACAGTTTATTATGTATTATTGGGAAACTGCACGAAATACCTTGTTTTTTTATAAATATTTCATGGCTGACATTTGTTGTACAATGTATATTATTAGACTTTTGGCGCAAAATGCATATTTAATGTTTTTTTATTGCATGGTACTCGATTTAAAGTTTTATTTTTGAAGCACGTAAGCTTGTTTTCCCTGTACAATTTTCCGCTTGTCACATGCGAGGAAAAATATAATTAATTCAATAATAATATGTTATTAGTTAGAACTTACTGTGTACTAGTATAAATAATAGGTACCTATTTTGATTTTTTTGACAGGACGCACACAAACGAATCATGTTGATCAATCACCCGGATAAGGGCGGTTCACCGTACATAGCTGCGAAAATAAACGAGGCCAAAGATCTTCTGGATAAAAAATAAACAGCCGGTCTATTAAGTAACGTTCGCGGAATCGTAGTGTAAATATGTGAATGTACAAAAATATAGATATATATTATATTATTATCATTTTATCGGTAATTTTTATATGGTAAATATTCCATTTTCTTGTCCGTATAGGTATCTAAATATTAATAGGTCTTGAGTTAAAAGAACGTGATACCCACATGTGTTGTCTCCGTCTTACAACTTTACAAGTGCGTAACTTAGCAAATTATACGCAAAGCAGATCACGTGTAGCTTCGTTAGATTGAAAATTAGAGTGAATTGACCTCTTATAAAATCTAAAGGTAAGATAATTATCTAGACAACCTCATGGGCTTTTTATTATATTTTAATTTTAAAGCGACCTATAAGTATTTTAAAATTGTAAATTGTTTGTACATTTTAAAGTACTTATAACTCGCTTAAAAATTAAAATATAATAAAAAGCCCATGAGGTTGTTTGGATTTTATGAGAGGTCAATTTACTCAAATTTTTAAGCCAACAGAGCTACACGTGTTCTGCTTTGCGTATAATTTGCTATGTTATGCACTTGTAAGACGGAGACAACACATGCGGGTATCACGTCCTCTTAATATCATTATTTTTTTCCCGAAAGTTCTTCCATCCTAAATTGATCACGTCCGATGAAAATATAAAATCCAATGTTTCACAACATAATATCTAATTAATATTATATTAACATAATAACATGTATTTTGTACTCCAAATAAATTATAAAACATAGAAAATATACTTAAACATACGTAATAATATTTCGATACAAACATCGATAGGTAGCGGTACCTATTTTAAACAGAAACGTTATTTTTTCGCTATTTTGTGATCTTTTAACAACTTTTTCCTAAACAATCCGTAGTCGTGCTGCATTAGTTCGTATGCTGTCTGACGTAGTTTCTCAACGCGGGCTAAAATCTTCTTCGGCCCACTGGTCTTAGTCTCCTCCAACCGGCGCAACTGGTGTTCCGTCAGCCCCTCCACTTCGCCGGCACACTCTACTATGGCGATGTAGTCATTTTTAATTCTTGACGTTTCGCTGTAATATCAAACGCAAATGTTACAAATGTATCAACTAACTTATCACCCGCAACCCATCCACCATTTCCATGAATGCTTAATGCAGTGGGGAAATATCGATGAAAAAACTGGCGAAGGTGAAATCTTATTTTTTCATTTCATAAATGGTACCTATACATTATGAAGGTGTCAAATTCAAAATTGAAGATGTGGTACTTGTTTGTTATCGCCCCGCCACTGCTCCGTATACGATTTATCATCCCACCACGGGTTTAACCGTCTGTTGTATTGTATAATATTATTTATATACCGACATACCGTTACAAAACTTTCAAATAAAAGTCAATAATACTAAATTGTTTAAAATTAAGTATTAACAATAGCATAGTTAATCATTTTATTAAGGGGGCGGACAGTTATTTTAGCCAAAACATACCATTCTTTATACCATCATACTATTCATACTCTACCTATAAAGTAATGCGGTAATACTTTTTAAAACTGATTTGAATTCGTTATTATGTCTATTTGAGATCGATCAGTCCACTTTTCTCAATTTCACCACTCCCCCTCCCATCAACAGTTTGACTGTGCAATGACTGTAATGTATTATATTGATACACAATTCATAGATATTAATACTTTTGAGTTTTTGGCAACAAATTTAGATTTTGCACTTAAAATTTGATATATGACGGATTGGCGTTCCAAAAAATAGCAATACAAATGAATATGTGACACATACGCAGTGTTTTTTTTATTCTTTTTAAATAAATTAATTTAATTTGTTAAAAAAACACATTTTTTAAATGTATTGAAATTGCTTATTCAAAGCCCCTTTTTGTTAACGTGCGAATGACGTACATTTGCCCTGCAGCTTCAGACATTGGAACAGCACGACATCTAGACACATGTCCCAAACCAGGTGTGGATGCTACTATGCTAGGCGCTATAGGGAAATCGCAGCTTTAAGAGGACGTCTCACCCGGATGTGTTGTCTCCGTCTTACACACGTACGACATATCAAATTTTCGTTTGCTATAGTTTCAATAGGGTATTATCAGTTTTGATATTAGAGTGAATCGACCTATTATCAAACTTTTAGGTAACAACATTATTTGTGTTCTCTCGTTGGTTTTTTAAGATATTTTAATTTTTAAGTGAGTTATGAACATTTTAGAATATGAATACTTTACATACCCATAACTCACTTAAAAATTAAAATATCGTAAAAAACCAACGAGAGAACACAGATAATGTTGTTACCTAAAAGTTTGATAATAGGTCAATTCACTCTAATATCAAAACTGACAATACCCTATTGAAACTAGCCAACAAACATTTGCTATGTCGTATATGTGTGTAAGACGGAGACAACACATGCGGGTGCGACGTCCTCTTAACGATTAGACACTACCAAACTTTAGACTGGTTTTAAGGGGTTCGGCATAGGCAATATCCCTGAACTCTGTTTACTCTATTATTATAACTATACCTACCTAGTGAAGTACCTAATCAAAATTTCAAAAAAAATTGTAATTGATTTACAGTCGTAATATACTTTTTACACAACCGCCACCCAGCCACCAACATAGTTGGACATTAGACGTCGTTGATTATAATATAGTCAACCAACCAATCGAATATCTGGCATGCTCACTTTTCGATTTTTTTGTGATGCACGTAGCGCAACAACCCGTCGCACATCTTCCACAGCTCCAAAATTTCTCCGGAGTCCAATTTGCATGCTTGCAAATAGACTTCGAACATTTTTGTGGCCGTCTGATTGGCCAAAACGTGTTTCAGACTGTTTGTCCACCTGTCCAAGTCGTCTTTGGACACGGAACTACAGGGATCTACACAAGGAACGCAGCTCATTATGACCCAGTTTTTAAAATAATTACCTGAAAATTAGAAACGACATATTATTATTATTAGAAAACAGAAGTTAACAAAAACTAGTACTTAGTTAAGAATTAAGATTCAAATCGGTTGTTTATAGATTTTAAATTCGAATTCATTAAAACCGTTTAAGCTCCATTTCAAGTTTCAACTATATTAAAAAATGTATATCGATGATCAAGCTGTCGAGGTCGCGTTGTACTTGAACATTAATACACAATTTAATAATGTTATGTTCTGACTGCTGACGGCCAACAATAAATTTTGGAAATATTTTCATTAGTAAAAAAATATATATAACATCAACAACTCTACGATCCGTCTAGTAAACCGAAGAAATTCACACATAAAAAGTATTAATATTATATTGTGGCGCGGTCCGTACACTCAACTGCGGAAACGCTCTGAGTGTACGTATCGACCGGTGTTGCTAGCTCCCGGATAGGTGACCAGTGACCACCTGGGATTTTTAGCAACAAATCCTTGCCACACATACAATATACAAACGTATTTCAACCAACCGTTTTTCCCCCTATAAACAAAAATAAAACTAATGGCCATAGTTGCCAAAAATTATTTTTTTTTTAAGACTAAGTTATATAATTTAAATAGATATCATCATATAGTACAAATGAACAACCACTAACTAGTAAAATGTGTCTGGTTGATATGGTAAATGTTTAAACTAACGTCACAACAACTTACGACTAGGACTATCGATTTATTTATTTTTTTTGTAGAATACCATATAGCATACATCTATTTCATAACTCATACCTTGAGCTGTTATCTAATTAATTTGCAATTTATTACTCATCATTTTTATCTATACATTATTTATAAATACAACTGTAAAAGTAGAAAGAACCACTCCATACGGTTTTATATAGGATGTCATAAATTATATAGGTAGTTAATAATCTAATTAAATTTTATTATTATTATTATTATTATTATAGTAGCTATTGCAGATACAATTTATACTAATATATTGTTTAATAGTAAGTAATTTATCAGTAGTTTTATATTTTATAATTAATAATATTATGTTTGTAAAATTGTAAATATTATGAAATTCTAGAAAGTTAGGTAGGTACCTAATATCTAATTTTAATAGATAAAACTAATTTTTTCGAGTGTGTAAAAATAAAATAATAATTTCCCATAGTTAACTGTCTCTTTAATTTTAGAATTACGAATATTTATTAAAACCAAGTCCACATATAAAATTTATTTTTAAAGTAAGTAGGTACCTACCTAAATCCTATGGCATGTAAAATTGTAAAATTACACAAACTAAATATTGCAATTGCATAAGTTAAATTAGGTGCAACTCATAGGCGTGCGCAGCCTCCGGTTTCAGGGGCAGCAAGAGATTAATTCGGCCCATTTTTCAAATTCACCATTAAAACCAGCCCATAGTTTTACTTTTTTTACTATTGGATATCAAAATTAAAATTGTATTGGTTATTGGTTTTTTTGGATAAAAGGTTGTATAGTAAGGTACTAAGCCACTAAAGGTGTACTTTTCTACAAGCCTATATAAAATATTCATCTATAGTTTATCAAAACAAAAAAAAATTTTTGTGGAAATATAATTTTACCGAGGCCCATTATTTAATATTTGCCGGCCCCGGTGGCCCCAAAGAAAGTCCAGGGGCAGCATATGCTGCCTCTGCTGCCCCCGTGCGCACGCCTATGGTGCAACTAGAAGGTTTGGGTCTGTACACCTCTCAATCCCAGAAATATTTATTCAAATTATCAACGTTATATTTATATTTTATACTTTATAGGTTCAAATGTACAATCAATGTTATGGTATATGAATATGACGATTGGACAAAATTATTATAACCTTGTGTCATCCATGCTATTTGTCATTAAGCGTGACTGTAGCCTTTAGAGTTTTAGACTGTAGATTGTATATTGTATATGTGATAATACTACCTAAATAGTAAATAGTAAATACCCATGAACCGTGGATATGAATTTCGCCTTACCAGTTTAGAACTAATAACGAATTAAAAAAAGCTGGTAAGTGGATGTCACTCTGCTGTACAGTAGGTTAGAAGTGGGTCATTGTATAATGGATTGTATTAAACTTGAATTCAATGATATTCTATCATTGTAAAAGAAAAACAATTCTGAGCGGAGACGGTTTGTCAGTCTAGATATTTTATATTGTCATTAATTATTATATCATGTAAGTTGAATTAATATTATAATATTATTATTTTTTATTCGTTTCTATGGTAATAAACAAAGCGTTAGAAATTATTAAATTAAAATCTAATTTTTAGCGGTTTTTCGTAATTTTTCGGTGGTTTTTAACGTGGCATTAAATAACTATTGATAAAATCGAAAATGATCTCTTTAAAGTACCATCTTGATCCAATTTGCTAAAATATAAAGTACTATATGTTGAAATCGAAGCACTCCTTCAGGTAGAAATTTTGTATACAGGACATAAAAAAAAAAATAACACCATTGTAAACCACTAGCTTCCTCGCTCCGCTCAGAATCTAAAAAATCAAATTATGTATAGGTACTTAGTTTTAAAAGCGCGTTTGTATGAACCATTTAGAATATATATATATTATATATTACTATAATATAGGTACTACCTGTAAGTATAATGTATATAAGTCATAACATATAAATATATAATTGTATATAATTTGTTATTAAAGGAAACATAATATACGTAATTATAATGTAAACAATAGTTAATATTCTGATGCTATAATTTTTTGAATACCTATTTGAAAACATGGCCACTAAGCGGATGGTTGACAATAAAATATTATACTCCACCACTAAGGCACCACCCCAAACTTGAAATAAATACTAGTTGCTCCACTGGTTATAACTTATAGGTATATAGTGTCATAGTAAATTCAAATTTACTTACAATCTCACTGGCCACTGGCAAGTCACTACATATTATTATAATTTAAATTCATTACCTTCTGTTTATCTATTCAAAACCGTTTTTGTGGCATCTATTAAATATAATATTTACATTATATATTTGCTAAAATGCTAATAAATTAGACAAAAATGTAATCGTTTATTTTAAACCTAATATCCTAAAATACTTTTCAAATCCCAATTATATAAATAAACGAAGAAATTCTATGATATAATATAGGTAAGTATTAACTGCAAATGAGTTTTATGCAAAACACGGCATCAGGCCAATATTTTATAGGTCTGTACTCTATTTGATGAATATAGTACGAAATTTATTTTTGGCCATCAGTCATCACCGATGATAATATGCCATCTTCCGTAATTTTGTGTACCTAGTACCACCCCCATTATACAACATTTATTATACTATATTTATTATTTTATACACAAATTAGTACCTATACTGCATAGATTATGCGGCGTTCTATACAATATGCTTAGGTACAAGTCAACATAACTGACAAATACTTTAATGTGAAATGTCTCACTATTATATTGTAAAGAAGTGTTGTACATTTTATATTTTAAATCTAAATAGGTAATCAAAAAATAAATGTAATATAATTATAATTATTATTAATTATAAATACTCCAATCTCTTAACTCTCTATTATTCAAAAAAGTTTTGTACATTTTTTTAAAAATATTTTAATGTATAGATATTAAATATCAAGATACAAAGGGAGTGTTCCTTGGATTAAGTCGATGAAGACCCGTGGGTTGGGGAGTGAAGCAAGAAGCGGGCAGGGCATCCTATATTCCTATAGTATATGAGTATACCTATCATAGTATTATAGTAAAAATTTTAACACAAAATAATAATATATTATGTACTGTGTATAAGTACAAACTATATCTAAGCTATATATTATAATAAATACAACGCATATTGATTGTTTTTGATAAATTATCCATTTTTAACTTAGCTATAGAACTGTAGGTATAAATTAAAAATGTATAATATAGGTATATTATAACTATTAACTAGTGTATAAATTCATAACCCAAAAATCGTATGCACTTATAATAAAATAATAATATCTAGCGTATTAACGTCGTATATTTATTATTTAATAAATATATGAGAGAATATATTTTTTTATTGTAGACCACAAACGCACATATAGGTACTTATCATAACGGTGGAAGAACAATATTTTTGTTACAATTATAATGCATGTTATTTTCGGTAGACCGCGTATCGGTTACCTAACCGCGACCAAACTTAGATCTCTAATTCAAGTTTCCACATACTGGATCTAATATTAAATTCATAAACAGTTTGTGAGAATATTTTAGAAGTATAAATAATAATGTATCGGCTCATTTGCTTGTCTCTTTTATTGTATACATATATAAATTGTAAATATATTATACAAAAATAGTGAAGTTTCGATTGTTTTGGGCGAGGAAGAAGTTTATGGCATGATTGGCATGAATATAAAAAGTAATTTAACTATAATGTTATGAATATTATATACATAAGTATTATGTTTTATAAAATATTAATTAATATAACTCGAGGCAATTGTCTCTGTCTTTTGGGTGAAAATATCGTAATGTTTTCTAGCTCGTTGTTTAACTATGAATTCCCTATGGAAATAACTCACTGTAACGTAACTATATATAATACTGCATCATAGATTAAACCGGGGGCGTCATTTGGGGGTGGGCAGGGTGTGCGACGGCACCACTGACATAATAGAATAAATAATTGGCCCTCCATTAATGCTCCTATCCGCCGATATGATTACTATTAAAAATTAATAAAATATTCTTGGCCCAGTGGCGCTGAAGTCCAACATTTTAACTATGGCATTAGACACCTCCACATACAATTTTGACACCCACCTATTTATTATAATTACCTTACCATGCACAAAGTAAATATATATTTTGGCGCCACTGATTCATGCATGTAATTAAATTTCTTTTTTTTATCAGCTTTATTATCAAATGTATCCCTATATTTGACAACCATGTGAAGCGAGTCTTATTCTGTGGTTTTATTATGTAAGACAGTTCGTGCCAGCCTGCTGGTATCAACTATAGTGGAGTAAGCATAGCATAGCTGATAAAATAAATACTAAATACTTTAAACGGCATGGTTATTGTTTAGATATTAATGTTAAAGTTGGCCTGGTTAAATGTTAAAATTGGCCTGCCTAAAATCTTGCACACCCGGAAAAAAAACTGAAATGACGCCCCTGGATTAAACATACATAGATAGCCAACGGCTATGTAGAATTTGGAAACAAAAATTTGGTGACAATAGATGGCGCTGATAGATGTTTTCTCATAATATCGAGCGCACACTAGTTGCCTCGCGAATTCAGAAAGGTCAATAATTTTTATAAGAATTGCCTCCCGACTATATACTAGTTGCCTCCCGACGTACCCTAAATTTTATCGTCAACGAAAAGGGTCTAGTACTAGTAAGTAGTAACCTTCTAATAGCCAGGTAATAAATATACAAGTGGTTCTAAATATTTTCAAACACATCATGTATGATGTATCAAAATAAGTTTGTAATTTCAAAGTCGTAATTTATGACTTTTATTATGTTTGATATAAAGCATTAACCCAATTAATGTTGGTTAAGTTTTAATGTGGGTTAGGCCACTCAAACTTTGAAAAATATTTAGGTATATTATGCTATTGCAGGTGGGTTAGTCCAATTCATTGAAAATTTGTTAATCACTTAAACCTCAATCTTTTTTTATATTTTATATTAGTATAAACTTGGTTACACCACAGTCTACAGAATATATTAATTATTATATATTATGTGTTTAAAAGTCAATAAGTATGTTTGTAATTTTAGTTCCAGTTATTATAAAACAATTGTAGGGAATGATATTATATTTTCAAGCTTGGTATATGATTGGGCGTAATTTTAATATTTTCCCTGGGCGTAAGAATTTTTAATTCTGCCTCTGCATGTATTGTCACCAAGAACATGATTTCCAAATTCTACCCAGCCGTTGGCTATCTATGTATGTTTAATCTGTGATTGCACTAAATACCTATCACACATAACCGTCATTTGACCGAGTTTGGCGCGAAAAACGTGAAGAGGCTTTTTGTGGGGCTGATGTTAACGACCGACGACTCACAACTAGGTAGGTAATAGGTAAGATAAATAATATATTACAATATATATGTATATACTATATACTTATTTATTCATTATTGTATGATTAAGTGATAGAAATTATGTCTGGTAGAATTATCAAAGCAAAAACAATGACAGTTCAAAACGGTGAAACATATTCTATGCGCGTGTGTTAACAATAATATGTGTAATTATTACCCACTGATGAATAATTTGCTGTTTTCACACTATTACTAGATGACTATTGGTGACTGGTACTCACAGACATGTATTAATGTATTATACATGTCTTTATAATGTCTATGCTTTTATTTAAAATTTAGTCACCAGCTTGCAGAAGTGGTAAAGAATATCACGTAAATATAAGACCACAGATAGTGCGATAGGAAAATCGTCGTCACTCGTCGAACGACACCGAAACGCAAATCCAACGTTCGTTGAACGAATAAAATAAAAAACAATAATATAATAACGTGTATTATACATACTATATAATATTATATTATACGATCCACCTGCTTCAGAGGTACAAACTAGACATACGTATACGGGTCAGGTGCAACGTGAAATGATTGTTTTACTATAAATTACAATACCATGATAGTATGATATATATATTATGAACAACGATAATCTGAATAATAAAGCTAACATACAGGGTGATTCTTTCATCGAAAATCAGCGATTATCTGCAGTGGATTTTTTTAGTTGATATAGGTACTTATTTAAACGGGTTAATATTATAGGTTAACTATACAAATAATAAATACATGATACAAAATATTTAAATACATATAAATAACGTAATAGTATTATATTCTTACTTCCCTAGAGGAACATTAGTACTTATTAATTATTATGTATTATTGTATATTAAAACGAATATTTAAATAGTTAAATTATTGGAATAAGGTGGAACCAGGGTAAGTTTTATCATTCACTGAGAGGAGAGGGCTATAATTTAAATTAAAAAATGTGACCATTTATTCTATATCCAACCATTCCAACCTCTACAATTTATACTATATAATATTATTTATAAGATCGTAAATATTTTAGAAAATAAAAAAAAGATGTTTCAATAAGAGTCACTGATAAATAAATAACTTTTTATAGATAACTTTGTTTGTATAAATCATACAACTCAAAACATGATTTTCATTAAAAAATAATAACCTGTATACTTCTTTACAAGGACAAGATAGAATTAAATCAATTATTTAATTGTTTCATTCTTTGTTACACACACACACATCTTAATATTATTAAAGTAGGTAATACAATGGATAAAACAAACCCAGCTCTAAACTAATTTACAATTAAAATCATCTTTACTTATATTTGATAAGATTTACCATTTATGGCTAAAACTTAAAGGGGGGATTGTTGGGTAAAGGAACGGGATCACAACAACAAACAATTTTAAACTTAAATTTTAAAACGGTTTAGGTACGTCTAAATACTGTAAAATATAGAAAATATAAATGATACCACGCAAACCGCGACTGTTCAGAAACTGAAAATGTTAAAACAATCGCTGCGTGTATTATAAAGTGCGCGGTGTACAAGTGCGCGCTGTGTGTTTCGAACCCACCTGTATATTATTATTGTAATTAGGCATTGTTCGGACAGAAAACCGTCGCTCTAATTTCGGCCGCATTGCTCTATTTCGCTCAGTCATTTCTTTACGTTTGCCAAGGTATACATAATATAATAATATACAACATTATATTGTTATTATATTCGTGCGCGAGTCTTGTACGGCTCTATAATGCTAGGTAGGTATTCTACTACCGACATGACATTGACTTCACGGTTCGGCACGCACCGGCGTGGCGGCGGTGATGACGGCGTGTCGGCGGCGTCTCCGACGTAGCACACCGCCGCACAATATTATTTAATTCCCAAAGGAAGAAACCCGAATGACGAGCAGCGCTATAATACGTACAATATTATATTTATTTAGACGTGCGTATAATAATATATTATATAGGTGCATCATATTTTGTACGTGTACACTGTATAGGTAAGATGACGACGACAACGACGATACAGCTAGGCGACTCTCGTGAAAGAGAAGTGGACGACGAGGGGGAAAAAATGATCTATTCGGACGTCTTACCGACGTCTTTGCACTCGGTGGTCACGTTTTATATTCGGGGCCGATGGTCGGGCCACGAATAGTATCACGTCTCGGAGTTTTCGTGTGTTACGAATCACTAACGCCCGCGGGAACTATCTGTACGCTATAATACGATCGGCGACGAGTGACGATACTGAGTGTACCTACGTATAGTTACGGCTATAACACTGCAGCAAGGTGGTACCTATCGTATGATAATATAATATAATACCATGTCGTCATAATATAAAATATATTATCATTTCGTAGTCCTGGTTTCATAATTTCAGGCGAGCCGAAACAATGACCGGCGCCGAAATAAAAACGCACGACGACGCGATCAACAAGATCCCCGTAGGACCCGCGGCGACAGCGCGAGCCCCGTAGTGTCTATATAGAGTATAGACTATAATATAATAATATAATAATATAATGTGAATAGTCTGGGTAAAAGCAGGGAATACAAGTGAATTTGACCGCGTTTCGATAATCACGTTATTTAGTAGAAAAAATGCTCTACGAACTACGCGTGGTTTTCATAATTAGTTGCGTATCGCGTATGGTTGGGTATGATACGTTTTTTTTTGTTTCCTAAACAGTAGTAATTTTACTTTACTCAAAAGGGTTAAAAAACCACGCGCTGTTAAAACTATTATTGTTCTAATAATACAGTCATGATTAAATAAGTAATACAATCATCAGTGGTAATAATACCAAGACAATGGATGAACGGAAGTATTTTCAATATACTTTTTAGTGTTTACCTCATTCATCCCACATCAAAACTGAGACCGAACTGCGCAACGCCGACACGGTTATATTATTATAATTTATAGATATTATTAAAGCTCCTTCGACTGTTCGATATAATTCACCGAGTCTACGGTTATCATTATTTTTTTTTTACAAGCGGTTAAGGCTTAAAAAATAACTAGAAGTATATAACAACAATTTACTCTGAATATAGGTTTGTTGGAAATTGACAACTAAGATATATACCTAAATCGTATAGTAGGTATTTGATGATCAAATAATATATTTTACTAACAGCACTATGACAGTAATCGTGTGTATAATACTATAATATATATATTATTAGCTACTTAATCAGCCAACGAAGTCAAATATATTAGGTTAACTTTTAACAAGTATGGATATCACATATAAAAACAAAAACGCATATTAGTCAATACAAAACTCCATCTCATAAGGCCTTTTTAAGGTCTAAAACTCGAAACTGATACATAATGAAAACTTAACATAATTATATACAAATCAATAATCCAATCCTGGTTATATGGAATTATTTGGGCTTTTGGAAATTTGCCTAACCGTCCAATTCAAAAACTTTCCAAGCCCTCCAATCCACGTCAAATAACCTCTGGCCCTTGGTATGTACCTAACAAATAAAAACTTCTACCAAATTTCATTCCCAACAAAACACCAACACGACAACAAAAATCCTTTACAATTAAATAGATTAAAAATAAATTTAAAAAAAGTTATTAAGTATTTATTATACACTATAATTAATGACAAATGTAAAACTTAAGTAGGGCAAAAGTCAGAAGAGTTAAAGGTTTTGATTTAATGTAATATTATTGTTTTGTGATCTTGCCAATGTTTTAAAACTATATATTATTTTAACATACGTTTTATTATTTATTTTAAAATTTAATTTACTTGATTGTTTTGCATTTGAACAAAAATAGTTAGGAAAATAAATCATCGCTATAGTTGGATTTTCTATTTTTGGGTACATATATTATTATAATATAATATTTTATAGGTACATGAATTCAGATTCTAGAATCACTGTTATTAATTTAAATCGTAAATTATGATTATGAAGTCTATACGAGTCTATACCCAGTGCAGATGTAGTCCTAGAAAAGTTTATGAGTACGCCTTAATCATTGTAAAAATTATAGTTGGGGGTTATGCCTAACCTGTGTACCACGATTTTTGTTAAGTGTACACGCATAAATATAAATTAGGAGGTACCTCCGAATCCTCCAAGTGTACTCTCCGGGCCCTCCACTACACCTTTGTCTATACTTATAGCTCGACTTATAGGTTCTACAATCAGCTAGGTATGAGAATAATACAATTGTTATAAGATATTACTTATTAACATCACTTAGAGTTTAGACATTTGATTGATTAAACTATAAATCTTATTCTCTGTTCACATAGGTTAGGTCAATAAGGTTCGGTTTATCGAAAATGTATGTTAACATTTTTTATTTGTACGTTGTATCAACTACAAAATGCTCACTATATTTTAAACTACCTACCTATTATTTAATATTTGGTTATTTGGTTTGATCAACAATACTACAACACTTTTTTTGGTGGCAATAACAATATTGTAAGTCAGTTACTAGATTTTGTGTAACAACTATCACTTTGTTGACACTACAAAGCCGCAAACACACAACAATTTTGTTAAAATCTATTAAATAATTTTTTTCTTTGTTTCTAATAATTAGAATGACTTTTTTTATACATTTTCTACTAAATATAATTTTATTTCCATCAATAACATAAATCATAATAATATGTATGAAAGTAGTCATGACTGTAGTGTCAATTGTAATTCGCTGGTTAATTCTTTTGTAATCTTTTTTACAGCAAAATTAAGTTTAAAAATGTTCAATTTTTATTAAACTCATTATTTGAATTAAATATTAATTTATAATAATATACAAATTAAATTGAACACGTCATATTTCATAAAAATAAAATTACATTTTCAGCTTGATTGAATTGAACCCGGACGTATGTGCATTTGTACGGAATCTTCCGGACATAGCATGCCATAAGATGGTATAAGTCACGACCGACAGGGTGCAGAAGAATCGCTGTAACTCCTCCCCCCCCCTAAATAAAGTTGTTTAACCCTGTTAATAATTAGGATTATTTTCAAAACCACTTATACAGAGTAAAAAATAACAGCAAAAACAATATCGTACTCAAGACGATCTCCAGATTGAAGCATAAAAATGATTGAAAGCTCGAATGTATCAATAATATATTATCTAATAGCCAATAGGTATCGGGAGAGTAACGATTTTGATGCCCCCGATGGGTGCTCCCTCACATTATTTAGATTTTAGATAGATAGGTTTGAGTCACGTCTCACGTTCATTTCCTGGATGCCGTTAGGGGTGCACCGTGGTTGTTAACGGTGATATCAGTTATCATATCGTGATAATCTGCAGAAGCAGTTATGTTCTATGGCAGTGACGGGGTGGGGGTGGTTTTCAGGAAAACATAATATGACGTAATATAATATAATATTAATATGTGGACAAAAGTTATTGAAAAATCACTTGACACCACTGCTATTGAATTATACACCCACAATCCTCACAAACTCGCCGCCCATATTATATACACACTACAGAGTACAGGCTGATACAACAGCACAGATACAATCGATACGGCTGCACCTCAAGTCTCAACACATATTTTATAGTCGAATATCAGCAATATATAGGTAGTATGGTGGTAATGTATAATCACATGACGTTATTTAGGTACCTACTATAAAATATAAATTCACTAATACTCACGTTGTATTCGTTGTCATCATCGTACCAGGAAAAACAACGGCCACGGCAATAGTGCTGCAGTTGTATAATAATAGTCTTTCTCGTGCCACCACGTCATGTCAAGAATGTAATATTTAAATATTTTAGATTGTAGATCGCCATAGATCGCCGAAATCCCGATTAGCAACGAGTTCGGGCCGTTAATATGTTATATTAAAGATATTAATAAATAATATTAATTTGTACAGCGTGACAGTGCGGCGTCGAAGCTTCACGAACGTTTCCGCGACGAACGGGCGCTTACAACTACAGAGCTCACCGTAACGAGTAACGACCGTAAAATCGTGTTTCGCGCAGACGACGACGGCAGCGGCGGCGGCGACGACGACGACGACGACGACGGTAGACGGATAAGTGTAAGCCCCGCCAGAACACATGGTCGGGGAAAATAATATTATTATAATGGTATAACCGCTGCATAGGGTGCCTGCGAAACAGCTGTGTTCCGGTCGAATTCGGGTCGATACGCCGCCGGTGTCGGTAGAGTTTCTGTACAAAGATATAGTATTAATTGCATAGCCGCACAGGTATATAATAATAATTAATAATTATGATATAATATTATAATAGTATAATATCAAATATAGAGCGGTGGCAAGGTTCGTGGGCAAAAGGGAATAATACGATTTTGGATATTTAGATTATTTTGCGCCACGCGACGGCTTGTAGAAAACAATGTTCTGTATATTATGTGGCCTTGGTACCGCCAAAATTGAAGAATGAAAACGCCGTATATATACTTACCTAATGAGTAATGACTATAATAACAAAAATGAGATTCCTGAAATGTATTATGATTTAGCAAAAATCTTAAGAATTGTTCCCTTTTGGCTTTTACCCGCTTTAACCTAACAAGTATTCGATCATTTATCACTATATAATTAGGGAGGTATACTAAAAAAACAACTATATTATAAAGGTACTTTGTCTATAATACGGATAACAGATCTGACCGATACAAATAAAATCATTGTTCATAATTAAAAATATATGTACGAATGTATGAATTATTATGATACCTATTTATAGACAATATAGTTTCAAGTTTGAATTACTGAAAAACAATTTTGATTTAAAATATATTTTTTTATTTTATTATTGTAGGTACCTAGTTTTTTAAAATTGTATTATTGATAAGCTTTTCGTTTTTTATGAATTTAAAGTACCTTAGTGGCTCGTAATAATTTATTGCGGACTCGTTTAATTGATTTGGAAAAAAACTAGAGATGTTATATTATAATATTTAAACCGATATCTTACCGTTCATGTTTTGGAACGATTGGAAGTAACCGTAGTCTGTAGTACACAGTACGCATCGCGTAATATGTGTGAAATAATTTGACTAGTTATAATTAAATTTATACTTTATACTCCTCAGTAGACAGTAGTCGTCGTCGGCGTATGCGTTTGATATTAGATAACTATAAAAATAATTTTCTTAAAAATATACTCTTCATAAAGCATTTTAAACGTTTTAAATAGTATATACAATTTAACATTTAATCGTTTTATCTTAATACTTATAATTTATTAATGACTGATGTATACATATAATTGCTTATAATTAATCGATAATGGTAATATTATTTTATTGCTCTATAGAAAATATGGATGGAATTAATAAGAGATGCTTATTAGGATGATCAGTTTAGATATACTTAATAAACCGTACAGTAAAGCATTTTAAACATCGAATGGTATCTAACTTAATAATTTCATTCTTTAAATTCAATTATTTCACATAATTAACAGCTAAGTAGTCATAAAATATGCTGTATAACATATTCCAAAAGAAAATAAAAATCTGGTATAAAATTAAACTTTAAACTTTGGATATTTTTAGTGTGCTTAGCTATATTATAATCATAAATATAAGTCATAAACATCAATGATAAAAAGACGGGCAAGTGGGTGTCACTCTGCTCTACAGTAGGTTAAAAGTGGGAGACTGTAATAGATTGTGTTAAATTTGGATTCAATGATATAGGTAATATCATTCTATATATAAAAAAAAAACGATTCAAAGCGAAGACTGTCCGTCGGACAGTAAGGCTATGATATTATTGATATTACTTTGATATTACTTTTGCTATTTGATGATATTATTAATTGTGAATAAAGTCATTTATATTTATTAACTATTTATGTGGAACTTTGTTTTAAATTTTAAATTTTTAGCTATAAAAGTTGAACATTTTATACATTTTTAACTACTAAATAATTTGTAAATTTCGTCAAAATCTGAACTTTAAATGATTATAAAAAAAAACGTGCCTATGCATTTTTAATATTTTTCATCTGTTATTGTAAAAATATATCAGGAGCCTTGTATTAATTGTTCACGTTTTTTGACCCAAAAAATGAAATTTTATTGATATTTATAGAAAAAAAAATTAAAAAATTAAAATTTGAATATGTCCCTAAACAGCTCAAAATAAATCAAATTTTTTTCAAATTTGTATGGTGTATAGAAAATAAAAATATAAACATTCAGTCAAATTTTCATGTATCTACATTCTACATAGTTATTTGTTTTTGAATTACAGAAACATAAGAAAATCGATACATGAGAAATCGAGTGAATATCCCATGTTGTAAAAATATGAACTTCAAAATATGTTCATAAAAATTTAATTTGACTTTCTTGTAGACATTTTTTTTTTTTTTGATAAAAGTAGTAAGGCTTATGAGGAATTTTGTATTACATTTTTAAATCTTTGATTTAAACTTTAAATTTGCACAATTACATGCAGATTTACCTAAGTTCAAGCAAACACACATTTACTCTTACTGTCGCAACCACTTGAAATAATATCAATGCAAAAAACTTCACAAGAACGAGAGGTCATCTATAACATGATACTTTTCCAATACTTAGAGTATTGTATATTATTGTATACAGTAATACAGTATACATACAATGACATTTTCAAATGCAATATTTTCGGCAAAAATTAATTTAACTTACTTTAGTACTAATGCCGAATATAAATATAAATTACTTTAATCACAATAATATCATAACATTTACTTAGTAATATTTTTCGTATATAATGGTTATTTAATTCAAATTTAACACATACATTACAGTGACTCTTTTGACACCTAATTTATGACAGAGCTTATCCACTCACCCACTTTATTAACTTTGGGCTTATAAACATTATAGCCTGGTATAAATTAAATTTAAATAACTCTCATAAAAATTCAAAATAATATAACATATATTTATAAAAATGTTTACTTATACCAGTCCATTATGTATGTCTATTGTCTATATTAATAGTTTATTAATTACCCATAATTATTAAACGTTTAGATAAATGGACTATATAGAGATTAGATGAGTATAATAAAGAAAGGTGATTTAAAAATAAACGTTTATCCCCTCCAGATTGCTTTCCGCTTTATAAAATAATAAATTGTTAAAGGTTATAATATAGTATAGTTAGTAGCAGTGGCGAAACGTCATAGGGCTATAGGAGACAAAGAGACAACGTCACCCAACTGAGAAATTAGAAAACGGGACAAATAAATAATTATTATTTTGCTTTATAAAATATTTAAAAATGTGAATTTTATTTTATATTATAAAATATATGATGCATGTTCAGTATATTTTGTTAAAATCGGTTTTTCGTTGTACCTAGTGTTGTACAGTTATAGAATTCTTGAAATAGATTAGAGTCGCGCGATACGGCCGGGCGTACGAGCTGGCGATACAGGTCATTTCAAACATGGTATATATCTAAATCTAGACGCAACGTCTCACAAATATAGGCGCGCGGGTACAGGGGGAATGCTAATGTGAGTATTGTTTACAATGTACGCTATGAGACACGTCTCGCCGTTCGTAATTACCTTTTTTTTTCGGGTTAAATCGAAGACCGGTGGTGGAACCGCGTTTAAGCATTACTTCACCCCCGGGCCCATCGTTTATTTATTTATTTATTTATTTATTTATTTCAAACATTACGGGCAGAGCCCAATTACATTACAAGTGTACACTAAGTATAAAATTACATTTAAATATTTAAATATTAATAATTACATTTTTAATAGAACAGTAAATAACAATTATAACAATAAGATTAGTTTAGGTAGGGAATGATGGGTGTTCATTTGCTATGCGCATCATACGATAGATAGGATTATTACGGCCGTAGTTTGTAGAGCAATTTGGGATGGAGAATGTTGTATAAGAACGGAGGGAACGCTGTGGTACTTTAAAATTGATACTGGAGAGAAGAGTGGGAGCGTCTATTGATCCGTCCAAGAGCTTTCGTAAAAATGATAGATTAGCAGTTGCTCTTCTATCAACCAGTGAAGTTAGATGTAGTTCAGTGAGCACCGGGAAGTAGTCATGAGGGACATGATCTATCTTAAGTACATAGGCAGCAAACGATAAGAAGCGTCTTTGCACACGCTCTAGTTGGAGGGAGCTAGAGGTTGTATGTGGGTCCCATAACACGGAACCATATTCTACAATAGATCTAACTAAGGAACAATAGAGCACTTTTAACGATGATTCCAGCTTGAATTCGGAAGCTATTCGCTTCACAAATCCTAGCACTTTTAGTGCCCTACAACACGAAGATTCAATGTGTGAGTGAAAATCCAGAGTAGGGTTGTAAAGTATACCTAGGTCTTTCACGCTCATGACTGATATAAGGGAAGAATCAAAAATCTTGTACTGGAAGGGGATAACAGATCGACTTCTAGTGAATGACATAGTTAGACACTTCTTCACACTAAGTCCTAGTGAACATAAGTAGGAAGCCACATTGTCTAAATTCGATTGAAGTAAGTGACAATCATCTATAGATCTAATTTTCAGGAACAGCTTGAGGTCGTCTGCAAAAACAAGGAATTTGCAGTTTGGTATGATTTTTTTATTCCATTTAAGAATAGGGCAAATAGTAGTGGTGATAAGTGGCCACCTTGTGTAACACCGGACGGTACGAAAGACACCGATGATTTATGCCCATTGGTCTTAATCCATTGGTCTTATTTCGGTTTTTATACGTTCTATCACGGTATATTGTATATAAGACCAGGCGGTCTATTAATGTACCTAAATATCTAGTATATGAATCCCCGAACAAAAGTCCTGTAAAAGAAGCCCCGCTTAAAAAATTCCGATGGAATAAAAGTTTGCGAATATAAGTCCGCTATAAAAATTTATATTTATTTTACACACCAAATATACAGGAAATATACAATAAAAATTAAAAATATTACATAAATTACACAACAAATATTACTTTACAAACATATTATATAAAATTTAATTTAAAATAAAAATAATATATCCTTAGTCAGTTAGCCAGGTGCCAGGTATAGCCTATAACATTGGCCTTATCCTAGTATTAATTCCCACTTGAGTTAAAAACTCTTTTATTTTATTTTATTTTTTTAAATTCACTTTTAAAATAAATTGCAATATGTCGACATTTTTGGTCGATATATCGATAACTGCAGGTAGACTTCGATAATTTCTCATCGATGAAGTACAACGGTATATCGGATTTTCGATGTATCGTTGTCGAGACGAATTTTGTCATCCCTAGTTATAATTTCCCGTTATAGAGTTCCATAGACTGTCTAACGTATACAGCTTTTACTAAATGTAGAGTTCAGCATTTCGTGTGTGTGTGTGCAGGGGCGGAGTGGCTCCAAAATTCTTACCGGGCAAACCGATATTTTCAGGCCACTTTTTAATATGAGCCCTATGTACATTGACATAATACATTTTTTTTTGGAATGCGTTTATATAATTGCTTATGTCCAATCAATGTAAGTACACAAAACACTGATCAGTGATCACTCATCACATATGTCTTCTTATATTGTTTTCAGTTTCACAGTAAACTATTATAATATTATAGGTCCTTATACTAATATATTAATTAACAATGAACACATTTTTATATTTTTTTTAGTGAATTATGTTTTTGCCACCGATCTTTTGGAATTTTTTAACTAAATGTTATTAGTTTTATTTGATTTTAGCTGTAAATAATCTACAAATCATACGGTATAAGGTTTAAGGTTTCAAAATGATAACAAATACTTAACATTGTTTAGCATATCTTCTTATTTAATATAAAACAGAACTTAGAGTAACCTGGGGTATAATGGCGCACCTAACATTTAACAGCTGATATGTGGTAGCATACAAGTTTTAGAAATATTGTTATATTGTTTTCCCATCATAAATATTACGTAGATTTCAATTTTCAGGTCAAAATTTAATTTTACCTAAGCAAATACCAAAAATTCTGAATAATTGGAAATTATAACAGATGCGTCTTTTTACCCCGTTATTGGGGTAAAAGTGCGCACCTAATGGGGTAATAGGCCGCATGCTAAATTAATTCATAAAAATCTATTTTATTAAAGAATGTTATCTATTTTATTTTTATCAAATAATAAGTTATAAATATATATAATATGCATGCATGATATAAAAGTTCCTAATATAATATATAATTAATACAGTATTAGTAATAAATACTACGTCGAAGTAATTTTTTTATGTATAATTATTCAATAAATATTACATAATATTATTTAATCAATCATTTGTTGATACATCATAGATATAATGTACCTATTAGTTTAAATAAATTAATAAATAAATAGATATAATTAATTCAATTTCTAGCTAGAAAAATTAAATGTTTATAAAAGTAGGTAATCAATTATCATATATGAAATACTGCGCACTCTTACCCCAAAACCCACTAAGCCATTTTACCCCAATATGATTTTCTGCATAAACAATATTGTAGTATATTCAGGGCCGTTCCGAAGGGGGGTTTTAGGGGGTGTCCCACCCCCCTGAGCGTATAATATGTATATGTCAGTTGGCACATTGATACCTACATTAGGTATTTGAGTTGGGCAGTTGGCACTCGGCAAATTATAATTTTTTTTTTACAGTTTTTTAATAATTTTGTATATACTACTAAGTCCAAATATATCATAATAATATATTGTAATTTATAATAATATGAAGGTATTATAAGTTAATTTTCCGATTGCCAACTGTCCAACACAGTTATACTATTATAATATTTTAGACTTTACCTATCAATGTATCATATATAATATTATAACAGTATACAAATTTGCCTATACATATTCGAATAATCACAGAATAAATTTTTTTTTTTTAGTTTGCAAATTATGAATCAAACCACCCCCCCATGATTTGTCTTTCGGGACGGCCCTGAGTATATTCAGTTGTTATCATATTAATATTTTACTAGTATTGACGTTTAGTCACCTACTTGTACTAAACGAATATATAAAAGCAACATCTAACGTGTCGTTATATAGTACACATTACTACTTCTATTATAGAAGACCCATATGGAAGTAGTATAATACTACTCAAATATTACATCAGACGAATACAATTAATATTTTACCTCATATTGCCGCCAAAACATCATCAATTGCTGAAAAAAATGTTTTATCACGTTTGGCTATGATAACATAATCATAATAGCAAAAATGTTTGACCAGATAGCAATTATTTAATTACTTATACCATTGATTATATAATATTATATATATTAATATGTATCATCGGCCTCCACTCAGAGAGCAATATTTACTCTACGCCTCCACTGTAACGGTTATCAGTTAACTGCAACTAAATGTGATTACGACAATATGAATGATAATAATTTATAAATAACCCTATTAGTTGAACTCATCATTTATCCTATTTTCATTATCCTACCAATTTAGACTCAACATTATACATTTATAACCAAAAATTAAACGCATCATAAAATTATTGAATAATAGAAATATAGAATGATGGCCGATGGGCCACATTTTGTATAAGCAATCCAGGCCACCGGGAAATGTCCCGGTTGCCCGGTGGGCCACTCCGCCCCTGTGTGTGTGTGTGTGTGTGTGTGTGTGTGTGTGTGTGTGTGTGTGTGTGTGTGTGTGTGTCCAATTTAATTATGAATAATATCAGGTATTGATGTATTCAGATTTCAGATATGTCTGCTAATTTACCCATAGTTGAAACTTGAATTTTGAAATCATTTTAAGTATTATTAATACCTATAATATGAATGTTGATTGTAAATAAATATTTTTTAATTATTAATGAGTTACGAATAAGATAAAAAAAATCTACGATACTTTATAATATATAAATAACGCATATTATAGATATTAGATACGTTGTGTCAGTGTACCAGCAAATACGTAATAAGTAATAACTAATAGCAATATAGCATTGATTATCAGTACTACCAAAAAAATTTTAGTACATATATTTAATCAATTGCGACGATAGGTATACCAATTGCCTGGCTTTCACACGGTCCATGGTCGACGGTCGTATACGGTATAGGTATCTACATTGGGCTACATAGTTCTACTTCTACATAATATAATGTATAAATGTATACTATAAGACGTTTACCTACTATAATATGGTGTTGATGTATTTATTATAGGCGTAATATAGTGACGAGACATCGAGGCATCGTTTATTATTACACAATAATGCGCGTGATTAATTCTTCTCGATTTTATTTTTCTCGTATACTCTATAGGTTATATCACGCATATAATATATACTACGTTCATCTAAACGTCGTCTCCGGTCGAATAACTATAATAACAATATTACATACGAATATAATATAAAATATATGTTTAATGTTTATATTACATGTATATATGTATGTATAATGTATATTATGTATGTGTTTGAGTGTACCTACCTATACATTTCGTTTTTACGGTTTTTAATCCCACGACCTGCGCCATGACCCGTAAACGACGACGAAATTGCCATTACTTCGAAATATATATATTTATATAATATAATAATATTATGGATGCGTGTGTTGTAGAACTGTAGTGTACAGACGTACCTACCTAAAAACATACGGCGGTCGACGACTGTACGCGTTATATTATTTTGCCTGCCTAGTTGTAATTTTGTAATTTTGTGTTTTATTCGACATCGTATACATACTTTGTCATAATAATAACAATGTGATGGCAAAATAAATAAGTAAATAACAGTTAACGAATCTACTTTCGTATAGGTACCTACGGGCTACAATCGGCACAGCTACCTCAAATGCGCCATTGATCTGATATATAATGTAATATAATATAAAATCCTAAATATGATGATCGATCAGTTATTCGGTTAGTCACTTCATATAGGAGGTACTCAAGTACTTATAGGCAGGGCTAGTGAGTTCATAAATTTTCATATCAATCTTGCTAAGTAGTATTTAATGCTAGGTGACATAGAAATCCATTTCAAGGTACTGTGGTTAAGTATGTGAAATTTTATGTTGCATATTTTGAGGTTTTTTTTTTTAACTATTTGGCATATTTATGCGTTTTTCTATTTTACTGTTCATATTTTTACCGAAATTTGATCAAAATGCAATAGTTTATATTTTTACACAGTATGGGAGTTTTCGCAACATCAAATTATTAAAAATAAAACGTATAGAGCAGATAAAGCGAGTACACACGTACTTATACGAGCGTATAGGTACGTAGCCCGCATTAAGCAATTAGTAGAAAACATGTTGTATGAAATAGTCTTTGGATTTAAAATATTCAGATTTAAAATGAGCTGACTGGACTGACGAGATATTTTTTTAATTTATTATTATTATTTATTATTAATTGAATTGAATTTAATTGATTTATACATTTTTTGAAATTGGGTACATTAATATAATAAAATATAACTTTTAATAATATGAATGGACATTTTTTGTTATTCCAAAATTTACTTATAGTATTTTTATTTTTTAATCTACATATTTTTGATACATATTTTTAGATTTTTAGTGCATATAAATGCATATTTCTGAACTTTTAAAGGCATACTCCAATGCATATTTTTCCAGCTTAAGTGCTTCTTAAGTATCTTCATCAGTTTCAGAATCGTCGTATTATTATATTATTCGATATTCATTACTTTTAATATAAACTTTATATAAATATTTTCTGTACTCTTTCTCAACAAACTTACAATATTTTTATAAATATTTGCAAATCGCTCAATGGTTTTAGTTTAGCAATAGCTTTCTGGCGGTCGATGTACCAACCAAATCATATAAAGTGTTACATTTTTGTGGATAAAACTGATTTTTAAATTTGTAATACAATATATAGGTACAACATATACCTAATAATTATTATTATTATACACTTATGGTTCGACTATGAAGTTATTGCAGCATTGCACCAAACTACCAATCAATAGCAGTGGTTTTTAAACTGTTTCGTATTTAAAAATAAATTTATTAGTAATATCGTCAAATGTTCAAAATTTCAAATGTCCTGTCGGAAACGGCCCACACATATAAGCCGGCCCGGTATGCTATACGGCACCCTAGCACACTTGTACAATCCGCTCCTGGGTTGCGGGGATAATATTTTTGAACTAAAAAAAGTTATCGGAGATTCGGACACGAGGTCTTGTTACTGATACACAAAACAAACCTCAAGACCATTGTAGATAGGTTTTCTTTTTTCTTTTTTTTTGGGAGGGGATTTTTAAATGTAATAAGGTCAGGTAGGATAAGTGGCTTATTGAGTCCTATAAAGTATAAACATATGATTGAACTAAAAGTTACACTGTAATATATATGTACAATTTCTTTTAAATACGGAAAAATAAAGATTTACACTATAGGTAGTGCTCTATTGTATACACAATTGATGTTATCACATAATAAAAATAATATGGTCTGTTATCGTTATTTTAGATTCTGAGCGGAGCTGTATTGATTTTACAATGTGTGGTTTTTCTTTTTTGTGTGTATTTCTTGTCTTGAATTATTGAAATGTTTTTAGTTCTGTATTCTGTAGATGTCAATAAAATGTTATTAGTTGAGTCAAAAAGCTTCAAAATAATAAAAATGTCCTCGTAAGTTGACATAATAGCGGTTAAAAAATATTATAAATATATAGGTACGTTTTTCTTTTATAGGCATTTACAGTTAAAATTTCTACAAAATCCATCATAATATTTTATCCGAATACTGCTGAATACGAAATTAATAATAATAATAATTTAATATGTTAATTTTAAATGTATCGGATATATTTTAGATTTTAGATTCTGAGCGGATCGATTATGATTTATAACTGTATTAATTTTACAATGATGTGTTCTTTAATTTAATAATAATTTTGTAGTTGAAAATTTATAAAATGTTCTACTTTTATATCTATAAGGATTGAATATTTAAAACAAGATTCCACGTAAATAGGTTAAAATATATAAATTACTTTATTACCTTAATATCATCAAATATATTTCGTAATATCATAGGCTAACTGACCGTTTCCGCTCAGAATCGTTTTTCTTATACAATTATATTATATCATTGAATTCAAATTTAACACCATCCATTACAGTGATCCACTTGTAACCTACTGTACAGCAGAGTGACTTTTTTCTATTTGAAACGAGTATATATTACAAGAGTAATATTTATACTACCCTATAACAAATCAACAGACATCCCGTTGCTTTATAGATTTGATTAAAATACATAAGCTGTGATTATTATTGATTTTCGATTATTTATAAAACTGCCGTCGTTTATTTGGAACCGTTTCATATTGTATTGCAACCATATCGAATCGTATCGTTTGTCATCATGAACGCGGACCAAAACACGTCAATTTCCGCTGAGAGGGATGTGATGATGAACGTTTTTGAGGAGCTTAGAGCAGCGAAGTTCTATTTTCCGAGAGAATGGGAGGTGCCCAGACGCGAACACGATCCCTCAACGGATTTTGAGGCACAACCGCAGCGGACTCAAGTCCAGGACACAGATGAGGATATCTCGGCCGGCGCAGATTAGCCGATGAAACGGAGCTACATGTTCGACTCAAATATATTGGGAGAGCAGGACTGGTTCGGCAAGCCACCTGCACCGACACTGGTGTACCGAAAGATCCAGTTGCCATATGCACTCGTTTCAAATAGAAAAAGTCACTCTGCTGTACAGTAGGTTACAAGTGGGTCACTGTATAATGGATTATATTAAATTTGAATTCAATGATATCATATTATTATCATTGTATACGAAAAACGATTCTCAGCGGAGACGGTTTGTCAGTCTGGATATGATATTTTATATTGTTATTATATTTTATTGTAGGCCTGTATGTTGTTGAGTTAATATTATAAATTACAAAAAAAAAAAAAAATAAAATCATTATTTTTATTTTTATTTGTTTTTATGATGATAAACAAAGCTTTAGAAATTAAAATCCCATTTTTAGCGGTTATTTGTAATTTATAGGTGGTTTTTCAAGTGGCATTAAATAACTATTAAGAAAATCAAAAAATGACCTGTTTAAAGTACCATCTTGATCCAATTTTCTAAAAAATAAGATACTTTATGTTGAAATTCTCCTGGTAGAAATTTTTTATACAAAATAAAAAAATAATAAAGACCATTGTAAAACCAATAGGTCCATCGAGCCGCTCAGAATCTAAAATACAATTACAATATTATGACTTTTATTTACACTTTTTATTTTTTTATTAATCTTAATACAATTCTAAGCTCAACACAGTCAATGGGGGGTGGGGATTTAGCCCCCTCAGCCCCCATGGCTACACCACTGTGAGTAAGTGTGGTGACATAAGAATATTGGACATAAAATAACATTAATAAGAAGGCTCAAAGTATTGCCACCTGACCAGAAATTATAAATAAATAATTATTAGAAATATTTTTTTCTTAGCGAATAATGTATTATTATTATTATAATGTTATAAAACCTGCTTACGTCAAAAAGTTCTTATCAGGCAGTCTACGAGCGTGGTCTGAGGCTAAAGCTATACTATTCGTACTACACAATATTAAATATTTTAAATATTTTATTAAAATTTATATTTTAATAAATCGTAACAATACCAAATGCGGTCGTCTTGCCAATAAAATGCTCGCGGTGTGGCTTATCAATTTAATTTTATTTCTGAACACATTAACTTAAAAACGCTAGACGAGAATAAAAGACAGCAAATAAAATGAAAATTAGAAAAAAAAGCAACCCTGGTATAATAATTGTATACAAAAGAGTTTAAATGAATTGCATAATGAGGGGGGAGAGGGAGGAATAATGTTTTGCTCACAAGAATTATGTCACTAGAAAATGCTATCGTTGACGAAATAATTCACAAACCCTGTGTAATAATATAATGTCCAATAATAATTATTACATTTTCATTACAAAATTTTTTTTTATGAATGTCAATAAAACATAATTTGTTGCAACCCATGGGTAAAAAAGCTTGAAAATGTCATCTTGCTTCTACGATATTGTTACAATGACATTTGAAAAATAATAAAAATCATTAGTCACAGTTTTTATTCATAAGCATTTAAAGTTCAAATATTGGCAAAATACGGAAAAATCATGAAAATTACCAAATAAAGAGTTGATAATTCATAAAAATTTTTCTTTTTAAATCTAAGATTTAATAATGTAATACAAGATTCCTCATAAGTTTGTCTACCTTTTTCAAAAAAAAAATTGTCTACAAGCAAATCAAATCAAATTTTTTATGAACGTTTGAAATTCATATTTTTATAACATTTGATATTCACTTGATTTTTCGTGTAACGATTTTCTTATTTTGTTGTAAATAAAAAACGAATGACTGTAGAGTGTAGATACTTGAAAATTTCACTGAATGTTTATATTAGCATTTCCAATACGCCATACAGTTTTGAAAATATTTTGACTCTTTTTGAGCTGTTTACGAACATTTTCAGTTTTCAATTTTTTAATTTTTTTTTCTATAAATATCAATAAAATTTTATTTGTTGGGTAAAAGAGAGTGAAAATGTATTGCAAAGCTCCTAATATATTGTTACAACAGCAGTTGAAAAACATTAAAAATGCATAGGCATAATTTATTTTTATAAGCATTAAAAGTTCGAATTTCGACAAAATTTATCACTTTTAAAATTTAATAATTATTTTGTAGTTAATAATTTATAAAAAGTTATACTTTTATTGCTAGAGATTGAAAAATTAAAACAAGGTTCCACGTAAATAGGTTATATTATATAAATTACTTTATTCACAATAATATCATCAAATATACTTAGTAATATACTAATATCATAGGCTGACTCGTTGACTAGTGACTGACCGTTTTCCTTGTACAATGATGTTATATCAATGAATTCAAATTTAACATCACCCATTACAGTGACCCATTTGTAAGTTGTAACCTACTGTATAGCAGAGCAACATCTACTTACCTACTTTTTTTTTATGAACTTTTGAAGTTTTTTCCTTACCTAGTCGATTTTATAAACCAGATCTTCAAAACTTAGGAAGTAGGTAAAATGTAAATGTTATTTTATTTGTATTTTACGATGAGACATTAAAAATGTTCTGATATAAGGGATCAATTATTTACTTTCCCCACCATGAAATAAATTGTCATTACTCATCATTACTATACATGACTGTCATTTAATTATACAAAAAGTTTTAAAACACATTATTATTTATTTTATATATAGCTGGCTACCAATGACGTTTGATGTTTGATAAATCCACATAGGTACGACTGAGATTTATATAGACAAATTCGAGCTGTTTTAGTTTTTCAAATAAAGATTGAACGGCTGCAGTCTCTCACTATCTCGAGTCTCGACCAAAATATTGTGTAAGATATACCTATATCATATAGGCGTTATCTGGGATAAATTCTTAGAGGGGCAAACTGCGTTTCAAAAGTGTAAAACTAAAATCATTGAGGTAAAATTACACTATTTCCCACTCAGTTAAATATAATTTTAAGGGGCAGTCCCCCCTTTGCCTATAACAGATAAAATGGTTTGATTTGTTGAACTGAAGTACGGACACCTGCAAATTATAAATTAATTTAGTACACAATTCATAACAAAAGCGCCTGTCTATTGTGACTAAACTACTAAAGTGGCAGCCTTGGCCGTTCTTCACGAGTGCGGACGATTATAATTATTATAAATTATTATTATGATTTGAAGTTCGAAACAACTCGACAGTAGTAGCAGTAGCGGATCCAGAAGTCATCCAAGGAGGGGGGGGGGGGGTGAATTATCAAAAGTAAATTACTTTTTTGTTTAGCCACATATTATAATATAAAATAACGTTAAAAGGACAGCCTAAGGCGAACGCTCCTTCGCCCCTCCCTCGTATCCGCCACTGAGTAGTAGGCGCTGCGCTTATCATCCAGGCTAGATAATCTTGATGTATAATTGTATAAAGGACCATATAGATTCTTTATAATAACATAATGAATAGTCATAATATTTTTGGCACGAGGGTAAAAGGATATTATAAAAAAGATTACTTTTCAGGAAACTAAACAAAATGGTTATGGATACTTTAATTCATCGTGGTCAATTTATTGCGCCGTCAACTTATCGCGACGTCAATTCATTATGCGTTGATTCACCGCACATGTATATTATATTTTCAAATTTAACATTTTCCTTCCCATATTAACTCAGATCACGGACTTAGTACTATCTACGAATATTTTTGATGTAGGTATGGACGTATAGTTAAAAACTTTGTCTTTTATTTTTTAAAAAAAGGCCGTCATTATATTAGTACTAAAGTTAAAATAATCAACCACACATAGGTGCATACATGCATAATTGTTTTACTTCAATTTTAAATCAATGCCATCCAAGTATTTGGAAATTCATATCCGCGTTGAAAAATCAAAACATCAGACTTTGTTCAAGTATAAATTATTTTGATTTTTAAAAATCATTTAACATTATTCAATATTCAAAATCATCAAATATTTTTATTAGACAGCATAATATTATAAAGAAATTAATATATTAATATTAGTTTTATAGACTAAGCTCTATTTCTCTACAGTTTGGTATACCTACCGTACGGACACTATGGGGTATCAATACCGACCGTTTCTAAGGAGTTTAGTATAGGTAATTTTCTATTTGAATGCATGTGAGTCGTGTAAATGTGTGCGCAGTAAATGATTATGAGTGTGAATGACTTGTGTATAAAATAAATAGCAGAGAGCTCCCGCACATGTCAATAAAGCGGCACATATTACAAATGTGAATTTTAGTGAAACACTGAAACTTAGTTTCGTATTTCCAATAATATAGATTACTGAGTGACTTTACAGTATGAACACTTATTATACAAAATATTGAAGAGTAGAAGTTTATCTAGGTCTGTATAAGAGTCGATTTTCGATATTTGATTTTAAATGTCCAATATTTAGCTGTAAAACTTGTGATATTTAACTTTTTGAATTTGAGTGATTGAGTTTAGTAATTAAAATATCGAAAATTAACTTTTATACCTACGGGCCATAGATTAGTTCTCTTCTACAATATTGATAATAGGTGTATTTACTCTCAAACAGTCAAACCGCTCAATAAACCATATTATAATTGGAAATATAAAAATTTTTCAATACTGTTCATACTCCTTATGAGACCCAGGCCTGAGTTCTGGACACTGCCACAAGCCCACACTGGACGTCTAGGAGTTAGGACAGTACACAGATTTCTATATAGTAGTATAATACAGGCCCGTATACAGGGGGGGGGGGGTTTAGGGGTTCAAACTGTTGAAGAAAATGGAAGCAGTTTTACTAGTAGCTCCCAAGTTTGAGGTAAGATATCTTTTAAATAATTTTTTCTTATAAGCACTAAGATGTTTTGTATACTTGGAGGAGAATTGGATATGGTTTTTAAATAAAAGCCGAATTAATACATTCATTGGAAAACTAAGTTCCCAAATCTGTATAGTATTCATTTTTTAAAAAGCTCAGCAGATATATATGATATACTATATAGGTATATATTATATATGTCTGCTGTTGTCATTTTAGTTAGTTTTAAAAAAAAGAAAAATTTTTTTTAAATGTTCTCATATAGGTAATGGATCACTATAAACATTTTCCCACCCCTCAAATTTGGAGCCAGGGGCATTTGCCCCGGTTGCCCCCCCCTTAAATGCGCCACTGGGGATAGTGTAGAAGATCTTCTAAGGCCCGGTCAATGTACACCATTGGTATATATTTTGTAGTCAGCTGTTATTACATATTGAAACTGATATCATTACAGAACAATAACTGTGATTACACCACCATGTGTAATCTATTCTCTATTCGGTGATAACTCCTTGTAAACAAGCCTTGATTAAAAAATTATTGTTATGTGATTAAATACCATTTCAAAACGAGGCCAATGGGCAATGTCTATCGTTTTTATTATCGAACTAAACTCTACAACGATACTCGATAGTCTCACAGAATCGAATACGGAAGTAGCTAAAGTTCAGTTCATACATCAGTAAAGTTTTAAGTTTAATCGTTGTTGAATTTATCACAGTGATTTCTGTATGTTTTTAAAAATCTTAAAGACCAAAAACTCAAGATGATGGCCACAACATCAAATTTATTACGTAAGTACTAAATACCTACTTGTTGTATTTGAAAGAACTGTACAAGGTCAATTTTAAAAATTTCGGATTGATTTCATTGCTTATTACAAAATATTGAAAATTATAATTTAAAGAAAAGTTTTTGTTCTAAGCTATTTAGTTCAATAAATAATAAACAGTAAATAATTTATTTAAGTTCTTACATTAAGCTATATAAATTATATATTTATAAAATCATTTTATTTATCTATAAGTCTAACTTTTGTACTCTTGAATACTATAGCTGTGTATTTTACAGTTCTGATATTTTATATTATAATGTATACTGTAGGTACTTGACAATAATAAAACCAACATAAAATATGTATATTTAAGAGGAAAAATCAATTTTAAATTGTTAATTAGCTGAAGGATATAAGTATAAGTTTATTACCTATGAAGGTAACATATTTATTACAACAGGTAAACAAATTGTTAATATGTTTATCAAAAGTACTTGGATAATGTGTTTATAGATAGTTACATTTTATTAAGAATGATAATTGATTGAGATTTTATTATTACATTTTGATGAATAATTTGTTGACTAATTTTATATCATTGAAATTTTAAATAACAACATATTAACTATAATGTTTTTAAATAAAATAACTTTTAGTTCGAAAAGTGGGAACATCATGCTTCCGTTTATATTCAGCTGCTTCACCAAAAATTACAACACATTATACTGTGCGTCCACGAGAAACCGACCAAAGATGGAAAGGTACTTGCTTCGTTTTTAGTTTAATTTATTTATAATCATACTTAATGTTGTATTATATAGATATATCAATGGAACGTTATGAGGATGTAGCTGACGTTGTAATTGTTGGCGGTGGACCAGCTGGTTTATCAGCTGCAATAAAGTTAAAAAAGTTAGCAACTGAAAATAACAAGGAACTAAGGGTTTGTGTGGTGGAAAAAGCTTCAGAAGTTGGTAAGACTTTAATAATTTTACATTTTGTTTTATCTATTGAATAAAAACTTTTAAACATTTATGTTTTGAAGTCTTGATTATAACAACTTTTAAAATGTCCATTATTACAACCTTAAGGGGCCTGCGCGTGACCTGTTTTTTTGCTCAAAAACATGCCTTAAAGGAAAAACTCTCACGCCTCGTAGATTGGTTCGATTTGCGTATTTTTTTTTTTGTTAGATGGAAGAAGACTTATTGCGAGACTTATTGGACTTGGATTTTCAAAATTATTTTTTTAAATCTTATATAACATTTAATCCATTTTTACCTCTTTTTAGTTTTTGTATTATTTTTTGTTTTTAGCAACGTCATCAAAAATTGAAGTCCAATGCTCCCTGTAAAAAATATTCCTCTATCTAAAAAAAAAGAATTACGGAAATCGGACCAATCTACGAGGTGTGAGAGTTTTTCCTGTAAAGTGTGTTTTGATCAATATAATACACCCTATCAACCCCCCTCCCTAAATAGGTATCGGGTAGTAGATAAGTGAAAAAGTATTATAATTGAGGTAGCAACTAAATTGCGGAAAATTTGAAAAATTGCAACTAGGATAATAATAATAATAATAATAATAAAAGTAATTCTATAAGCTAAATTAAAAGATAATTTCTATAAACAATTATTGAAAAAAAAAAATATTTATTTAAAATATTTTATACTGTATAGACACCTAACCTGACCTATTACCTATATTAATTCCTATGCTATATAGTTATTTCTCTATTAATTATCATTGATAGAAACAGTAGATCACTGCTTCCAATTCTCATAATTGGAGAATTATTTTAGTGTTTTTCATTGATCAAAACAAGAATAAAGTACTTAGTTAATAGCAATCTAGACTTGCAAATATTTGATTTACTTGAAACGAATCTAGGACGTTTCCCCCCATGCCGGTTCACCCCCACACAGGAAAATTCCCCTTGAACATTAAATTGAAAGTATAAATATTAAACAATAATATACAATTCAAATCAATAAATGTACCTACAAATTAATATATAAATATTATTCAATAATATGTCATAATAACACTTATTAGTTATTAGTTATTACCAATACAAAATACACTAATATAAATATTAAAAAATATTAGGTAAACAATAATATAGGTACAAATTACAAAATGATTCAAATAAATAAATGTACTGTTTAAGAGATTTTTTATTAAATAATTGTTTAATTAATATATAAATATATTTCAATAATACTTTCACATGACTTTGGTTTTATACTTTTATCAATCATTACCCATTTAATTGGGTAATAAATCCATAACGTGAATGCAGATAGTCGATATTGATATGATTATAGTATATTTTGGGTAAGACCAAAGAACTTATTTTCCAATCATCATTATGTGTAAAAAAAATATAAATTGATTCATGGGGGAAATATCTCAGTCCAGGAGGAAACGTCCAGTACCGCTAAAATCCATAGGGGGACTGTCCAAATACCGCTTGAAACATAAATTAGAATTATTATGGACTTAAGAAGTACCTATTAATATTGTATAATTTTTTTTTTTATTTATTTCAGGTAATCATATTCTATCTGGTGCTGTTGTTGATCCAATTGCCTTGAATGAACTATTTCCCGATTGGAAAGATTTGGGTGCACCATTAACTACCCCAGTAAAAGATGATAAGTTTGGGTATCTCACTAAAAGTAGTCGTATACCTATACCTATTTTACCTGGTAATAAATATTTGATGTGTTATATTTATTTATTTATCTTAGTGCTGATTTAAATTAATTAAATATGTATACAATAGGTATGCCAATGGACAACCATGGAAATTATATTGTGAGATTGGGCCATTTAGTAAAATGGCTTGGTGAACAAGCCGAATCCTTAGGTGTTGAAGTATATGCAGGATATCCTGCTGCAGAAGTCCTATATCATGATGATGGTTCGGTGAAAGGAGTTGCAACGGGTGATGTTGGAATTGCCAAAGATGGATCACCTAAAGTATTTAAATATCTATTAATTAACTATAGCTTAAGGAGATTGCAAATGTACAACCAAAATGTACCAATCTTTTGTCAATCATATCGGTGGATCTGATAACACGATCAGGCTACTTTTAAAAAAGTTGTTCCTAAACCTTCTATACATTTTGTTTAAATATTTAAAATTTGTTTTATTTTTAAATGTTGATTATTTGAAATTTAAATTAAATATCTTAAAATGTGAACTGATCGATTTTATTAATGAATTTAAATCATTTTTTAGAAGTCTTATCATGTTATCAGATCCACTATACTCTATTCACAATGAGATCATTACTCGGCGGCGACCAGTTTTTGTCGGGCGGCGGTCAGACATATGGTGAGACACCATCTTCACTATGGCAACGCGTCGGGCGCTGTTATGAAACAAAGCCACTCCCATGCGCACAACTAGGCCGCTGAGTAATGATCTCATTGTGAATAGAGTATAGTAGGATTGACAAAAAGTACATACAAATTAGCATTAACTGTTAACTGTTCACGAGCGCAAAGCCAAGGCGGTGACTTGTGTATACGGAAGCGATCCTCTATTTCTTCTACTCTACACTAGTCTACAGTCACACACATTAATTTTCACTTACAACTCATACATTTACAAAAATTTCATTCATGCAATTTGAAAATTGCCTATTTTTAATTCCTTAAAAACTATCCATTTGCAATCTCCTTAAAATATAATTAAATTTATAAATTAAATGTAAAATACTATTCCATTTATAGGAAAGTTTTGAACGCGGTATGGAATTGCATGCCAAAATTACCATATTTGCTGAAGGTTGTCATGGTCATCTTACCAAACAATTATTTAAAAAATTCAATCTACGTGAAAATTGTGCACCACAATCATATGGTCTTGGTCTTAAGGAAATATGGGAAGTAAAACCTGAACATCACAGTCCTGGAAAAGTAGAACATACTGTTGGCTGGCCATTAGTAAGTTGTTTTCAGAAAGTTCTCGGCTTAACTAAAAATTGAGCTGGAGAGATAGATTTTAATGAATCTTGAAATTGCAAGAGAATGATTACGTATGTAATAATCAACTCCATCATCTAAAATTTTATAAAACAGTGAATATTTTATACTCAAGCAATACATTAAATAATAATTATACTAAAATAAAACATACATACTGAAGCAACAAGTGAAGGTTTAATAATAAAAAATCCTTTTACTGAAAATTGTAGTCGTCTTTTTAATATTTGTTCAGAAAATAAATACAGCTGAAAATATAATAAGTTGTTATAAGCTATTAATTGAAATACTTCAAATTAAATTAGATATTCTTGTTTTACTTCATCTTCGATATCTTGCTTTAGTCCCATATCCAACAATTTGTGAATTATCTGCGTTATTTGTGCTCCCTATAAGTGAGAAAAATTAAATTAATTATTGCTTTTCAGAATAATATTGTTTTTATGAGTTAACATTAACTTAAATTGATATCAATTTGATTTATGTAATATAGCAAGAAAGGTATTCCATACTTCCACGATTACGAATCTGGTTTATTTTTTGATGAAGGGACCTATTATATGTTTTATTTTATTATTTAGATTATACAAGAATAGGTAAATCCTATGAATTGACCGGAAGGTCGTTAATATTTTTATTGTTTGTAGTTAATAGTTAGTAATGGTTAAACACAAGGAAAATTAAGTTAAATTAAAATATGTTTATCTTGAAATGAAAATATTAAAAAACCATCCTGCCAATCCACAGAAATTCTTCTTCTTTATAAAATGTATTATAGGTTCCTTTGCTCTAAACTGAGCCAGAGAGTCTAAATGTTGGTAAGCATAACTGTTTTGCTATACACACACAACAGAAAACTGATTTTGTTGTGGCGGTCACTTAATTAGTAAACGTAAGCATGCTATGTGAATATTTTATTATTTATAATATTTCATACTTTTTCAAAGGTATTGCTTGTACATTTTACCAGATGAATAATTGGCCATATTGTTAGAATAATGACGGACAAAGTGAACATTTGAGACCATTTGTGTGATACATTACGTTCGTCGGCCACGAGTGCTGTCACTATATTGTAATGTACTGGCAATACATTAAAAAATATCACTCTTGGTACCAATACCAATAGTTGAATATTGTAATATGAACAAACTTCTATAAATGATATGTATGTGAATAAATGCATACGGTTTAATACAGTTATCTCCTTTGGTCTGACTGTATACCAGTGAATCCAATAAACACTCTTTGATTTTTCCATGTAAGCTTCTAGTATGTTTTTTATGTAGTTGAATCGTTTTGATAATTGATTTAATTTTGCATTTATTTGAAGTACAAGTATCCAAACTATAGGTATACAAACCATTTCAGTAAAATCGACTGATGGGAAATCATTTTCATTCAATGCTAGATGATAAAGTATTATGTAACTGACTGTTGTTGAGATGATGAGTAAAAGAGTCTTGAAATTGATATATGTAATAACACTGTCCTTGTAACTCAATTCTAGGTTTTTTGATAGAAAATCAACGTAAGCAATGTTTTTAGTAAAACTTTTATAAATATCATGGCCCATAAAAATATTGAAGAAACATACTATGATCAATATTATATTTAAAGTTACATACGTCATGTATAGAAGTATACTAATTCTTGAATCTTTATTTTCGGATACGATCCATGTAAATTTCCAATAGTAGTAAATGAGAAGTGAAATTATAATTATTATAACTACTACCTTAGATAACTTTTTAAAATGTTTATTGGAAAAAATATCACTAATAGAGTTTTTTAAATATTTAGGTGTATTATCCGTAGCCATTTTGCAATAGTATCGATGACTTTTTTTCTAATAAACTATTTCGAAATTGATGTTTATGCATTTTCAGTAAGTTGTAAAGTATTATAGTCCTTTAAAAGTAGCCTATGGAATACAGGATGATTAATGTATTATTCATTTTAAAATAAATATTTTAGTATTAGTATTGCAAATAAACATTAGACAAATAAAACATGTACCACTTGAAGTCTTCAAATGATATAATAGAAAATACAACAAAATCAATAAATATTTTGTATTATAACCAACTCATTTAAAAGAAGTACTCTGTAGAGGGTAGATAGTATGTTTGTATACAACATGTGAAGTTGTTTTTCCTTTTTTTGAATTTCAAATTTACTATGGAATGTTTAATGAAAGTTGTTGAGTTTGTACATATTTCATTATTAAAAGGGTTTCATTTAAACCACTCAAATAAATTTATATTAATCAGTAAAATGAAATCATTGTGCATTATTAACATTGATATTTAATTATTTTATACAACTTGACATTTACTATTTAGTAAATGTATATTAAACTAATACCTACTTCAGAAAATGGGTATCAATTGTTTTTTCTACTATTATACTTTATTACTTACTTATTTTTTGGGATTAATGAAACACCTACTGTTTTTTGAACGATTCTCCATTTATTTAAACTTAATTTGTAGAAATTGTTTCAAAAGTCGAGTGTTTAATCGCTTAATGTTTTGGATTTATAATGTGTATGTTGTTTTATGTCTGTGTACACTGTACACGTTTTATTGTAGGAAAAATGCTTTAATCTGCCACTTCAAGAGTGGTTTAAAAGTGGATCTAGTTAGTACTTTAGGGAGATCAAATGTAAAAATTCTCAATACTCTTCAAAATAATCGTTAAAAACAAAACAAAAGTTAGGGAAAAACTTGAATGTCAAACCAGCTTTTGATAAAATTGATTTTGTTTATTGTTGTAATTAGAAAATAAATATCTGTAGACACTTGAACCTTTCACCAAATGAATATTTACGTTAGCATTTAGTAGATATGATATCATTTTCAAAATATTTTGGCTCTTTTTGTGCTATTAGATATTAGATATCTTTGACTTTTCAAAGTTTTTTTTTTTTTTTGATTTGTGTGTGATCAAATTTTTGTTGGTGTGTAAAAGACTGAAAATTTAATACAAGTTTCTAAGTAAATTTTTCTTACAGAAAATAAATAATTTTGAAAATACACAGAAACAATTTTCTATTTTGTTATAATTTAAAAATAAATAACCGTAAATACTTGTCATTTTCATCAGTCAACTCAATTCTTTTCAAAAGAAGTTTTAATAAAATAAGCTTGTATAATATAAATAATTGTATTATTATGTATTTACTATTTACCAATTATTTATTTTATGGTAATAAAATATTAATGTTATCATATGTTTGAATTGTGTCACCTATTTTTCATATGAAAATATGAAATACATTAATATCTGTATTTATATTTTTAAATGCTTAAATGAAATTTTTATTTTTATTTTAGGACAAAAATACTTATGGTGGCTCCTTTATTTATCATTTGAACGAATCCACTCCTCTTGTTGCTGTTGGATTTGTTGTTGGACTTGATTATAGTAATCCATACTTATCTCCTTTTAGAGAGTTTCAGAGATTTAAACATCACCCTCATGTCCAACCTTTGTTTGAGGATGGTAAAAGGTTAATTCATAATAATTACTTATATATAATATATTACCAATAAATAGATAGTATATTAAAAATATATAATCAATAAATAAAAAAAAATATTAATTTATTTTACACAGGATTGCGTATGGTGCTAGAGCTCTTAATGAAGGAGGTTTTCAGTCTATTCCAAAACTCTCTTTTCCTGGTGGTGCTTTAATTGGTTGTACAGCTGGATTTTTAAATGTACCAAAAATCAAAGGTACTCATTATGCAATGAAATCTGGCATGCTTGCTGCCGAATCAACTTTTGACACAATATTTAATACATCTGTAACAAGCGAAACTGCTGGTAAATAATTTTTATTTCTGTATATTGTAATTCATAAGCATACCCAGGAATTTATTTGGAGGTGGGTTTCGATAATCAATAATTACTTTTTTATTTGGTCTCCACGTATAAATATAGTTCACACTGTATAACACATCTGTTATACCTAACAAATTACTTATAATCATATTTTATGCAAGCAAAAATCTAGTAAATCATAAATGATTGCCAACTTATTTCGAAGGTAATATTTGAGTAGTATTAAAATAATGTTTTGTTAAATTATTAAGTACTTAAATAATAATTATTAAAATTATCTATTAAAATACTGATGAATATGCTAGGACTTAGATAAGTATTACAATTAAAATTAAATATGGTAGTCACTCGACATTTGAAATTCAGGAGACCGAGTTAAAAATTCGATTTATAGAGGTTTTAAATTTACCGAGTGTTTGAATAATCTGCGATCACTTTTTTTTTTGTCGGCTATCGACAAACACTTGACAGAACCGATATTGCGACTGACTATGTTTTATTCGATTTCAATAACGGTTTACCCATTCCAGAGATTTATTTTGGTAAAATAATATGATTAAAGTTTAGATTAGGTAGGTAAGGTACAATAACATTTATAAACTATGATAATATTTAACCACCGTCGTTATTAGTTGCATTATGAGTACGTCAAAAAGATGGTACATAATTTTTATATGTACATACATATGAATTTACATATAATCATATTTAAGGAAATTCAAATTATAGCTTCGTGAAAAAAAATTTGAATTGTAGAGTGGGTCCCACCGACAGACATTTTGAATTATTGAGGGGACCGGAATACATGTATTTTTTTCTAATTATAGAGGTTTTCTCAGGGGACTCAGCAATTAATTCGATTTATGGAGTTTTTCTAACTATCAAGTGACTACTATAGTTATTAGGAACTCAAAAATCAATTTTTCAGCCTTGAAAAAGTTATCTTATAATAATATACTATATAACCTGTATGAAAATATAAAATATAAATATATTTATTACATCATAAAGGCTTGGAACCTAAAGACTATGAAGAAAAAGTAAAAGGCAGTTGGATATGGTCAGATTTGAAAGAAGTAAGAAATGTTCGACCATCTTTCCACACAAAGCTTGGACTATTTGGAGGTATGGCATATTCTGGATTTACACTTGCTGTTAAAGGAAAGGAACCTTGGACATTAAGCCATGGAGGTATTCATATAATTTTTTTTTAATATTTTTTTATTTACTTGATTGTTTGTTATTAATATATACTTTTTTAATACATGTAAGTTCCTGATAATGAGAGACTGAAAACAAAGACTGAAGTTTCTGTTATCGATTATCCAAAACCTGATGGAAAAATTAGCTTTGATATTTTGTCTTCTGTTGCATTAACTGGCACAAACCACGAAGGAGATCAACCAGCCCATTTAACATTATTGGACGACTCCATTCCTGTAAACACAAACCTTAATCTCTATGATGGTCCAGAAGGCAGATTTTGTCCTGCAGGTAAAACTATTTGTAATTTAACAATACATAGATTTAACTGATTTAAGAATTTATCTTACTATAACTGGTGAACACTAGTAATTAGTAAACATGACATAATTTACAACTATAATATGTAGAATGTATTTAGGTTATCAATAAGGTTAGATATATCATATATCCATATTGTTTTATTTAGTTGGAAAATAATTGTAATTTTATACCTAACTAATTTTACTGTTACTGAACTGGGTATAACGGAAACACAAAATATACTCACAAACCTATTCCATGTGGGGAAAAACATTGGATTTTAAACTGCAAGTAATTTAAAAAGAAATTTGTTTAGCAACCAATAACAAGTGTGACAATAATAAGAGTCTTACCAATTTCAAATAGACCAAAAGTCTTATTTGTAACCAAAAGACATATTAATGTCAAAAGTCATTGGGCACTGTGTAACTATAATAAATAATATTTTAATGGGATACATGATACATTAAAGTATACAATAGTATAATTGTTAAGTCTTCATCTTTAATACTGTTATTGTCATCTTAGAAAAAAGGGTGAACTTTCTATGGCACTAATAAAATTATTAAGATTTGAAAAAAACACGTTTTCCTATTATTCTATTATTTATTTGTATAAATTTATATTATTATTCACAAGTAGTTCAAATATTAGTCAACAGATGGCAGAAACTATATAGTTTTTCACTTTATTTGACCAAACATTTTGATCTTTGTTTTCTTTAGATACTCATTAGATAGACATATTTTTAAATACATTATGCATTTTCCAAGATTTTAAAGTATAAGTAGGTATATCGTAAACCTATAATAATTTGGTTGAACAAAGTACCTAATTATGTTTTGTAATATTGTATGCCTTGCACGAGTTGAGTTACATGACAACTAAATTTCTTAAGTAAAATACCCATGTTATTATTTCGAGACTTGCAGTTTTTATAACATTTAATATAATGATTGGATTAAAATGTTGCATAAATTACCTTTAATAAAAGTAACCTACGTATATATTATATAATATGTTATATGTATATTCTATGAAGACTAAATAAAAATAATTCCCAATCCTCCAAAAAAACGTTTAATAAATATTATTATTTTAAAGTGTGTTATACAACGATTTTGTTGCTGTCGGTATTTAGTGAATGTATAGGTTCTTTTTTTATTCATTAAAATTTAACTATTTTGTATATTCAATAATTTATCAGTGTACATTTACACGGTTAGACACACACTGCAGTCTGAAATAATGAAATCTATACTCGGTTCAGGTTAAGAGTGCCCAGTCGCTCGGACGAAAACTAGTACTGTTCGCGCATGTATCTTCAGTATTAATGCTCGAGTTTGGGGACTCTTAACCTGAACAGAGTATAATAATTTACATCGATCCCCGGTAGATAACGGTGATAAATGATAATACGATATTATAACAATATTTCTAGATAAAGAGTAATAACAATAATAAAGATATCAATAATTTATTATGAAATATGCGTCAACATATTTGTTGATATTTAAATATTGGATTCCAATTATGCCAATGATTCCAAGTAATGCAAATTTTTTGGTTTTTTAAATGTAACCTTTGTTTAAAAAAATGAAGGCCCCTTTTAAAATCTGACTAAACCTACGGACTACGAGTATTAATTTTAGTCGGCACTTTTCGATGGCTGTACAATGGAAAAGTGTCAATTACACAACCACTATCCCAGCCGATCGCGCTTTGCAGTCACTCTCCGATCCGTATACGATTTGTGCCTCATATTATATAGCTTACTGTTTATTACTCGCCAGTCACCTCACTCAATAACGTAATGGCACCCCTCACTTAAGTAACAACAACCGACAACAGCATTAATAATAATAATAATAATAATTATAATAGCGTCGACGATGGGTTTTCAGTTTTCCCGTCGACAGATTGCCCGTCGTGTTTTCGGTTTGGGATATTTTATTTCGCGCCATCACGCATTATATATATAGGTACATTGTACAATATCGAATTGGCTGCACATCGTCACGCGAGTCGCGACCCCGTCGAGAGCGCGTTTTGTGTTAACGCGGCGGTGTACGAAATGTAAAAATAATGGAAGGGTATATAATAATATAATATATGCGTGGAAGACAGGGCGGCGGCTGTGACCCCATGCGAGGCGGCCCTGGGCCATACAGTGTCAAAGTTGAGCAGATGTGCCAAAAACACGTATTATTATTATTATACTTCGGGCTGAGGGATGCATTGTCAATCATCATATTGTATAACACACACACACACATGTTATGTATGAATTGCCGTGTGTGATGTGTGTGTGTGTGTGTGTGTGTGTGATTGTAGGTATATGCGTATAATATATTAAACAGTTGCAACCATTATAATACGATATTTAAACTCTCGTCCGACCATGACTACTTTATATTATGTATAAATATGTATGATACATTAATATGATACAGTCGGTATATAGGTGCCTATACGCATCATAGTCATAGTGCATTTAATAACAAAGTGGTTTTATCGTTAATTCGTTATAATACAATATTATTTTGTATTAATATTATAATGAGGTTTTTATTTTTGTTAGTTTTTTTTGCTTTTTTCTATGCATAGGTTCAATGCTGGGCAAGGTAATGGTTTTTTTTAACTCAGTTAAATTAAGTTAATATGCACCAATAACAAAAAGTTAAAAGTTAATACACACTTTTTTTTAAACTTTTTTTTAAGTTAAAAAATAGTTAATTTGTTAATACAACGCTAGTTGTAAATAAATTCGTTAATTTCACGTTAATTAAAAAAGACATTTAGTAAGTTGACAGTTAAGTTAATGAAAAGCCAAAAGTAACTAGTTAAGTTAATAAGTTAAAACAAAATTAACTTTTTAACGTAACTAACTTTTTAACTCGTTAATGCCCAGCCTTGCATAGGTTAAGGCTTATGGTAGTAAAGTGGTAGATACTAAATGGTAATTGGTAATCTTTCTACGGCGTCCCTATCCGTTGTCTATATAATATAATACCCGTATGAATAGTCGTCGCTTAAAATGCCCTTGTTTCGTTTTTACTTTGGCGTTTCTCAACAATTTGAATTTACTGATTTATATTATATAATTATACATGTATATACACATGGTTTATGTATAATTCAAAAATGCTTTATGCCTGGTAGATACTTGGGTGTTTAAGTAATGGGTTTGTCGGTTTGTGGGTAATGGTTAACATTTATTGTTTTGATATTTTATGATATAAAATAAGACTATGGGGTTATGGGTTGCTTGTTATAACTTAAATTAATAATCATTTATTAGTCATTACATTCGAAGATCTGTATACGTATACTCTGAAGGGTCCCGATGGCAGTTTTTCAAATTTTCTACAATTCTATAAAATATGAAAATTAAATTTTATATTTTGGTTGCCTCTTGCCACCTCAATTTTTAAGACATTTCCACTAATCTACTACCGATACCTATTTAGGGGGGGTTGATAGAGCGTGTATTATATCGAAAAAAAATGGCTTTACGGGATAACTCTCAAGATTTGTAGAATTGTCGGATTTTGATGACTATTTTTTTATCTGAAAGAAGAAAACTTCCTACAGCCCACATCAATCTCTGAATTTGTATTTTATTTCAAATAATTGTATTAAAAAATTTGTAAAAAAATGCTTTTTATCTTGTATTTTTTTAGACATATTATAAAGTTTGAGAATAAAATATTGAAAAACAGAGATCGACGTGGGTTGTAGAATATTTCCCTTTAGCAATTAAAAAAAAAAATTATGAAATTTGGTTGATTCTACAAGGCGGTATCGTTATTCCCGCAGAGTGTAATTTTTAGGGCAAAATGGCATTGGCACCGGGTGCCTTAAGTTCGAATCGCATAAATGCGCAAGCGATCACGGCTAACTTTTTCGAGGCACAGAAATATAATTTTTTTTTTAGTATATTATTATGTACAAAATAGTTGCGTGTATTTATTATCTACTTCTAAGTTTAAGTTTACACGACAGTGGCTTTGTCGTTAGTCGTAACTATAGAAAATAAAAATAAAAATAAAAAAATAATTTTATTTATACATCATATTATACTGATGTTATAATATATTGTTGGGTCTGCACTGCACGACTGCAGTTTACAAATATTGTATAAGTACCTACCGAGTTTGAGGGTCTGAAATTAAGCCTATAAAATTTAATATCTCGTTAATTTCATATTCATAAAAATGCAAATGCGTACAATATATATTGTACATTTTTTTGTGCATATCGCAGGACGCTATACTCGAAGGGGTGAAATTTCTGGATATTATATGACCTCCTCGCATCTGGCTTCCTTAATTCCGACTATTACTAGGCCGTGTACGAGTAGCAAATTGGTTCTAATTTATTGTCTAGCACTAGCTATAGGGTAGACTGTACGCGTATGCCTACCTCCACACTGGTTTATGTTGTGGGAAAACCCAGGTCTTGATATTCCCCCAGTGAACAAGAAACTGTTATACAATAACGGCCGTGTTATTTCTTATACATACATACATATAGGTATTGGTAGGGTTACACTGGTAAATATTGATGCTAAGGCTTGATGATAACTGATAAGTTTTAACTTAATTTTTCATAAATTATTGCTGTGCTGGGTGTATACTATTTGTATAAGCACGCCTTTAGACAAATGTCTTTATAAACAATATATTTTCAACTTGCTTTTATACTTACATAATATAACTAAATATAGATAGTAATATATTGTAATCATTCAACTGAATATCACGTGAAACAAGTTTATGAGTTTAATTTAGAAATATTTGATCATAACCTAATATTATTATTTTATAATAATAATATAAAATGTATATATAATTATATAAATATTTATAATTTATAAATATGAATAATTATAATTTAATTTATATATAATCTATATAAATTATCGAAAATAGTATTGAAAATTAACGACAACATTAACACTTGTTATTATTAAGTCCATTGTTTACTAGATATTTAAATGTTTAGTTTATATGCTACCCATAGGATGCACATCCATTAAAATTCCTGGGGGGTTAACATTTTTAACATCAATGCGAGTGGGAGGGCTTCGATCCCACACAACTAAAAAACCATATACCTTTTGTGGGGGGGGAGTAAGCCCGCCCCCCTTACCCCCTGGGATTTGCGCCAATGATGCTTCTTAAAAATAGAATTATTGTATGGGATAACGTCATTATGTATTTTCGCAGTAGGTGAGTTGATTCCCTAGACCTACTTTATGTATTATAATTGGTTCCCAGGCAGTGTCGGCCTGGGATCTAAAGGGCCCATGAGGCAATTTTTTCAAAGGGCCTCTCAAAAATACCCTTTTAACTTTTTTGTTAACAGCTTTCACAGTAGTAAAAATGTTCAAAATGTTAACAATATCTATATTTATACAATATGTAACCACAAAATTTAATATGCATAAAAATTAATTAAATAACTTAACAGAACTAGAATGTTATATTGTTCAATTTATATTAGTAGTCCTTTTAATAAACTTGATGAGTTAGCCTCATTATGCCTCATCTTTAAAAATACAGGTCGGGGCCTCGGAGGCGATCGCCTCCTAGCCGCCTGGGCCAGGCCGACACTGTTCCCAGGTCATTATTAAGTATGTACGAGTGGATTCCCGAATTATTATATGTCACAGTATACTGGTAATCTCCTTACCATACACCCATTTTTAAAAATAATGTGTTATACATTTTTATCAAATTACCAAATTTTTTTAATAATAATTTTTTACCTACTAAATTTGTTTACTAATAATTTTTAACAAAAAATTGAATGATTTTCAAAATATAAAACAACTAAAAAGAACAACAATTTTGAGAATCTTGTCAGCCAATCTCCTCATGATGTTTCTTGGGTTAGGCTAATTAGTATAATAGGCTCAGTATTTGACTAAATATTGAAAATAATATGTAATGGCCAGGGAATCAACTCAACTGTATCAACTATCAGTGCAGGTAAACAGGTACCCGGGAATCATCTTGTACCCAGCCTGTATTTTATGCTGAATGAGACATTATGTATCGAGTAAAAAAATGCATCTCGCAATTATTGACAAATAGTACTTAAATGTATTTCACTAACAACTAACCAGCGGTTTGTTGAAGTGGTAGCGTGTCGTAATGTTTTAGAACAAATTGTATGCTCCTGCATGTAACCTAAAATGAAATATACTGTTTCTATACCGCCTATATGAATTGAATTTCTATCGCGTTAACATTAGGTATATTAAAAAAATTACCGGAAAAAATAGACATCTCTTGTTGAGATCAGTCATAAAATAAGTTATTAATAAATTATCGGGTGGTGGCACCCGGCCTCTGTGGGTTATTATTTTAATTCCGTAAAATATTAACGAGGCCTGGTAGTTGCAGCTAGTGTATGTAGGTACTTCGTGAGGTTGAAATAAATTGGATATTATAATATGCTGGTACACTATAGTATATAATGCATGAAAACATAATAATTCATCCCGTTGTGCAGCTATTTTAATATTAACCGGTAAACTGGAACACTATCTGGTGTATATACAATATACGAATTTATAATAATATGTGTATTCAAATGAACGATTGGCCGTTTACGCGCGTTTTAATTAAGTCTGAGCGCGTCTATATATAATATTATGTTCGAGGGCTTACAAAAACAGAATTAACGTTTCGCCAGCTCATCCGTGACTTAATCTGGTAATTCCACTCTGCCGAAGACCGTACGGCGCGGCGGTGGCGCAGTCAAGCCGTAATTATACGCAAATTAGATTAGAATTTCGTCTAATTCTCGCTGTCCATCGTAATATAATTACTAATATATTATTACTAATCAGTAATCCCTAATCAGCATCGCGATGGTTGACTATTGTAAATCGTGTATGTCGAACGTATCGGTTGAAGCTTTTATATGGTTTTATAATAATTATTCACTGATTATTATTACCGTTCGAGGGTGTCAGTTAAGGGAATGCAAACAGACAATTATTACGAACCAAAATATACCAATTTTTTGTCAATCATACCGATGGACCTGATAACGCTATAAGACTTCTGAATATGTCTTCTTTAGATCGATCAGGTCACTTTTTAAAAAGTTGTGTACTTGTGTTTCTAAACATTGAATATTAAAATTTACGGAATTTTAAATGTTGATTATTCAAAAATTAAATTAAATATCTTAAAATATGGCTAGAGATCACTCAAGTAGACATAATAACGAATTTAAATCAGTTTTCAGAAGTCTTTCGCTTTATCAGGTTCGTCGGTAGGATTGATAAAAATTACATACGAATGAGCATTAGTATTGTTTACCTTTCCGCAGGCAGGCTACACAGAGGATGTTACTTGTACGTGCGCAAGCCCTCCGCTATTTTATTTCACACACACCAATGATCAATTACGTATAGTACAAGACCCGACAATTTAAAAATTGCCTATTTGGAACTCCCTAAAAACTGTCCGTTTGCAATCCCCTTAACATGTTTTCTCTGTTTTATTATACGTATTATTTAACGTAGTATAAAAGCCTCCCTCCGCATTTCACTCATTGTGATTATAATATTATTGAAATAAAAGTGTAATTACTTACTATATATAGGTATCTAAATATCTAATAGTTATAAATGATATCTTATCAATAATTTGTCCGAAGTTTTTTTTTGATTTTTAAGAAAAATGTTAGTATTTTTTATATTTGTTTAAAAAATCTTCTGACAAAACACAGATAACGTCATTTTGTGTAGTTGTTATAATACCTTATTTTTAACAATGCAATCACAATGAGTGGAATACGGTGAGAGGTTTCAATTTCAACTACCTATACTATATTACACGTGACGGAGTAAAAAAATGATACCGGTGTCCTCTATTAAGATGTATACTGTTATTGTCTCGGTACGTAATGTTGGCATAATGTTTAGTACAGTACTAAAATTTCGAGAAAATACAATTATTTCAATCTACAAACTCATTATTATTAAACAACTATTTACGTTTTTGTTATAACGAGTGTTAACTGTTAAAATAATCACCCCGTATGCGATTGGAATAGTATTAACTATTATAATACCTATAAGTCTGCTATAACTATAATATAGTTGTGTGTAACAAAACTAAAGTCGTTCAGTAGTTTGGGTACTTATATTACGTAACACATTATACTTATATAATGCATTAATATAATAGTATCGAATTCAGGAGATTGGAAGCTTGAATTTTTTGTCTTTGTCTTCTCATCTGTAACATAGTAATTTAGATGTGTTCTATTTTCAGTATACTATTTATCTAGTTAAACATAAGAATTCTAAAATCAAATATTTAAGCATTTTTTTTGTTAAGTATACTTCAGATCGACTTTCCTACATTTATCAATACCTACATTATTTAGAATTTAGGAGGATAAAATCAAAAATGTGGGAAAATCGATCTCAAGTATAGATTTGATGAAAAATTCAAATCTGTTTTCATGATTCATAATACATCACTTCACTAAATTAATCGGTGAAACACGTATAGAACACGTCTTAATGCCTATAGACAAAGACAAAAAGTTACCGCTTCAAACTTCATAGCATTATTATATAGGTACCTACTACCTATATAGTAGATATACCGGTATGTTTAAAAAAATTTTGAAATTGCCTATTTAAAGCCTCTTAAAAGCGGGTTATTAATAAATAATAATTCATGTATAATGTAGGTATATGTACTTATATTTATATATTAAGACGAGTTCTCTCAACGTATAGTTAATTTATCATCCTTGATAATATAATATTATTATTGCATCGCATTATTTTAGATTCTGAGTGGAACGATGAATGTATTGATTTTACAATGATGTGTGTTTTATATTTTTATATTTTTTTATTTTTTTTGTGTCTGTGTACACGATAAGTAGTCGAAATAATGCATCGATTTTCGACTTCAGTATCTTGTTCGATTGGAAAGTGAATATCGTTGGTGCATTGGGGAGGTCAAAATTTAAATTACCCAGTAGTTTTCAAAAGCGCCGGCAAAAACAAAAGAAAAATTAAGGAAAAACAGGAATTTTTACGCAAAATCGGTTTTCCAAAAAATCGATTTTGGTTTTTGGTGTAACTTTAAAACAAATGACCTTAGATAAGTGAAATTTTCACTGGTTGTTTATATTTGCATTTTATATACACGATAACATTTTCAAAATATTTTGATTTATTTTGAACTGTTTAGGGACATTTTCATTTTCCATTTTTTTTTAGTTTTTTTTCTAAAAATATCAATAAAATTTTATTTGTTTGTTAAAAAAGCTTGAATATTTAATAGAAGGTTCCTAGTATATTGTTTCAAAGGCAGATGAAAAATATTAAAAATCCTTAGTCACAAAGTTATTTAAAGTTAAAATATTTACAAAATATTGAAAAATCACGAAAATTATCAAATTATTTTGAGTTAAGAATTCGTAGAAATTTTTCTTTTTAAAATGTAATACAAGATTCCTTATAAGATTATCTATTTATCTACCTTTATCAACAAAAAAAATGTGTGTAAGAAAGTCATATTAATTGTTATGAGCGTTTGAAATTCAAATTTTTACAACATTGGATATTCACTCGATTTTTCATGTAGTGATTTCCTTATTTTGTTGTAATTAAAAAACGAATAACTGTATATGCATGAAAATTTGACTGGACGCTCATAATAGAAAATATTTTGACTCTTTTTGAGCTGTTAACGGACATTTTCAGTTTTCAATTTTTTAATTTTTTTTTTCTATAAATATCAATAAAGTTTTATCTGTTGGGCTAAAAAGTGTAAAAAATACATAGACACAGTTTATTTTTATAGCCATTTTATGTTAAAATTTGGGCGAAATTACATAATGAAAAACATAGATCAACTATTTTAGTTATTTTGTTGTGATTGTATAATATTATTCGTGGGTACTTGAAACTTCTAAAGTATACTACTATACCTATATGTATGATAACATCAGGGTTTGTTGTTGATGTATAACGCGTTATAAGTACCTAATGGATATTGTGATATGATTAATTTGGAAATTATTATAGGTATTTTTTTTTTAATACCATAGATAAGTATATAATATGTCTTATACCTAGACCGACCTACCGTCTCCGCTCAGAATCGTTTTTTTTTATACAATGATATTATATCATTGAATTAAAATTTAATACCACCCATTATACAGTGACCCACTTGTAACCTACTGTACAGCAGAGCACCTTTTTTATGTTATGGGTACTGTTAGATTATAAATTTTCACATTATTAAAAAAAAAATAGCATTATGAGTATGACGTTATAAGTTTTTGTAAAGCGTCCGCTCTCCAACATGACCTTTGGCGGTGCTTTATTCACTCATAACAACTCCGTCCACCGACCTCTCGGCCAAGCAAAAATCCTATTTTTATAAAACCCTTTTACGTCAAAACTGTCCGTTCCGGACGTACGCGGTTAAAATAATATTTCTGGTCAGATATTTTTAAATTCTGATTTTATTCCGTATGGCGTAATAATGTTAAAATGTGATTTATAAAATAATGAAATCAGTTCGTGTTTGACTCCCGACCGAGCAACACGTGTGTAGCCTTATCGCAACCGCATTTTTATCTACCGTTAGAAGTGTTCCTACTCTGCTCTACGATAAACTGGTAATATGATTTTATTAAGCGCGATTAGCTATCTTCCTAATTAAAATCAATTACGATATTAAATTGCGTTCATTCGCAATCACCACCAATATGCCTACAACATCGGGCAACTTAAATTCAAACCCAAATAAACTATCTCTTAATGATAAATTATTAGCGTCCAAACACTCAACACCTATCCCCCCACCCAAAACCACCTCAACTCAAGACAACCTCATCGTCAATGATACCAACAACATTCAACCCACCTCAAATCATCCAATAGACAGCTCCCAAGTTAAAAGTTTCGCTGAAACAACAGCCAACTCTCTCATACCAAAAATGAACCAAGCTATCGTTATGAACTCAATCGACGGAATTAAACAAATACAATACATAATTGCGCTCAGTAAAATTACTGACGCAACCAACATTATCTCCGCTTCGCGCATATCTAATAACAGGTTCTGTGTTTTCTTCAAAAACCAACAGATTACTAATGACATCATTAACAAGCACTCGGCCATATTCGTTGATAACATTGAGGTACCGATACGCAAGTTAATTAACCCGGCCAAACGCATTATTTTATCGAACGTATATCCCGCTATTCCAAATAAATCTATCATCGAGGCGATAGAGACATTCGGTATTAAGATAACATCTCCAATCACGGCGCTTAAAGCTGGTTTCCCGCTCGATAAATTCGCACATATCACAAGCTTCCGCAGACAACTGTACATCAGTCCTGAAGACTTCCCAAAACTACCTGGATCGATCGTTATTGTCCTCGAAAACACCTCATATCGTATATTCATTACCGATGACATCGTAACCTGCTTTTTATGCAAAAAACCTGGCCATGTATCATCCTCTTGTAAGATGATATACACAACTCCCCCTCTGACAGAAAATATGGACACCTCAAATGGACAAACATCCACTAATACCTCATCCCATCATATTGTCGAAAAAACCAATAGTATGGACATGACTCCTGATCTACCTCTAGAAACTTCTAGCGAAATATCCAACACAAATAATACACAACTCACCAAAGACGATAATTACGATGATATATCGGACTCACAACCACTCCAAGCTACTTTCAAAAGGCCGGCCCCTGAATCCACATGCCCGTCAGCGCCTCCCTCCCCCACGTTGACCAACGACATAATTGAGTTAGGTAAGGATTCATCTGCTGCCAAAAACATAAAGTCCAAAAACCAAACCATAAAAAAAATTAAAGTCAGATCAAGATCAAACTCCTTAACAAGAACCACTGAAATATTAGATAACCTCCTCGAGCCAGCAACGGCTATCCTGCAGAATAAAGACTCCTCCCTTAATCTAATCACTTTCAAACATATTCTAGAAAACTTCACGAACAAAAATTTAAATATACATGAACTATGCATTAGTGTTGGATCCAATGCCACTGAAGTCCTTGATATGGCCGAAAAAGTATTACCACTAATGGTGGAAAAAAAAATTAAAAACAAAATATCTAAACTAACTCAAATTCTATTCCAATCTATACCTCCCCCCGAAAAGTGAACCCCGCAGACTTCCAACCTGAATCAATCAAACCAATAAAACACTACTCAAAATCTATCCCCACTTCCTTATCATAATGACCAATATCATACAATGGAATCTAGATGGCTTCTACAAACGAAGCACCGATTTACAACGAATCCTTTCCAACTTACAACCCAGCGTACTATGTCTCCAAGAAACCAATCTCAAAATGGGACAAACTGCACATGTTAAAGATTATACCAGCTATTGCAGGAACCGCGTAAACCCTATCAGAGCGAGTGGTGGCGTTGCCATACTCGTTAAAAATAACATTGAAAACAGCCAAGTCAATCTCCAAACACATCTCGAAGCCATAGCAGTAACAATAAAACTTCAAATCCAAATATGTGTATGCAATATATATCTCCCTGACAGCACCAACTTCAGCCTCCATGACCTTATCCACATTATCTCCCAACTACCAAAACCCTTTGTATTAATTGGTGACTTTAACAGTCGGAATACACTATGGGGCTCCTCCTATACGGACAGTAGAGGAAAAACAATAGAGAAACTGCTTGAAGAACCGAACATAATACTCTTAAACAATGGTAGCCCTACTAGACACAACGCAGCTAACGGAAAACTATCAGCAATCGACCTATCTATAGCAAGCTCAAACATTGCCCCAAGTATCGAATGGAAGACCCTCCCAATCTATAATGGAAGCGACCACTGGCCAATACAGTTACAACTTTTTCACCAATCTTCTAAAACAGACCCTATAAATAAATGGAAACTCAAATCACCAAACTGGGAACTATTCTCCTGCCTTGTTGACCAGTACATCACAGAAAACCAATTAGAAGTTCCCATTGAACATATACTACCCATAAACCAAACCCACATTGATGAACTGATCAACAAATTATCAACGCTAATAATAAAGGCAGCTAATATAGCAATTGGAAAATCTAGTCGCCCTCTTAACAAAAGAACAGTACCATGGTGGAACGAAGATTGTAAAAACGCAATCACAAAATATAAAAAAGCTCTCAACCGCTTCAAAAAAACCCACTTACAAACAGACCATATACTAGTTAAAAAATACAAAGCTGAATCCAGATACATTACAAAAAAAAGTAAACTAGAATGCTGGCAGAAATATACATCTACAATCAATATCAGAACCCACCCGTCAGCAGTCTGGAACAAAATTCGTGCACTCAAAGGATGTAAACACCAACCTCTTCCTAACCATATGCACCACAACCAAACTGAACTACATTCAACCTCCGAAATTGCACATGCCTTTGCTGAGACATTCCAATCAAACAATAGCAATGCAAATTATGAGGAGAACTTTCTAAATTTCAAAAATGAAACTGAAAATAATATCACAATTAACCCCTATCCTCAACCTGACAACGCGGAATATAATCACCCATTCAATATAAAAGAACTCCACCTCGCACTTCACAACTGTAACAGCAAAAGTCCTGGACCTGACGATATTCCTTTCACCTTCTTGAAAAACTTATCGGATAATGCTATCAACACTCTCCTCGCAATTTTCAACTTAATTTGGAACAATGGAATTTTCCCCAATCAATGGAGACAGGCACTCGTAATCCCTATACTAAAACCAGACAAAGATAAATTTAATATTCTTAGCTACCGTCCAATTTCGCTTATCAGTACCCTAAGCAAATTACTTGAAAAAATGATAAACAAACGCTTAGTGTGGTTTCTCGAAACGAACAAAAAATTCACAAAACAACAATGCGGCTTCCGCATAAACCATTCAACCCACGATGTCTTAGCTACACTTCACACTGATATAACTGAATCAATAATTAAAAAACAACACCTTATCCTAATTGCTCTCGATATAGAAAAGGCCTATGACATGGTATGGAAAAAAAAGTACTATCCTCCCTCCAAAAATGGAACATCACAGGAAATATGCTAGCCTTTATTCACAATTTCCTTCTAGATCGAAAAATCCAGGTAAAACTAGGCAATACACTTTCCGAACATCTAGACATTGAGAACGGACTACCGCAAGGATCATCAATAAGTGTCACATTGTTTCTCGTTGCCATTAATGACATATTTAATAACATAAAGCCTCCCATAAAATGCACACTATTCGCCGATGATTGCAACATATATTGCAGAGGAGCTAATATCAAAACTACTGTAGCACTTCTCCAAACAGCACTAAAAGCCCTATCTGACTGGTCCTCCATCACAGGCTTCAAGTTCTCACCAGCCAAAACTCATTGCATAATTTTCAATAACAAAAAAAAAAATGAAACAATCCATCATGTATACCTAAACAACACAAAAATTGAATACACTGAAAGCATCCGTATACTCGGGATGATATTTGACAGCAAATTCACATGGGTCCCACACCTCAAAAATCTAAAAAATGAATGCAAGAAGAGAATGAAAGTCATCAAAACGCTGGCTCATAACACATGGGGATCTGAAAAAAAACAGCCTCCTCACCATATACAAATCGCTCATCCTATCCAAAATTGACTATGGCTCATTGATCTACTACTCAGCTAACTCCAACATCTTGCGCACTATTGACCCTATTCATAATGAAGGAATCAGGCTTTCCATAGGAGCTTTCCGTACCAGTCCAGTTTCCAGTATTCTCTGCATGGCAGGCGAGCCTCCTCTACAGATTCGAAGAAATAAAGATATCTTAAAATACGCGGCAAAAAAGAAAAACCTTGAACACCACATGGCATCACAAATATTCACCTCCTCTCCTAGTCTCAGAACATCAAGGAACCATGAAAAAATCACGGACACGTACACTAAACTATGCAGCAATTCAAATTGCCTCGTCAACACGGACACCTTCTCTCCATTTTCAACATCCCCCTTCTGGCAATGGACCCCTAAAATTAACACGCAGCTCCTTCATTTCAAAAAAAACAACACTTTGCATACAATAATCTCAAGAACCTTTAACAACATCTTATACTCTGAATACCAGGATTTTAATTATATTTACACTGATGCTTCCAAAACTAGTGACGGAGTAGGATTCGCTTACTGTACTAACCATACTTCAAAACTCTTCAAACTCCTCCCGGAAGCCAGCATCTTCACAGCGGAAACCCAGGCGATCAAAGAAGCATTACTATTCGCAATAACAACGTTCACAAATAATATTTTAATAATCAGCGACTCTCTAAGCGCCCTCCTAGCCATTGAAGCACCAAACCCCTCTAATGAAATAATATACCAAATTAATAACATCATGTCCTCGACCAAAAAAGTAATTGAGTTCATATGGGTTCCCTCTCACATAGGGATCCCAGGAAACGAAAAAGCAGATAAACTTGCAAACGAAGCTATCACCTCGACCTCGTCCACACTCATTTCCACTCTCCCATACCAAGATATCAAAAGAATAATAAACTTACACACTATCAATACATGGCAAATATCCTGGGACGAAATCCCAATCTCAAATAAATTAAAATGTATCAAAAAGAAAATTACCAAATGGCAAACACAGCCCAATATTTCTAGACGGTCTGAAATAATAAACACAAGAACAAGAATTGGCCATACCAACCTCACCCACATACACATCATTAAAAACGAAGAACAACCTCTATGTAGCCGATGCAATGAACCACTCTCGATTAAACACATTGTCCTCGATTGTCCGCTGTATTTCAACGCAAGGACCATTCTCAACCAACCGTCATCGATGGAGGAGGCACTGGGTGAACACCACACTCACCTGATCCACAGTTTCTTCAAACACATTGGTTTAGACACTAAAATTTAATACTGTTGAAATTACTTAACTAACAAATATATTGTAAATAGAAAAATTTGTAAAACTACTAACCTATAATATTAGAATCCTTAATTATAACTAGATTGTACATTATCAGTGTAAAAACTATTGTAGGCTAATGACCTAGTAGTCGAAGCCTTATCTTTAATAAAAAAAAAAAAAAAAAAAAATAATGAAATGTCGGTTATTTGTATAAATACGCTTTATTATTACATATAAGAACACCGTGCTTCGATCCAATTTTACCGTTTGACTTGTGATGGAATTATATAAAACATCGAAAGTCTAAATATTGTAATTTGTGAGCACTCTAAACGTGGATCACGCTTTTCAATGCATTACCCCGTATAATATAATATATTTTTATTTGTATAGGTGTTTATTATTTTCAGTACCTACACTTAAACAATACCTATATTATATTATACGTACATTATACTCGGGTTATTTAAAAGTATGCGGAATACGTTATTTTGAACTGTTTTGAAAGAAAAAAATGTAAGACGAACGAACGTACTAACCAATCACTGATAAAAAATCGAATTGACAGTTTCGTCGTGTTGAAAATAACCGTAGGTGGAATGCTGATATAGTTTTGGTGACTGCCATAAAAGTAATAACTATTAACTAATAAGTAATAATACTTCCGACTTATATCGTCTTAAAGTTTTTATTTGTACAAAGTATAAACAATATTAGTTCAAATGTGCTCTATAAAATAATTATTTAAAGGTTAAAAGTTACTTTAAACCGCGGGGTACTGCATGCGTGCTGCATTGCGCACACACAATATATTTCGGGCATCCGAAGGTTATATTAGTTCTTTTCTTTTTTTTTTTCCGAAGGATCTTAATTTAACATAGTTAAAAATACCAACTGCCAATTCAGTTTTGGCAAAAGAATGTCAAATTGTTTTACATTTGTTTGCAGGAGTCTGAATGTTCGTAACCCATTCCCTAATTTTCTATTTTTTCGGGTGTTAACAAATTCTAATTGTTGGTCGTGATGAATATTCTTGTTATGATCTTTTAATAAATAATTTTTTTCTATTTTAGAAGCTATAGAGGTAATAATTTTTAAAATATTTAGTCAGTGAATTAGATTTAATTTCATGTTAAAATGTCCATGTTTTTGATCTTGCAGTAATTATTTATAAATATAGATCCGATTAAAAAGCTGACTGAAAAACGTTTTGTACAATTTTATAATATGCACGTACGGAAAAAACTAAATATCACCTAGTATAATTTTGGTGTAAGACTATATTTCGTTGTTTTAAACTATATTATATTTTTAACGTTTTTTAAAAGTTAATACATTTCATGTAATTAAAACACAGATTAAAAAATTAAATCGATTAAACTATAGTGAAAATATTGACTTTGTTTCACATTGTAATTTGTAAATCGTTCTGATTAATGATAAAATGTGTAGGCACGTCATACAAAAATTCCGATAAAATATAATATTAGTTATAATTATCATTTCTGTATTTTTTTCTACGGATGTTCTTACCTTTTTTGTATTATTCCATTGATATTAATTGGTGTTTAAAACTAGATGTTTACGTTATTGAAATTGAACGTTATGTAAGTGATCAATGATCACTGGTCTATTAAGTTATATATTATTGTGATAAATTCAAATACGTTTATAATAATTAAAGGTAGTAATAGAAAAAAAATAGAGTAAAATGTGTTGGCTTGAATAAAAATAATATGAAGTGATCCCTTTATGCCTCGAGCATATTTTATTATTCGTACTGAGACTTTTGAATAATGGAAAGAATACATTTTGTAATAAAAAACAATGGTGTAATATAAATCTGTATTTAAGTATGCGAAAATAAACAGATTGTAGTTTAAGCTCCGTAAAAAAACAGCAATCAACTAATTTAACACGAAACTAAAGTTTTTTTTGAAACTAATCCGTTTTCGGAGGTAGAAAAAGGGTATAAAAACACTTATTATTATTATTTTGACCTTGAATATTTATTTATTTAGTTTTCTATAAACGTAATTCCCGTATTCGATATCGAATTATAATGAATTATTTTTATTACCATAATCTTGGGTATATTATATTTATTGGACTAGAATTTACAGTTCTACATACGTTTTTGGTAAGACTGTACATGATGTTTCACAAAACATACTTACCCCCATTATCCTTTGTGTATGCATTTATTAAATTTTTGAGTTCTGTAACTTTTTGTATACTTAAAAATCTTATTTTAAAATACTTACAATTTTCTATATAATTTTATGTGTGTTCTTTTGGTGGACCTACTATTTTTCTATTTTTCAAATGAGAATCTCCTTTTTTCTTATCAATTGTCAGATGTATCTTTATTGAAAACATTAATGCGTCCAAACTGAAATTCGAATATGAGTTTATTCAACTTTATGCTATAAGGATAATATATCCTGCAATGATAATATATTAATTGTAACTTGTAAGATATGGTGATTTGAAGATTATAGTTATTCATATTAATTAATCAACATTTTACAATTTATAAAAACTGAGTACATAATAAATATTAGATTTAATTTCACAAGTATTTTATATTTTTGTAAAACCATTTTTAAGGACTATAGTAGTCCTTAGTTTATTCATTTTAATATCTCAGAAAATACTAGTTCTAATTTTGATTTAGAAACATCAATATTTTCAAAAAATTCATCTTCTTAAAGAGACGTTATAGTGACATTTGTTGTTTCCGTCTTACAAGTGCGTAACAGCAAATTTTACGCTCAGCAAAACACGCTTATCTCCGTCAGTTTAAAAATTAGAGCGAATTGAGCTCTTAAAACCTTTAAAGGTAAGACTATTATCTAGACAATGACATAAGATTTTTATTATATTTTAATTTTAAAATTGTAACCTGCATGTTTGTACATCTTAAAATACTCATAACTCGCTTTAAAATTAAAATATAATAAAAATCATATGTCATTGTCTAGATAATAATCTTAGCTTTAAATTGTATAAGAGGTCAATTCGCTCTAATTTTTAAGCTAACGGAGATAAACGTGTTCTGCTGAGCGTAAAATTTACTTTGTTACGCACTTGTAAGGTGGAGACAACAAATGTCACTGTAACGTCCCCTTAACAATTAACAGTATAAAAGGTTTCTCATTTGAAAAATTAGGTATCACCTCAGAATACCCCTCAAATGCTATAACAATTTTAAGTATTAGAAAATAATATGGTCCTTATTAAAAAATTCTAAAAATCGGAATTTGAATACATCAATTATTAATGGAAAACAATGGTGGTTGAACATGCTTGGTGAAACACTCTATATATACTATATTACCTAAATATTTTATTATAATATACTATATTATTATTTTAATTTTAAATATATTAAGTTGGCGTATTTAATGTTTATAACTTATTTACAATATACACGTTTGGCTAATAGTTAATACTGATGAAATTATAAAATTGTGTGTCGTATAACTCACATTACATCAATTGATTATCTGAATTTCACTGTGTATTTAAATATATTATATATAATATTAAATTTAACGTATGGTTTTTTTTTTAAAATTATTTTCATTAGAATTTAAAGTTTAGATTAAAAGGAGCTATAGCCTATAACAATAAAAGTGACAGGATTGTTTACGCTTCAAAATTTTGAAAAAAAAGATACATGAATCCTGTACATGTGTAGAAGTGTACATTTTATTTTAAATTTTATTTTACATTTTAGTGTAGCCACGTCAATATTACGTTCGATATATTATTATCATATACTATTTTTTATGTATACGAATTTTTTTAAATTTTTTTTTCATCTGTTTGGCAGGTGTTTACGAATACGTGCCAGCCGAGGACGGCGATGGCGATCGGTTGCAAATAAACGCTCAAAACTGCATCCACTGCAAGACTTGTGACATCAAAGATGTCACGCAAAACATCAACTGGGTGGTGCCCGAACCAGGTGGCGGCCCCGCTTATAACGGCATGTAATCGGCGGAATCGATACTACATACTATATAGGTACCAGCTATAATGTTATGTAGGTACAAATCACCTTTCGCCTCGTCATTATTGTCTTAAATATCACGTTTGTCATTTACCGTAGACGTGTGCGCGTGCGTGAGTGAGTGGGTCGCGTTTCTCTGTTTTCTCGCCCATTAGTTATTGCACCGGTGGTATGGGTATACGAAAATACTGAAAACACGTCAACCCACACTGTCTAATATGTTTAATATAATATAATATTACGTGTGCAGCATATGTGCGCGCGCTCATGTCTAGTGATTGTTCGGAAACCCTAAATTCGTAGTGAGGTGCTCATTCGATACAATAATATATTGTATAATATTATACATGATGTGACTAACAATAATATACACAATGGTTTAAAGATTGATTTAATGCATATTAATATGTAGCATAATAATAATATACTTCTCTACTAGTCTACTGTCGGGCATGACTTTTGATCGTTGAATGTCAATAGTTTCAATATAATATTATATAATGCGAAGCGCACTATACAAATTATTCGTTTTCAAACACTCGCTCTCGCACACAACAAACACATACACACTCACAGTTAAACTTTTAGCTTATTTTTTTTATCTCAATATATAATAATGTGTAGGGATATATAATAAACAAGGGTTAGTGCGTTACGCACACTTACGTTAATTTCCGGTCCAATCGCTTCCACAGAGTTGTTTAGGGAATATAAATATTATATAATGTGTACACCTACGAGTGTGTGTAGACACCCAGACACCCATTAATGCACACCTCGGTTGTAGTTGTTGTTTACATTTTATTTTAAAAACAAATAATATTAATTCAACGTAACATATTATTTAAGGTGCAGGAGTTTCAATAGGTTCTATTCGATGTGTATGTATTCTATTCTATTTCATACAATATATACATGTAGTAGGCCATCTTCGGTGTAATGAATTTATACACAAGAACCACGAATTCCGAGTTCCGACGATTTATATTTACGTAACATTCTTACAAACAATTTTGTTTTTCGGCAGGTTGGCCTGGCATGACTTATGTCGCAATCGAATTAGGCATCAGCTCATACAAAAAATTATGATGTATTATGGACCTACCGTGTTGTGTCTACCTATTTTTTGCATGCGTCCCGGGGGAAAGGTGTCACACTTGCATACACAAGTTATTGTAATTTATTTATAGCTCCATCCAAATAAAAAATGGAATCCGTGTCCATCATTAATGGCAGTCATTCTTGTACATCGTCTTCACATTGTGGCAGTCTTCACATAGGTGATATTTTATCATATTATGTATAATGTATGTATATAATATATATATCCCCAGCAGTTCCGTCGACTTTAATCATTAACTACCCTAGGTATTTATAATGTTAATTTCCGCGTCACGTCCGCCATCCGTCACTTTACAGAGAACGCCGAAAGAGAATTAAATTTGTTTCATACCTCGGCCAATATGGTCGCAGAAACAACATAAGCATGACAATGTGCCTTGCCGTTAATTAAATTGTATTTCACAATTGTACATTTCTGTAGCACGAATAGCTTTACTCACTACGATTATATAGGTATTTCCACACAACGCTTATTGGTATACATATACTTATTATATGTACTCATACTATCTGGAGGTTGTTAGCGCCTTTATGTAACAATGACCATCATTGTAAAACTTTATGCGTATTATATATATATGTATAATAGCATACGATCGTGGTATAGTGAGTATAATATAGTAAACGTGCCCTCGGTTACTAATGCGCGGTAATCAAGAGCCCGTTATCGTTTGCTCGATCCTTTACAATATCGCGTTTTAGATTGAAATATACTCCATTATTACGTACCTGCCTCTAAATTATACGTCAATAGCTGGTTGTTATATACACACACGCATATAGGTTTGTTCTATATGTGTGCTACACTGCTATACACTTGATCCAAGTTTAGGTGTTACTTGATTTTAGGTACATTTCTATTCGAGTTTTATATTCTGCGCCTTTTTGGGTTACATTTCATTCTTGCATCTATTATTTTAGAAGGTGCTCATACTTTCATTGTAGGTACACTATTCTGAATTTTTCGAATTTTCAAAATATTTTTCCGATTTTACCCTTTGTACTGTAGAGAATTTTCTAAAGAGAATAAAGATGTCCTCTGAACCGACCGGAAGTCCAGTTGTGGATTCAGTTTCAGGTGGTTTTATTGAAAGACTCGTAGGGTTCACGAAACGGCCCTTATTCGACGATCATTATGTAGGTACCTACTTATACAAAAATTGAAAGTAATCTTTGTTTTTTGAGTGTTAGTGTTATTGTTAAAATCGAAATGCGTGGGCCACAAGTGTATTTTACTACCTACCTGTGTCTGCTATTGTTATTTCTTTAATGACAGTTTTATTATTTTTATTTTTTTATATTATTTTTGTTTGGAATAGGATACAACGCCATTTGTGTGAGACCATAATATGTTATCGTCTACAAATACATGTGTTTACTCAACTATTGCTTCCGGCAGCCTAACAACAACGTCATTATAATCTGCCCTACGACAACGTATATTTTTGGTTCGTATATTACGCACATAAAACTCAATCTGTGTTTGTATTTATCGTTTAAATACATAACTCATAATTATATTTAAAATACAATTACCATACGAATAGACAAGGATAAAAGGAGGGTATACTCATTGAAATTGTTTAAATGTTTTACTTAAATATTTATTTACTATATATTTTTTTTGTTAGTTTTAATTCGGAATTTTTAATATTTTATGTATCATATTATAATATGTATAATGTTATGGTTTGTTTTGTTCATCGAATTAAAACACTTCGAATATATTGATAACGTGTCTTATAATGTACATTATATAAAGATAATGGTAGTCCTTGTTATTTGGTTACCTATTTTATTGTTCAGTTATACACTTAAATTAGTACGAATACTTATAAAAATTGTGAGTCTAACGGTAAGTCCAAAATCGGAAAAGCCATTCGTCAAAAGTATTGCAATTTGACTAGACAAGTCTGTCAAAAATACATGATTTTATTAAACTTATTATAAATATAATTTATAAGCTTACAATTAATATAGTTCCTGTAATTTATCATACGTAGATTTTTTCATAAATCTGATATTTATTACATTGACAAACATTTTTGGTTACCTCCAGCGAATTCTCAAAATATTATTTTATCTTCCGCCTTGTAAAAATTTGATCCTCTCATTAAAACACTTTTCTTCGTCTAACTCTTTTTTTCTTTAATAAGTCACAATAGTAATAGGATGTAAAATAATAATATACCTACTATACAAGTAACGATGCTAATGGTTATTAATTTATTATAGATGATAATGCTTCTTCGTTAAAATAATGATCGTTGGTGTTCACAACGGTTCTAATTTTTTTTTTTTTAATCTAGAACTTATACATTCCATACTAAAAAAAAGTACAATAAGCATAATGCATGTTTATTTAAATTATATTTAGTGTAATGGTTTGAGTGTCTTGAGGTAAGAAACCATTATAAATATTATAATATAAAATGTATTTATGCATATCATATGTATACTCCATTTCCATATATGATGAAATAAGACTGTTCGCTCTCGATACTTGAACGTTGGTAAATTGTTGGGCTGCTTTAATGAATGTATCGCGTTTTGTCGGACGGTATCAATATAAGCACACTGCGTTTACCCATTTTACTTAATTGCATAATATGCACTTATATGTATATCACTCCGAATAGCGTTTCCACAAAACACACGACATATAGTTATAATAATATATATAAATATATTATATAGCATACACCGCCACTCATATTGTATATTATTATATACGTAAAATCAATAGCATCCCCGCTCCGTACAAATTCTATAACGAGACGTCGTTTATTCTTCGCCCGTCGCTGATTTCGTTATCTGTTCGACCGTATTACATAATATATGTATGTGCATATAAACAGAACAGGCGCACAGTAAAGCAAATTAATTACATAAAAAATATGGTGGTTAGGTTAGGGGATTCAGAGGTCGGGTACGTGCGTATAGTGTTCTCACTCATCTTTCTACACTCACCGCGGCATGATATCATATTATTATACTTGTACGTTATAATGTTATGTATTATAGTATGTTCATACATTGTATGTATAGTATACAGAGTGGTACAACAGACGTGTTTAATTTTCGTAAACAATTTATTTAGCACTCCCCATCCATAGACGAGTGAAGGAGAAGGGACTGAAGTGTCTTCGGGTCACCAGCGCTAGTTTTAACCATGTGGGTTTGAAATCAATCATATACAAATTCATACAAAGGGCATATAAAAATAGAAGAGTGAATATTTAAGATTTTTACGAGATGGTTAGGTTAGGAGTTGGTAGGAGGATATCTCTCACCACTTTATTGTTTTAGCCACCTTAGTTTTTAATAAAACTAAATTACCGGTGCCATGCAAATGGCGGCGCCGGTCATACGAGTTCGTACACATGGTGGAGTACGCTAAAAAGTTTTATACCAAAGACTTCCGATTTCCATGCGGGGTGGGTGTGGTGAAATGGTACGTGGAGTATACACACCCTACACAGCTGCAGTGTCCCTATACCATATTATAAAGCCGTGGAAGAAAGCTCACAGTCTGGTCCGCGTTCAGCACCCCGCGACCCTGGTTAAGCTGTCAGTATCAGTTCGGCGGGCATTCAATTCGATTTAAAAACATAACCGCAGCCACATGAATTGGATTGACTTCTGACAAGAAACTGCGTTTGTGATTTCACGTATTTTCGTCGGTCTGGATGCTGCGTATATTATATTTGTATAATATTATACATTAGAAGAAAAAAACACATTTGATCAAATTAAAAGTTATTCGTCCGTACAGCGTGAAATGCATAATGCATTAAAATAGACGACCGCAGAATTAGAAAATACGTTTCGATCACTTCGGCGTAGATTCATATTTTTTACATCGTTCATAAATAATATAATTATATACGTATTATATTTATATCGTTATTTCAGTGTTCACTTCGCATGCTGGTACATCTGAAATTTTAGATGAATTTCAATCACGATTTAAAACGCTTGCCAAGTCAGGGATCAGCATGTAAACTTTCTTGATTTTAAATTTTTAGAAATGTGTTAACTGTTATCACAACCAAGTGGTATAACAATTTGAATCCAGAAAAATGTCGGTGTGAACAGCCCCACAAAAAATCATTTTAATTTTCATTTGGTGAGATAGATATCCGAAACCGGAAAACCGGAGAGCGGATATCGTTGCTTATGGGCTTGTTAGATTCAAATTGGTTAGGAAAGTGTATTGAAGATTTTCAGAACTTTATCTTTAATAATTAATTTACAACTGAACATTAAAACAAATTTTAAGACATTTGATTGGGCATTTTTGTTTTTTTTTCAGCTTTGCAGCTTTGTAGTGAATTAACGATTATAGATACAGTTCTGAAAATCTTCATTGCACTTCTCCTATCCAATGTGAATCTAACAAGACCCCAAACAACAAAATCCGTTTCCCAGTTTCGGAAATCCACCTCTATAAATGAAAATCTAGCAAAAAATAACTCTTTTTTTTTTATCTGTGAAAAATTAAATAAATTTTTAAAAAAAATTTTAATTCCTTATTTAGTATCTACTTGATAATATCTTTTTAATAAGTTATCAACCAACTTTCTAGCTATCATAGTTTAGGAGAAAAGTTAAAAATAGACATTTTAGGACTGTTAACGCCGACATTTTTATGTATTATACGACTTATACCGCTTGGGTGTGATATCAAATCTCCCTCATTAATATTTTATATTAAAGCCACCTACCCACCTACCCATCATTACTGAGTTAGGTTTTTATTATTTTCCTATTTAACACAAATTCTTAAAGTTTTCAAAATTCAGACTTTTTTCATTTCAATCACCGTACTTGATTAAAAATCAAGAAAGTAAAAAATCACCGTCAATATTTATTTTGACGACAGAATAAATATTCGAACGGGATGGGTTGCAACTATACTGCACTAATTATATGGATCTCTGAAAAAAATCAGAAAAATGAATTTTTAGAAGTAAAATGATGCTAAAAAAATATATAAATATTCTAAATTACCATATTAGGAAGTAATTAATGTTTCTGTCAGTTAAACGTATTTAATTTGATGACAAGTGGCGACGGTGCGTATCATCTATACTCTGTTCCAAAAGAGAACGGTCACTTTTCGCGTAAACAACTGACGGCTGCGGCAGTGCAAAGGCCAAAATTCCCCTCCCCTTTTCTAGCCGGCAATCGTCAACATCTTCGAGAAACGTCTGCTAGCAAGGTGGTGGATGTTGGGCCTTTGCACTGCCATAGCCGTAAGTTGTATGTTCGAAAAGTGACCGTTCTCTTTTGGAACAGAGTATAGGAACTAGGAATGACGCATTAAGTCAAATGCTGGTTTTAATTTAAATTGTTTCATTTTATTTTTGTATACTCCCTTTGACACAATAATTAAGGATGGCGTTAAATCTTATAAACCATTAATAATTATATGCTATTATCGTAATAATCAAATAATACGAAAAATGTAAAAAACTAAATCTTATATTGCCAAAATAAATATTTATTGCCTTACTTGGACATATTTAAACCATTAGCATATTTATTTTTAAATAAAACTATATATTTGTAAATATAAAAAATACAACCAAATTTACAAAATAAAAATAAAAGTTGTTCACAACTCAAAGGGGCAATCATCTGAAATTGAAATTTGAATAATATAATATAATTTCGGGGGACGGAGTGGTCGAGTGGACTAAGGCCTCGGCCGCGGGCGGCATTTATCTTCGGGCAAGTCACGGTGTCCGGAGAATAAGTGCCCAGCCGGCCATGGCAGATACCTACGGGTGACCAAATCGAAAATTCTGCCAAACACACACGAGTAAACTAATCTACAGTACCACATGCTAATAACCTAGTAGTTGAAGCCTTAACCCTAATAAACAAAAAAAAATGTCCTTTATTGTAAGCTAAAAGGTGATTCTATTGTTCCGTTATTTTATAACCACAAATTCACAATAAGGATGTATTACACGTAATCAGCGATTTCGTATTCTTGCGAATTTGCGATCTATTAAAAATCGTTTTATACCGGTTTATATTTAGGAATTTAATATATTTTGTATTATTTCGTTGGTATACCAACGTAAAGAATATAGAGTATTATAAATATTCGGATTGAATGAACCACTGTCGGTATGGACACAACGAATATGTGGAAGGATCAAAAAATATGACTTTCATAGACTTATATTATGTAATGAATAATGATTTATAATTGAATTCCAATTTAACACATATGGTCATTACAGCCATAACTTACTCAATAACGAGGTATACTCTACGACTGGTGTACAACTAAGTGGTTACCTACTTTCCACATTAATTGTTATCTGTTTTTCCGAATATTTTATAAAGTACTGACCATTTCCAACTTTAACATCATAAAAGATCCAACTAGATTCAATTTTATAATAGAACGTAAAAACCCCCTTTAAAGTTGATGATCGGAGTATTTTTTCTACAGGAAAGTGTCTTCATACCTACACAAAAAAAAAAAAAAATGATCTACAATTGTTTAGGAATTTATTGTTTTTAGAATCCGTACAATTTAAATACTAAAATATATACTGTTGAAATTTCCTTAATTTTAAAATGTCTGGAAATACTTTAGTTCATATATTTTTAATTAGTGAAATATGTATAAAAATGATTTTATGTGAATATATTCTCGTAACATCGAACTATGCACTATTTTTTTTATTTTGATTCTTAGTGCTATATATTATGTTTCGTCGATATATCTTACTCTCATAGTTTGCATATACATGTAATAACAACATATTTTTAAATTGAAACGGGTGCTCTAACAGTGATTATTATTATTTAAAAATAAAATATTATAAATATCTACAATAATAATATTGTAACAGTAAGATTACGACCACACGGCGTTTTGGATAGGCTATTTAGCTACACCAATGTCGTGGTGTGTTTTTCGACATGATATTATAAATTATACTACCATAATATTATAAATAATAGGAAGGCTGAGTTTTAAAATTTTACTATTTTAGACGCTAGTAAATTATTATGACGTAACAGTTGTTCTGTTCATTGTTGTAGGGTTTACTGCTGTACTGTATTTAACTATTTTATAACCGGTTCATTCACCATAGTGGATTGACTATGCGTCTACGACCTCCACAATTATGCGTCAGTACAAACCGTGAATACCACCAGTTTTGCTCAATTACGTATATTGTCTCATTTGTATAAATTTGTACTTCAAACGGACATAGTGGCGAATATATGCTGTGTTTCTGGTCCTATTAGTTATTATTTATCACCTTATTTTTGTTATAATTATTAATTGGATTATGGTTTTTCACTAACAATTATTGAAGTTTGTTCAATAGTTTATAGTCAATATAGAAGCAAATAAATTTATTTATTAACTATCACTTTTTCGACACCTTCATTTTCTGTGTTTTTTTATCTCTTATAAAATATACAGCCATAGGCGGGCAACAGGTGGCGTTGGAGATGTTAGGCGGCAAGCACTTCCGGATTTTTCATCAAAGGTCCTATTTTTAAAGAGAGACTCCAATGTAGGTTAGTTTTTGATATTTTTTGATATGTGTTATTCTATGTGAATAATTTATCAATTTTATTAGCTAAAGTATTTAGTTTTTGGACCTATATTAAAACGAGTTCTAGAAATATAAAAACTTGATATCAAAAGTGCAAAGCTAGTGATAATAAGATGATCCGATGATCCAATAATCCGAAACAAAAAAAACTTTGTTTTTCTATCAAAAAGCTTGGCTGTGTTGGATTCTTTCATTGAAAATTTGAATAATTTTTCAAAAAATGGTATGTTAGCAATTATTTATAAGGTTATTTAATTTTTTAATGTTTTCTACATAACTTAGTTTGCCTATACATACACTTATTTTTATTTAGATAGATTTTTAGATCTATTTCCACTCTAAGAAATAAGAATAGTTAAAATTGTAAAACAAATTACCTGTAAGTACCTATTAGCTTTCAAAATGCTTGAGGGCCTAATATGTATATAGCACACAAAAGAAGGAACATAATATATAAGTATGTTCGATTGTTTTTTTATTTAATTCAATGTAGGTATATACCCAAACGAGTATAATAATATAATATTATGATTATACACGTGCAAAGTTTTAATTGAACCGTTTTATATCGTATAGACATATAATACTATATTACTGGTGCACGTGGCTTCGGAGAGTCTGATATAAAATTAAAATCTTGGTTGCTGTGCACTGAAAAAATAAAAAATACCAAAGTTTAATAATCAATGGTATAGAAAAAAATCTTCATAAAAAGCAGACCGAAATACAAGTTACAAAACGATTACACAACATTATACTGTCCATAACGTGTTGACAAATGAAAAATAACCACGTATACATGGCGGTGCAGCTGTGCTCCACATAATGTAATATTGTATAATATGATATAGAATTATAATGTGATGCGTTTCGTGTACGACACTTCCTTCGTATTATGTGTGGTTTTTGTACACAGAGTCGGGAACTTTTAGTACTCGATTTTCAAAGTTTAATTAGCTATAAAATTGTTTTTAAAATAAACGGTAGGCACATACATGTTTTTTTTTAAAATTATTACCTACCTTAAGACCATTCTCTTCCAACTGCGTGAATTGGGGCTTAAAACCGAATCTCCTTTGGTGAAATTTTGTCGATTAGCATTACTGATCGACAAATTAACATTTACCTACCTCTGAAACAATGCTCTATCTGCCTCGTTTATATATATTATATTATATTTATCTGCTCTCTCCACTATATTAAATTATTTTGATTTGTAACTGTCAACTAAAAAAATATACCTTTTGCCTCACTTGGAGACGACATCGGTAACGGCGTCACAGTTTTTGTGTTATCATATTTAAAATGTTCTGGGTTAATTTGTTAGTTAAAATTACCAAAAATTGTAAAATATAAACATAACGGTAATTATTGAGTATTTCATAAGGTAGGTAAGTAGGTATAAAATACAACTCGATTGAATGTGAAGAGATATTAAAATGAAAAATGTTTTTAAATATTTATATTTTTGTTTCTTTCCTTCCTATTATAACGGCAGTAAGACTGTGTAAATGTATTTAAGAAAGATATATTTATAAGTCTATGCATCTGACGAGCCGAAGCGGCCACAAGACGCATGGTCCACGCTGTGTTTGCATGATATAATATTATTCACTACAGGAAAGTCCGTATTTTCGTAGATTATGAACGCGACGAGTTCGGGGATATTAATAATAACAATAATAACGATAAATTAATATATCGTACAATCGCGTTGATAGTTTATTGCGGTGTGCCTTTATGGTGTATATTATATACGATCTGAGCTGACTTTGGAATGACGCTGACACCTCGGCGGGGACCAATAAATGTGTATAGTAATAATATAATACAACATTATATTATGATCTCCGTTGAGGATTTCTGGTTTTGACGTGCCCGACCAATTATATATTATATTGTTATATATTTTATACCTTTATATATATGTATGAGAAATGAGAATTGAGGGTGTTTCGAATTTCGGACAAACGATGACGCTGCTCGTCCCCTACCGAAATCTCCTCCGGAGATTATATTGTATGGTCAAGGGTCGTGTATATACATGTGTGAATGTGTGTGTGTGTAGCGTATTCGATTGGGAACCAGAGGCGGCCAAATCTCATTAATGGCCGTCGTCGCGATTGCAGTCGAAATGAAATGAGAAACCGCCCCGCGTAGGCGATCGCGTGTGACATTTGAAACGAGCGAGGTTTTTATACTATTATCGTCGCCTTTCATTTGTACGCGTGACCTTGGATCGCCACTATTTCTACTGACATACAATACAGGGTGATTCACCACCAATCATGCTCGTGCCTAAATTATCTTTTAATAACCAATTTCTATTAGAATATTATCGTTTTCGGAACTTTTCAGTATACTCTAGTGGTCTATATTTTGTAAGGGGATGATTTTTTTTTTTAATGTTTATGTATCTAAATTAAAATTTGAACGAGTTGTTCCGGAGTTATTACAATTTATATTTACTTAGAATAACAGTCCTTAAAAATGGTTTTAAAAAAACATCAAGTATATTATGTTATATCGGAACTAATAATACTATAATTTATATACTAGTACAATTTTTACAAAATGTTGGTAGTTTATTGTTAATTGATACAATTTTAAAATCATCATAATTAAACATATTATTGTAGACATATTACTATTCTTAGTGTACAAAATCAAACAACTTAAAAGCCAATCTTTAGAATTTAGATAGCTACCTAATACATGAACATTTTCAAAAACGTCATCCGATTAATAATTTTATGAAGAAAGGTGATTATCATTTGATAAAAAGAAGATTTTACGTCTTACTGTCTTAGCAAGCACTATATTACAGTGGTTGAAAATTGAAATCCTAATTTGTATTTAGGTGTTACATGTATAGTGTATATGGTATTCTTACAATCAACAATAATATAATATGGATATTGGATTTATATTTTATGTTATGTTTTGTACTTTTGTCAAAAAATCAGTTATTAAGATATAGCCAATGTTAGTTCTGTTGCAGCTCTCGTAAAACGTTAATAATACTTTTGGCTGACGTTAACGACGTATCTCAGACCTAACGTCTATCCGCGGTATGCATTTACATACAATCTTTCATAGTGGCTGAAACTGGAAGCATCGTCTAAGAAGTGTATGGTCCAAACCGAATCGCACGAGTGTGTTGAAGTTTAAATGCAATGCCAATTTAACCAACAACCTACTCCGACAGTAGGTAACTGCAACAATATGGCACGTAGCAAAATATTATAACATCTGCAGTAAATAATAATTATAATAATACATGGTACACGTATTACGTAATCGAAAATATATTTGTATTCAGAAGAGAATCCAAATACCAGTCTTAACCTACGAAAGAAACGTGAAAACGGACGAAAATTAAACGATAAGTGCGCCAGAGTCGATAAAACGCCAAACGAAAAAAATACCCACACGACACACACATTTATGTCTGGTGAACCACGAATGAACAGTCACCATTTGTCACCCTCCATTTTTATCCGTAACCGATTTTTGACACCCGTCGCCCAGTCATTCGTCAATTGGCAATTTTTCGTTCGTAATATTCGCAAAATACAATCTCCAGCGTATCTACATAGTTGACCATTCGAATAATTAAAATATAATATATTATATTAACTGCATTTTAAAAAACGTATTTAGCATTTACATATAATATGCATGATACACAAGCATGTATCAAAAGACGTGCGTGGAGCGTAATTTCGTAATTTAATTATAATAATATAATATATATTTTTAATTTTGCTTTTGCTTTACCAATTACCATTAGATGCATCGAGGTCTCCCGACTACCGTCGTATTTATACGAAGCGCGTTAAAAAAAAAATTTAAACATGTGAATATTGTATTGATTTTACAATGATATGTTTTTTTGTGTCTGGAAACATATTCTTATAGTAGAAAAAATGGTTTGACTTCAGCATATTTTCTGGTTTATTTAATTTGACTATATTATAATTTATAGTATATTAATTATATTGTTATGATGTTATTAGGTATATATTATTATAATTTAGTTTGAGAACAATTAATAATCTGCACATTATAACGTACTTGTACCATACGTGATACGTCTTATAGTGTTGCACGTTTCGGTACAAATCTTTAGGTACGGTACTATTTACGTGTATACTATACAGTTAATAGCTATATGAAATTACCTGTACACCGCATGACTTGTACGTATTACGAGATGAATTTGTTTCAAATCAGAATTTGAATATTATGTAGGGTCTTATGAAATTCGTAGATCAATAGTCATGTAGTTCCGAGCCCTGCAGGTTTCTATATCATAAAAATCAATTATTCTAAAATAAATGAGTATTTTATAAAAATATTTTCAATATGACAATATACAAGTTTTTAGTAAATTTACTTTTTTAAACCTTATATTAACAGTAAACACCATGGTTTTGCAGAGGCGCCGAACACTTACAATCAAATATAATATAAAACTTGATAAGTGGTACCTAACTAAGCTGAATACACTATACGAAGTTTTGCCAAATAAAAAAAAACAAAACAAGGAATCAAATAAATCGCTTTACAAGAAAGAAAATAGTCATCCTGGTTGTCATAGCAACCTCTGGTTTTCTGGTGTTTAGGGGGTGGGTGGAAAATGCTCCTCCTTACAAATGCAGAATGGGCGACCTTAGTTCCCGAAAACGTGGTTGTTCTTTGAATCTAATTTCAATAGTTGGAAAGCCGAGTTCAGCTGCACGCCTGTACATACATAAATCGTGAACAATCGTTTATAAAATGTTTGTTGTTTTTATTGTTTGATTTACAGAAAACTAAACTGTTGAGTATTTATTTTTCTGGAGAATTATATTGACAGTTTGGTCGTAGGTGTATCGCATTCGATTACCTCCGCTAAAAGCAACGTACTTTACTCAAAGTCGTTAAAAATATTGTTGAGGTGGAGGGGTTCTCCAGAGTCCAGGCGCCAAAGACACTTTAAGTCGGTGGGATATAAATCATTTTCATGAACCCACCCACTTTAGAAAAAATTTTGCTCGATGAGCTACTGTATTATTTTAGATTCCTTTTAATATAATTTTGTTGTTTTGATTGTTTTGGACTTTAAATTGTTTTATACAATTTGACTGTTTTAATATTATTATTATACAGTCACTAAACGGTATTTGACAGATGTTAACATTTTTAGTTTTTACTCATAAATTATTTCAACTAAAACATCTGTGAAATATAATAAAAATAATAGTTGACCAAGCTCCACTAGAAATCGTTTTCAAAATGTAAAGACTATCCTTGATTTAAAATTAAAAAAAAAATAAAAATACATATACCTAACTATACGGATTTGACAGTATATTATGAATATAAAAAATAATAAAAAACGTGTGTGTGTGCAAGCACGCGTGTATGAAGTGAAACGAGGCTCCGTCTAATATTATTAAATATCTAAATAGATAATAATATGATTCATATGATTTATATTATTTTATTTATTTTTCGTTTTCACGGAAATTAGAGTGTCGTGAACATGAGAATGTGGGCATAATTTCGTTACACATTTTCGAGTTGTTTTCTCCGTAAAGAAGTTTCACTTCACTTCACAAAAAAATATTTTTCTGAATGTACTACAATATTAAATTATGAATATTGGTAACATTATTTATTAGTTATTATTAATTTTTTACTGATCATTTTCCTCGTTTAACATTCAACGGGAAACAATCATCGTTTGTTGTGAGGACGTTTCCTAGTTCCTACTAGATAAGTGTAAATCTCAACGAACGACTGAAATATTATACCATTCAAAATTATAATTTCTGAAATGACTAAATTCATATTACTTTCGCTCTGGCTACTTTGTCTTATAATCTGTTCAGTCGCAGTCATCGTGTTTTGATCGGTATTTTGTTATACGCGTCTTGTTCGGTCGTTAACTGTTTACCACATTATTAGGAGTTTGGTACGTTGTTTCGTTGTTTCCACCCGAAACACAGCAGGTAAACGTTTACAAATTATAATATTATGTATAAGTTTCAACAGGAACAAAAAATCTCAGTACTAGCTGATTGTTAAAAATTGGATTAAAAAAGTATTTTGTGTACAACACAAAAACACAAAATGTTAACCACATAAATTATATTTTAATCGTCAGTCTGAAGCACTAATAAAATGAGAAGGAAATTTGTTTTAGTAACAAAATATTGAAATTTTCCTATATAGGATTATATTTTTTGACGTAAGAAATAACATACCTAATATTTTAAGTATTTTTTATCTGTGTAGAAACTTACAAATGGATGATTTCTACCTGTTATATGTCTCGTGTGGGAACCAACTCCGGTTCCACTGACCACAGTTGTAGTAAAATATATCTAGATATAGGCAAGTATACAGGGAGGGGTTTTCGAGGTTCACACCCCCTCCTGAAAATTAAAAGTTGTGTGATTCATTTATACATACATATCTGAAAAAATAATATTATACCCCTCCCTCGCCCTGATTTTTGTGTAAGTGCCTGTCTCGATACATACATAAATATTGGTTGTGGCGGATTTCGTTCAGATTTACCATACATACTTGCTAGTATTAACTCCTATTGGCATACGATATATTAGGATTCTAGAGTACTAACACTCCCCAAAAACAAATTTCTTCGTCACACAACAAATATTATTTACAATATCATAATAAATACACGGAGTTGACTAATTTTTAATAATTTATAATATATAATATAATATAAATTGTATAATGCTGTTATGAAATCGATAATCTTAGAAATGTTAAACGTTTGAAATTATTGTTTTGGCAATTATTATTACGTTGATTACCTACAGCCTGAAGAGGCCTTAGACGAAGACTGGGTTAAATTAATATACTCGCTAAATACTATTACTACTATTACCGTAGAATAAATTTAAGTGACTAACTCCATAATTTGTTGGAACCAATTATTTGAAAATTGATAAGCAAAAATGAATATGATAAATATAGGTATAATATGGTTTTTGTTTGAATTTTGAAAAACATTAATCTGTTGAGTTGTACACTTGTACGATCTAAATAAACTGTGTAACTATTTGGATTCATTGTATGTTATTATACTTTTAAAATTTCATTTTTCTAGATTACGTACAAGATAATATAGAGTTGTTAGAAATATATGAAAATTAGCATTTGGAAAACGAAGCCGTCCACTTTGGTATGTTGTTAATCTTAGGTAAAATCCCTATCCGAACTAAAACCCTGCAGCACACGCTACTGATAGTACTGAACTAACACTGAGTTACCAGTTTAATGTGCTTCAATTTTTATTATTTGTTCCGAAGTTCACATCTATCCGGCTTTAAGTTACAGTTAGCTAGTGTTCGTCGATGCCTTGGAAAATGGACTCCCATAAATATATTCCGTTGATGTATAAAGTATTAAAGTACCATCGTCGGCCGCGCGATGATTTCCGACGTTCCTCTCAATTTACACATCTAAAAGGTCGTGCAATGCAAGGTTTGTATTATATTTCAACTTGTCGTATCTCTCAGCGCTATACTCTATATTTATTATACCGTTTCACATAAATATAAAAAGCTTTTATATATTTGTGCTTAAATTTAAATGGCTCGACAAACGTTCTGTGGTGTATTTATGTCCATTCGTTTTACTGTTATAACATAATATATTATTATGATGTGTACGTGCTAAGCCCTTTGCATTAGACGAACTGATAACATATAATCATGTATGGTATTATTATTAAATCATTCGGATGTACATCCAAATTGTTTTGCTGGCGAATAAAAAAACAAACGTATATTACATTATATTCGTGCAGAAAATCGTTAGTATTTATATTAATATATAGTTTTATAACGGCTGCAATATTCGTCTACCTAAATTTATCTTTTTGGCCATAGTTCTTATTTATACTCTCATACGAAAAACGTAAAATTACTTTGGTTACAACATAATATTTTGTACTGTTGTTGTAGTACTGTTTATTATTTTATTCGAGCGGCTGCCAATAGTGAATATAACTATCCGCTTCGGTATCTTAACTTGACGTAACTAACCTACGTCGAAATATCGAACTTAAATTATCAGAGCCACCTATATATTATAGTAATTTTCGAACAACTTTTATATACGCTCCTTCACGGTTGATAATAATTACCGTTTACCGATTGGGATGAATTCAATTAGCAAAATATGTTTATTAATGATGTGCATTCATTTCAATCATTAATTTATTGTTCTTCGTTTCATCTTAATGACGTATAATGAACTATTCAATGTATTGTATGATTTGCATACCTACCTATATAATATAATAATAAACACCTCTCGCCCTCTCATACAATAATGCATATTATACTAATATATGTGTAAATATAATATAGGTAGGTATACATATTTATTGTTCCATTTATATTGTTGTCTGTAGTATACGCAATGCAAATTATTCATTTTAATCAACTAATATTGCAAAATTAGCTTATGAATTGTTTCAATTAAAGTAATTGAATTTAAATTCGAATCAAACACACGCGTTATACAAAAGGTAGACGTGGTGAGCACGAACTCAAGTGTACTATGTAAATAATAGTTTGCCGTGAATCGTTTTAATTGGTTTTCGGGTGTATTATTACGGAAATACAAATTATATTAGATCTGAAACCGTACCCAGTGAATTTCAATAATTTTATGGAGGGTAGAAAAATGCCCAATACAAAATATATACCTATGCAAATGTATAATATTATACATATATTATGATATATACGACCCCTCTGAGCAAGTCAATAACGTTTCGTATTGAATAATGATTGATTCTATTTCTATTAGTTAAAATGATCAGGTTAAATATAGATTGACAAATAAATACAATATATTATGTTCTTATAATTCATATTTAAAAAATGTAATCTCAGCGTAGGACCAATTATTGCTTCAATGAAAATCGGTTCATTTAATCAGTCATACTATATTATAATGTTTAGGACGCTAACGAACAATATAAACATGATAATATATTACACGAATTGACGAATATTCTGTCTGAACAACGATCTCTTTTTCACAGAGTCCTGAATTCAATGTGACTCGTGACTGTTCTAAAGACACAGATTTCCCCTTAGATACAATAACGAAATATATTTTAGAAATTACAGTGGATCGCACATAATTTCATCGTGTCTTTGGGCCCTGGGTTAAGGTTTCGACTTGCATACAAAATAAAACATATGACTTTTAGCTTTATACAAAAACATATAGGCGCACACAGGTGGTGCCACAGGTACCCAGGAATCCCCGGAACTTTCATCTGAGATCCTAATTATTAAATAATAAATACAGACTCCAATAGATTGGTAAGTTTTCGATATTTTTCCGTTTGTGGTATTCTGTTTGTGAATAATGTTATTACTTAAAGTATTTAGATTTTGGAGCTTTACTTAAAATGAGTTGTACAAATATAAAAACTTGATATCAAAAGTGCAAACTATCGATAATTTGAAAATATCATTGTGTAGAAGAATTTTACAAATCGGAAAATATTTTAGGGCTTTAGGCTCAGCCCTTAATAGTAAAATCCGGTCTGCAGTTATTATTTAAATGAAAAAAAAATTTCGAAAACCAAAACCAAAAATTTTCAAAAACCGTTCTCGATACCGATAAAATTGAAAAACCTTTTTTGAAACCAAAACCAAAAAAATTGAAAAACCGATCTTAGAACCTAAACCAAAACCATAAAATGTAGAAAACCGTTCTCAAAAACCGAAACCGTGACCGTTAACATTTGAACGGTTTCGATCCCTGGATCTAAAGTAAACTTCATAAAAAATTTAAAAACGTCTTCACTGTTTTCAGATTTAATTTCACACATTACCACTGAATAGTAACATTGGTACAATAGACAAAAAGAGGAACTATATATGTTTTCATTAAATAAAAAAGATCTGCATCAAATCCTTTTAACAAATACATGGCGTTATTTGACATAATATACTGACCCCGGTGGCTCATTTCGTGGAAGGGGGAGATAGTGTACTTTGGCATCATAATATTTTTAATACTCCTATGGCCGTTGCATAACAGTTAAAATATATTATGAAAACCATAATTTATGTGGAGGTAGCGTATATTTATTATTAAACTAGTTTTATCTATAACATTATTGGTAAGCACAACCAAATCTATTTCTACCTTCAAACTCACCATTTTTTTCAATTCATAAAAATATTAAATATACCTATATAATAAATTATCACCCCCAAGGGTCATGATACATAAAATACATGTATTAGCTATGTATGTATATGATGAAAAAAAATTAACCTCTTTAAATTTTTGTGTCCCTAAAAAAACTCATATGGCGCCACTAACCGGCCTCTGGCTATACCTAACCTAACTATTATCGTTCAAGTGACGGCTGTATACCTATAAGTATTATAATATTATTTTGGAGATATCGTATTCAACGTTCGAAATTATTCCAGTAATTCGCGTGCAGCGATAATTATTTAAAGGTATACGACGTCCGTATACATAATATGGTAATTGGTAGTATAATAATATAAAATCACACTGTGATCGGCACGTGTCGTCAAACCCCGTGGCGACAACGAGACATACATAATTCGACCTGGTTTGGAAAATATCATAATATAGACTGCCAATATAATTTGAACGACTGTCTGCTTGCGATTACGTCATCGGTAGTATATATCGTTGACGTGAGTAATACGTTTACTATGCGTATTTCGGTCAAAATTATTCATTTCTATAGAAAACTGTGTACCTATGAGTAATATTATATACACCATGTGTTCATGTGCCAAAAGTACCACCGTATCAGGTATCTGCACCACCGCATCAACTCAAATCAATATTTGTGGTTTTTAAAATTGTTTTGAATCAAACGGTTTGGGAAAATGTATTAGGTATAAATTATTGTTTAAAAAAAAAAAACCTTTAAAACATTTAAAGATATTGACTTGGTCTCGCAGAGATACTTAGGGTGATACGCGGTGCTCTTGGGACACTCTGTATAAATGCCATATTATATAATATAGCGTCATGGCCCTGCCGAAAAAAAAAATATGTATACTATTATAATGGACGGTGTGCTCGGTGCTGTGTTTAAACAGAAACTCGTTGTAGGGTTCAAATGTGAACGATATACATTCGAAATACACGCGAATTCGATTTATCCGTAAATGTGGGTCAACTCGGACTACCCGTGACGGAAAACACCATCACTACCTGCTATTATACATTATATATTATAAAATATATTATCGTTCAGCCAATATTGTTAAAAACCGTACATTTATGGTCTAGTAATTATGGTAGTATTATATAGTGCTCAAAGCTCAACCGATAAAGTCTAATTTTTTTTAGTGATTGTTTAATTTTCGCTACCCACATGATTGAAAAAGAAGAAGTAATTTGAAGTAATTGATTGATAAATACTTTGATAGTTTACGAGTATATTATATAATACTATATATATTATGTATAAAACGGAATTTTTAAAAATTATTTTAGTATTACTATGTTAATTTAATTTGATTCGTACAATTTAATTAAATATATATTTTTTTTTAGTAATTATTAAAACTAAATCACGATGAATATTTTCAAAATTATATTATAAGTAAATCAGTAACGATATATAGGTTTTATTGACTGTTAATAAGAGAAAAGCGTTATTTTTATTTTTGCAATGGGTTTAGTATAGTTAATTTTAATGGAATTTTTAGTAAAATTAAAATCAAAAATTACACTATATTTAAATATCATTTTGAAGTATTTTATAGGTGGGAACATTGTATTATTATTACAGGTGTTGGTTGATGTTTATCTACACAGATCGTCTATTACTGCTGTCCCTGGTACAATTTTAGAGCTATAAAATATATAAAAAAATTGGAAGAAAGTAATATTTAGGATAATTACTACAAAAGAATTTTTAAATATATTTAGTATTTATTACACAGTTGTTTAAGGGGACATTACATTGACATTAGTTATCTCCATCTTACAGGTGCGTAACATAGCAAATTTTATACTCATCAGAACACGTTTATGTCCGTTAGTAAAAATAAGAGCGAATTGACCTCTTATATAATTTAAATGTAAGATTATTATCTAGACTATATTTTAATTTTAAAGCAAGGTATGAGTATTTTAAGATGTACAAATAGTTTACAATTTTAAATAACTTTTTCATAACACGCTTTAAAGTGAAAATATAATAAAAATCCTATGTCATTAGTTAATAGTTTTACCTTTAAATTTTATAAGAGCTCAATTCGCTATAATTTTTAAATTAACGGAGATAAATGTGTTCTGCTGAGCGTAAAAGTTGCTATGTTACGCACTTGTAAGACAGAGACAACAATTGTCACTTTAACGTCCCCTTAAGACACAGTTTGTTTTTTTAACATACATGGGCCTATTTGAAAAAACGCATAATGTCTATCCAAAAATATTGTTCACTATATTGTAGTAAACAACATTATACATTATAATACGTTATTGTTGTTTTTAGACAGAAGTACCCTCATCGTAAGAAAAACGTATACCTATTACCTATACAATTCGTGTAATGAAACACGCATTTAATGTTCACGTAATTAGTTCGATTAAAATTATTTCGTTATTATAATTATCATACAAGTGTAAGCGGTAGATGACCTTACAGAGTAGGTCAGAGAGAAGGTTTTGCCTGGACTTGTACGAGCACAAGCATCCGTCATTCTCGGGGGTTCCTGAATCCTTAACACAAAGCTAGTCGATAAGTGTCCATCGATCACCCGTGAGCAAATATCGATAAAGATGTAGGTATCATAGACGCTGGATCCATGTTTTCTATTACACCAAACTCGGATTCAAAATTATTTTCAATTAAAACTGCTTTGTGATATTAATCGAACAGCTGCACGTTATTTGCGAATTTTTATCGATCGAAATCTAAAAACAAATAGGTAGGTATAGTACAGTTTGGTATTTATTTATATTTTTCGCGACCGCCTCATTAGCAAAGTAGTATTATTGTATTTGTCGATATCATACATCCGATTTTCGTTCCGCGATGAAATCAGCAATATTTCGTCACGTTAAGAACAAATAATATAGTCGTCGTACGTATGTTGTTAGTATTTTTGTTTTTAAAAATTAACAATAAATTAAATTGCTATCGTATATACGTGGGGTGGTATATAACCGCAAATTGTGTTTGTCGATCGTTAAAAAAACTCGACTCGTCGGTTGTTGTTAATGTTACAAAAATTTCCGTTCTGTGCGGTACAATTACAAACAGCGTTTTTAACACGCAGAGAGTTTCAACCGAACAAAAAACACACAAACACACAATCGTGACCACTGGGCCAGCTGAAATCGTATTTTCAGCAATTATTAATCGTCACTCGTTTTGTGCTTGAATTTCGACCGGTTTTGTTTATTATTTTGTGGGCGCGAGAACACGCAGGTATTGACCATTATTTTCACTCTGAGGGTGCAGACAAAAATAAAAATATCGCCGACCTATTATATTATATTATGGTATGTTATCTCGACGCTACGGAGATTACCGCGTCCAAACACGCTAATATTCACCAGACACGAATCGCATAACATGATACGACGTCACACACATACACACCGGATACAATATCCGGACTTCCGGCCGAATTAGACAAATCGCACACACGAGTATAACCGTTGGCGTATTAGTTTCGAGCTTTTCGCAGCCTGGTCTATATACTATATTAACATAATGCTGAGCGTTTAATCTATATTATATTGTGATATTGTAATCCAGTCAACCAGCGGTGATCGAGAGCCGCAATGTAACACGGAAATCTATTTCAATATAGCATAGTACATTGGCGTACTTATATGTATAAATAAATTGTATTATATAATATGACGTGACATTTTGAGCGCTTCGTAATTTGTTATATCGATCGTTCAACGCCATTATACCCATTCTCGTCGTATCGAAAAAGTCGATTTGTAAGAAGATTCCTGATTTTTGTTTTTAATTAAACATTTTTCGACCAAACAGTCGTTTGAAAGAAAATTAATCAATTTCATAAACTACAAGACTTAATATAATTGTATATATTTTATTCATTCATATATTGAGCCTTGGTGCATTATCAGTACTTCGTGATAGGTACCTAATGTACTGTAACAATACTCTTATAAATTATAGTAAATTGAGTGCCATAATAATTTGATTATAGTTAGGTAGCTTTTACTTGTTCTTCTTTAGCACTTTTAACTTGATGTGGTTTACATTCAGAGTCTGCAAGCAGTTTGTCTATTGAAGATGTTGATAATTGTTAATTGATAATTGTCGATAATTTGTATGGTGTGAATTTTTAATCTAGTCTGACAGTGTGGACACAATATAATATAATACTGTGGATGTATAAAAACTTATATATCCTAATTACAAACAATAAAATATAGGTATTATATATTTTATGAAAATGTCACAATTTTTTTTTTTTTTTTGAACTGTTGCCTTTTAACAATTCAGATCGACTGTTACCATTACACATAGGTACCTACAGGGTGCAGTTGAAAACATTTTCTTCTTAAATCATTCAACTTGTACTTGTATTTAAGTTAAAGAGTTATAATTATTGTAGAATGTGTTTTTGGAGTTATTTTTCAAAGTTCGTCGAAAATCTAACACAGTACATAATATAATAATATCTTCTGATCCAGTCTGAAAATTAATTTTTAAAAACCTCCATTATTACACATTATTATGCTTGAATTTGTGTTTATTATTATTTGTGGTTTATACTTGTTTACGTGTATCATTCACTATGCTGAAACTAGTTAATCCATCCACATTTGCACAATGTGTCCGAAGGACTATAAACAAAATAAGCGTATACAACCACATAACATATGACACATACATACCTATATTCTATACTCATGTCATGTAGGAGATCGAGTGCATTTTCAAACAACAATTTTCTTATTCATACTTATACATCGACAAATCGTACTTTGAAAAATATATGTATTTCCTCATTTAGTTATCTAGTTTTGTGATATCGAGTGAGACTTTTTTCCTCGTAATTTCAACACTGTGTTTCATATAAAATTATAATATATAAGTATTATTATAAAATATACTCTGCAGTGGAATTTTTCAGATTAATATAATAGAATACTTCGAATTTCCTATATCTAACTAGAGCGAGTACCTATAGCATAAAGTGAAAAATATAGGTCATGAAATATTACTGAAGCACTTAGCACAGTAAACGAAAAACAAATTGAAATAATAGCATAATAGTGTTATACGCGCGTTTACTTCTTATAAAATATAATAATATTTATGCGTTTCATTAGCGTATTAATTCGTTATTATTATTATATTTTTTAACGACCCACCGAGGATATTTATGGAACCGGAAATGTGGTTTTATAATGAATATCGCTTTTGTTTTACCTAAATATGTTGTATTCGCCGAGTTGGGTAGGTACGAGACCCATATAATTGTTACATAAACGAAACGATTTATAATATTATTTTATCACGGCGTCCTTCTACCGCAAAACTTTTATTTTAAATGCATTTATATAGTTTTAGTGTTCCAAATGGATTTCGGAGTACGAGCAATATTTGATGTTATGTAAATTTCTCACTACATTATTGCATCGTTCATGATTACGATATGTTATTATTATAGTTATTGTTAATAGTAGCGGTATAACTTACTTTTTATGAGAAATATTAATTCTGAATAATTATATCGAATTTTTTCGATTTATAAATGTCAAATTTTGTAGGAAAATTAATATACCTATAGTTAACTATCTACGAACTTTTACAGTAAATGAGGTACGCGGGAAAATAATTTATTGTACTTATAATATTTAATTTTATCGACCATTTTAAGCACACTCCTCTGATCCATTAAAATATAACCTTTGAACGCATGACATAGTTATGTGTTAATCGTCGATGGTAAATAAATCTAATAAAAAAAAATCATTAAACTATTTTTTATTCATACATGATGCTTCGATGATGTGGAGCTTCGTATATAGGTAGGTACTATTGTTATTGATAAGTAACAATAAAATATTTTAGACTTGTAGAGATGCCTGAAAGGCCTATAATATTATATATTTATAACTTTGATGTGTAACTACATCTAAATGACTCTCCACGCACAATCACTCCTATATTTCCTCATTGAGTTGTAAATTGATTCGAATGATTTTGAGTTTTCGAAATTTTAAGAATTATTACAGCAGACAGTGTTTTCGTATAACACCGCCGGAAAATTGAATTTCGAAAACGGAAAAACAATTAAGTACAAGGAAAATATTATAGTTACATACTTACATATAACTGAAACGTACATAATATTATGTACTCGTCGATATGATTGTATGGTAAATGGTAATGAATTATAATAATAACTTAAGTATAACTGTATATTCTAATAGTTGTTCTTACCGACAACCTTAAAAATCCGATGCACCTCTCATGGCCTCGTACGAGTAAAAATTGTGATTGTAATACTTAATTTTTGTATTATATTTTATAGTTTACCACATGGTGGTTACTGCAGGTTAGTGGTTGATTTACCGCGCATTATACCTACGATGGATTCGCAACCAACATTCTTACATTTTTTTCATCGTTTAAACATCACACACATTTATCTCAATCCTACGTTTTCGTTGTTTATTGATCACAATGGGTAATCTTTGATTGAAACTGTTCATCACAATTAATAAATATTGACATTGAAATAAATTAAAACGGGGAACATATTTTGATAGTTATACTTTTTTTCCACATTTCATATTTTTAAATGAGAAATTATTGATGAACTTTTAAGCTTTGACTTACAATTTTAGTGTATATTTGTATTGATTTATACATATTTCTTATAGGATTTGAGAATGAATTAAAGCGATATTGTTAAATGTCTTGTTTGATAATACTAAATAAACAATTTAAAAAACTCAGTAAATACTCCGAATAAAAAATGTTTAAAACATACTATATAGTAGGTAGTATATACCAACTATAAATTTCATACAAGAGTTTTTTTTTTATGTATGTCGTGTAAATATTTAAATATTCTAAAAATATAGTGACCAACTTGGGACCTTTTAAAGTACCCTTAAATAATTGTTATGCTATACGCATATAATTAAATCATTTTTATATAATTCACCAGAAAACATTTAATTTCTGTTTTTAGTTTATTAATCTCTGCTTGAATATTTAACAAATTGTTTTAATACTATAGATTAAAATTAAAAAAGATACAATAAGTTTTTGGTAATATACTTGTGTAACTACGGAGCTAAATAATATTATAACGATGGCGTAGCGCACAAGTGTGATAAGTGACATTTTTTTGAAAAATGAGTTAAGTGCATAATCAATTTAATCATACAATTCTGCACATTATGCCCAAACGTTGTAAGTGAATAGTTCATTATTTACTCCGATAGATGTTGTACAGTTCGTTACATTTTTGAATTTGTTATAACATCTCAAACTTAAAAATCGTTCTCCTGAACAATTACGAAAATGTCACTTATCACACTTGTGCGCTACGCCATCGATAATATAATAATAATTATCGTGACACGGCGATATAGATAGGCAATTTAGGTACGTAGCTGTCGGTCGAGTATTAATTTTGTCGCCATCTCTTATCATCTGTTATGATGACGTGATGTATTAATATGTATACATCGCGACTCTCGAGTATCGGAGTATGTATAATATATTAATATATAACACTACAGTAAATAGATATGAAACGGAGTTTGTGATAAAGGATACTATCGGTGACAAACATACTAATTGTTTAATGGTGTATGCAAAGTAGGTACCTATCTATATTGTTTTTGGGTATACAAATACAATAATATAGTAATCGTGTAAATAAATTACATCTATGGTTTTTTTTTTTTGTAGTTCGTTTAGAATAATTTGTTATAATATAATATAGTATTTTATAGGTACATCGCAATAATTTATAAATTCAAGTCTTTAATTAAAATAAAAAAATAAAAAAAAAATTGTTAAATCATTAGATTATGCCACATATTTTCAGGTCTTTCTTTATATAATAAGATATCCATTCCTTAAAACAATAATATTTTAGTTAATCGGAGTGTTTTTTGCCGTTTTCTTTTTTAGACGTAAATATAATTATACTATTGATCAATTGTAATTTCCACACTCACTCTAGGTATACCTAATTTTATTAGTATTAACGATTTTTAAGTTAAAAGTTTATTGTTTTATTTTAGTTTAGTTATAGTCTTAATTTTTAGCTTTGTTTTATTATTTTACAGTCAATTGTACATAGTAAGAATTTGAAAACGTAAATATATAATCCAAGGTTACATATAAAATTTAAACAATTTTTTTCATCATGTTATTTGCTCATTTCTTAGTTCTTTTATTTATGTATTTATTAAATAAGTTTTCATATGTCCACGTTATCATTGAAACAATCCATAAGAGGGCGCACTATAGTAGACAAAATATCGTAATTCCAGGAATACGGCTTATTGAAGTGTTTAACAGTATAAATACCTATTACAAAAATTGTAGAGGAGAATTTTTTCTAGAATCGTAAGGAGCCTGATTTTTGAATTTTTGATTTTGATTTGTTTCTTAAAAAAGTATGGGTTGAAAATGCTCTTACTTCTTAATTCCATGAGTATATTGACAGTACATGATTTATTGTTTTGCATTTAAATCCAACCTATTGTCCACTTGTTAATCATTATTTAAATCATTAAAATATTGACTAATAATATTGTTTATTGTATATAATAATATACATAATAATACTATTGTATTGTGCCGTTCACGTAAATAATAAATTGAGTTCGGGCCACTGTTGTTGTATGATTTTTCTGTAGGTATATTCTGACAATAATGTGTACCATCTACAAATGCGCATAAAGTATTAGACAATTGGGGGGAGGGTTGAATAGCAATAATATAGAAGCCTTAATATCGAATAAGCTTAAATAATTTAGGAAATGTTTGGGGGGCTCAGCCCCAACAGCTGATGGGCCTTTTTGCGTCTATCACCATCTATAATTTGTACAAAATTCAATACCTAATCTGAGTAGCCCGTGGTTTTATCACGTATATTCTCAGATTTTATTAACCACACCATTCAAAAAACGTACGTATTCGAGGTTCGTCTGACGTGTAAAATCGGTCGGAGGCCTGAGAGAAACGTATATACAAGATGTTGGTACTTAGATAAACAGCCTAACGAAAAGTTGAAGTTTAGGGCGCGGAGATAAAAAATGAAATAATCCGTTATGTCGCTATTGTGGATGTTATCGATCGCGTCAATTATGGGATCCCCCAAAACACCGGTCCTCCGCTTCCCCCTGCCACGCGGCCGTAGGCCTATTAAACCCAATGCCTTATATTTTAATAATTGCACTTCATAATGATAATAGTATACGCGCTCAAACGGTAAAAATACGGTAAAAATACGGTATTATATTTTTTATTATATTTGTCAAGTAGGCAGTAGCGGCGGGTGCGCAGAACGTCATCGCGACCGGTCGGTGAATCTGTGGATTAATGACACACACCACACAACGAAATTCGGTGACCCATCGTCACAAATCGTCCGGTGGGCATCCCGCGGTGTGCATAATAATAATATAATATTATGTAATAATACTCTCTATCCGCTAGAGCGTGTCGCCCGCTCGCGGATATTCGACGGATAACGCTCTGCACGGAATACGATGACGTTAAACCTCGGTTGAAACGATCTAAGTGGTGATATTATGTTTTATATAATAGCAATAATATATTGTTCTATCGCTGTAGGTACAAAGGGACACGGGCCCTCGAAATCGTCGTCGGTGGTGGCGGACGGGTGCGGAAAAGTTTCCGGACGAAAAACGTTCACGCGTGTACAACACGCATACGGCTCGTCGCTCGAGTAGATAATAACATTTAGTCGGTTTTTTTTTTTTATTAAAAAATATATTATTGGCAAACCTCTGCGACGACGTATTGTGCGCATATAGTCGTATATTATATAATCCGTCGCAAGGGTCCACCCTAATTATTGAACCGAAAAAAAAAGGACCGCGGCGGACAAAGGATATATTATGGACCGCGCGTATCACATCGCATATATTATTATTATTATTACTATTATATAATATATATATTAAACGTACTCTGGCCGGCTGCAGATGTACAACTACTATATAGGTCGCGTGTTTGATAGGAAAAAAATCTTCAAAATAGGCGTATATTATTATTATTATAAATAGTGAGCAGCTAGACGAGGGAGACTCGCCCGTCACAGCTATTGTGATGCTAATATGTCTGGATAATAATAGTAATGATAACATTTCGCGCGTGCGTGTATGTACTAGACACGACCCCTCCACCACCCACAGTTCGCAAAAGCCGACCTAGAGAAAGAAAAAAAAATTATAATCGGAGGCTGCCGCCGAAGAGCTTACGATTGTTATATATGTATTATATATTTTACGCGCATATAAATAATATATTATGCCGCGCGCTTTTGCACGTGCCCGTCGGCGGCCTATCGTCTATTGTCGAGGCGAAAAACATCTGCCACTCGAAAAGTTCCCTGTACGTATTATAATAATATATTTAATATTTTAGACGTCACACACACACACACACACACATCTATTATATATTTAAATATAGCATACTATTAAGTATATAAAGCGTACATACGACGCGTGCGCGGTGTATTGTTATCATCGACACTGCAATCGCGTGTGTATATACGCAGTGCTCGCTTTGCTCGATATTAATTTGCACCTTTCCGATTTAAATTAAACAATTGTTTCTGCTGTTGCTTTTCCGGCAAAGATGACTTGCGGCAGACTCTTAAATAACCATAGGTATATCGGGTTATGTATATAATATTATGTTATACGCATAATATGGGCAACGTCACGAAAATTTACAATATTATACGAGTATTTACCTACACAGCTAGGGAGGCAATCGTCGGTGCATTTACCACTTCATCATCACGTACTTATGTACTCGATATCCAATGAAAATTATCGAAAACGTCTCGACATCGCTAAAGAAAAACGCAGCTTTCCTTAATAATAAACCTATATTACACTATATATTATAATATAATACACGACCTCCTCTATTGGTAATGATAGTTATAACTTATACCTAATACATTTTTTTATCGCTACAATAAATTGCATATTAATAGTGAAATAATACTATATTAAAATATTACATTATCGTAAGAGTAAATAATTCATATCAAAATGTGATATGAACTTAAAGTCATAATTTCTTGTATCTACCACATATTATTTAATTGCATATATTGTATTTGATGTATTTTTTAATTGTTCCGTACCAATTATAGTGTCTTGCAATACACTTATTTAACATAAATATGTTTTTGGACTGGACGCAAGTGTTTTGTTCCTGAACTATTTTTCCTAAGGTTTTCGTTATCATGGTTACTTATTAACGAAATCATATTTATGATTCATAGATTTTCCTTGCAGAGGAAAAATATCGAGTAGCGTGCTAAGGTTTTCTTCTTTAAGGATTTTTAGAAGAATTAATACATTCCATCTCATCAGTAGAATACAAATATTTAGTTAATATCATATTTTATAGTAAATAGGTACATCATGTATTTTTAGTTTTGTAACTAATTCTAGTTTTAGTTGAAACTATGTCGTGCACAATATCTGATAGATGTTGGTGCCCGGAGTCTCCTCTCCCTCTTAGTTTCAGTCTAAGCTTATCTCTGAGTTACTATACTGTAGTGGTGGTCGTAGTAGTAAAGTAGAAGTAATAGTAAAGTATCAGACTAGTTACTATCCATTTATAGTAATATACAAGTATTATACAACATTACAGTCATAAAGCGTGCTCACAAACAGTTAAATATTTGGTCATCGACCGACTCTTTTGAAAGTAAAACACTTACTATGGACTATATATGGTACAGCAGTAACTAGTAGTAATAATAAATAATAATGAAAGTATATCGATTTTGGCAGATAGTCGCGAGTACTTTATGTCATTCCATCCTATTACTTTTATATTATCTCCTCTCGACATCAAATCCTTTAATCCTCTGCATATAGCCTCCACACGCCCTCGTAATAATAACATATAATATAACACATCGTATCATATAATATATATATATATATATACGAGGGTAGAGGAACCGATTTTCTCTTTGGTTTTCGCCAGATGGACATCGGCTTATTATCAAACGACCATCGCTCTAATAAGTAGTAACGTTTGTATGGGTTCCCAGTGGATGAAATAGCACGTAACTTCCCCTTACGTTAATACCGAAATAATATATTATAAATTACAATAGTATTGCATTAGATAGAGTTATGGTTGTTCCGATTTATCCATTATCATCAGCCTTTCTTCTTCTGCATTGCACTATAAAAAGGAAAAACTAATACTGTCTGACATAACAATAGGTCAACCCAAATAACTAAAGGCTGACTTTTGTTCAAAGTTATATAGAATGGAAAATATTTTTTAATTCATTTGATAAACGATTAATTAACCTAGTTAATTATAGCGAAGCGTGCTAGAGAGAATTTAAGAATGTTTGTCATCGGTGGTAGCTTCCGACGAATGCTTGTGACTGAAATGTGTATTTTTTCAAGAGTGGGCTCTACAAGAACCGCCGGGAACAAGTAACAACTTATCCGATCGCCAAACACTTTTTCGACGGTTCGATGTTGATTCATAATTAAATGGTGTAAATCGTAGGTATACAATTTATATATTAATAATCAATATACTTTAGTATAATATCATAATGCTCACTACACGTATATAGTACATATTATTATCAGTGACGCAGTATCTTGTGATCTGCGATATAACATATAATATTATTGTTACATGACATATACGAATCACTTGAGACGGTGAGTTTAGAATTTTAAAACGCCATGTTTTTGTTCTTTATTAAAATCTGAATTGCATATTCCCGTTTTCGATTGCCGCATCCGTCGGTAATTAAATATTGGCCTCCTGCTGAGAGGGGTGGTGCGAGAGCTCAGCTGCAGATCGCCTATTATAAGTTCCCGACGTTTTTCCGCGAAATTACCGTTGAAAATTCTGATGAAGTTTTCACGAAGGATACGATTCGCAGTAGTGTAAATCCTCATTTATTTTCACGATAAATAACGACAAGTGTCTCGGAAAAAAGAACATAATATATATATATATATAATATACTCTTATATGTATATATATACGGTCTTTAAAGGGTATATCCGATATAATGTTCGGTGATTTATTGTGTACTTACCGTTTTGGAATAACTGACCCGGATGATTGATTTTGATATCAATTTACATCTAGGACTTATTTTTATTTTCAAAGTCATGTCGTCAAAACTTTAAATTCGTGCAGTCATGTAGATTATTTAATAATTATTATATAGGGCAGCGAGTACATACGTAATATAATGATGCACGCTCTCTCGACGAGGGTGTTACGTTTTTTTTTTTTAAATTGATATTTTGTTAGATTTTAATTATTTTATTTCTCCTTGTCAAAATGTCGAAAAAGCGTTCCAATCGAAACGAAAACAATTGTTGGTCGGCGAGAGTACCCGCTAATATACAATAAGTATATTGATATATAATGATATATCATAACATATTACACGTCTTGTCGTCGAAAAATCGATTCCTCGTCATAATGAAGTGTGTTTATTTTAACGTCAAATTATACGTTGAAATATTATTAAAATAAAATAAATAAAAGGAAGTGCTTAATATAAGCAATCTATCATTCAAAGCACTTTGGTGGGAACACTTCTAATTAATGTATACGTATTTCAATAGTAGTTGTGGTTTTAACGCGAATGAGAAATTTTTAATTTCGACAAAAATACAAAGGGCCGGTTAATCAACGCCGACGCCCTTCGATCAATAAATAATTAAACTATTGAAATATTCATGTTTTATAACAACGTGTACAGTGATAGCCAAAAACAGGATGAATTTGTATAGACATACCTATACCTATTTGGTATATAGTAACAACTAACGAGTAATCAATATTTACCTATACCAATGATACAATTTATACCTAAAACAATTGTTTTTTTATCGATGTAATACATTCGCGGGTATTAAAAACTTTTACATAAAACTTCTTACTATATTATGATATAAAATCTGTGGTAAAAAATCTAAAAAGCTTAAAAGTTGTCACGTTCATGATGATGAATAATTTCATCATTAATATTATATTATGCATGTTGGTATAATATATAATAATAATATTGATCCTTTTATATAGGTATTAAAACTGACAATAAAGTTTTTATTTTTATACGGTTTTTTTCCCTGTTTTGATACTTTTATTACGCCCGGGTAAACACGGTTTGTTGATTTTCGACTTTCATTGATCCGTTCGCTGAAATAATTATTAAATATCTTAAATAGTTTATTTTAAAAATGTATACGAAGAGAATTCTGATTAATTTAAATTTTTTTTAAAAACTGAGTGAAGTGCGTCTACGGAAAAGGAAATACCAGCTGGAGAGTTGAGATTAATACCTATCAAAGTTGTGTTTTTAAATTTGAAAACCTAGAGGATTTATTCATACGAGAATATTAATGGTGCGCGAATAAACTGGCAAGTACGAAAAATTTTCTCGCGTTTAATTTAAAAGGTAATATTTTATTATAATAATAGCATCCTACCAAAACAATTATTTATCCTGTCAGAAAACTTAGTTGACAAGAATTATATAAACTCTTAATAAGGATTGGAAATAATTGCAGTCGAAAAAAATACACGTTTTATTACCTATTAGGAATTAGAAAAAAAAATAATATTCTCATAAATTTACAATTTTTTTCACAATTCTCTTACAAGATGGACCTTCCAAAATACTGGAATCTATGTATAGTGACATAAAATTTATACGAGGCTCAAAAATGCAATTTGAAAAGCCATTTCAGAGCTATATAATATATTACTATATCAAATTTAGAGCTTTAGTAAAAAAACTAAGTACCGTCACATTTACACGATTTAATATTTAAATTTTGGTTTTTTTTCTACAATCTCTATTAGATTATTGTCTTTTTGGTCGCTCAATACAGAAATACTTGTTTTTTGGTTTTCCAGATTAATTTTGGGACATGATACAAACTTAATGGAGGTTCAAAATTAGATAATATATTAATTCTTATTATATTTGAACTGTTGTAAATAAAAATAAAAATGATAAAGTATTATCATGATCCACGTTTCTAAACCTGCACAATATATTTAAAAGAAAATAAATTCGTTTTATTTATTTATTTTTTCATATTTTAATTAACTAATTGTTTCAACATACTAAAATATGTTTTTAGAAAGTTATTTTGTTTCATTAAAATGATTTGTTACCTGTCTGGTATGAACGATCAAACTCGATTGCGAGTAACTTTTCCTATACCACAATGCATCACGTGATTAACTCTGCCGAAATTTATTTTAATTTCTGTACAAATTATATCAGCTCTTTGCGCTTTTTTGATAGGTGGGTACCACGAAAAATGAGGTTACAATTCTAGTAAACACAACAGTTACATTTAAACGATGGAAAAATTCTAAAATATTTGGTATTTTGATTATTAAGTTATAAATTAAAATATGTATATCCTGAAATATAATTATTCCTCGAGAAATCATTATTGAATTGTTAGTGGTTTTTTGTAAATCAAAAAACAAAAAATGTATATTTATTTTTTCGGACAGTATTTTATTAATGGCGTTCGTCGACTTTTAAATGCTTCGACTGTTTACAGAAGATTATAATTTCCACAGAAAGAAAATTAGTTTGTTAGTTCAACATTATTGTTGATATACGATTTTCAATACGCTAACATTATTAATATTGTCGGTCGAAAATAAATATAAATAACGCTTAAAGTTAAACACTGGGACATGAAAAATTAATAATCATGACGGTGAATAATTTATGCAAAATGTAGTTTTTTATTTCGATTGAGAATAGCGGAGCTAATCGTCGAATGTTTTAAAAACAATTAATTTTCACATCAATACATATTTAAAGTAAAATCTGTGTTCAGTGGAATACTATGGATTAAGAATCTCCAGTTGGCTGATTGATGAATGAATATGAGACAATAGAGTGATATTTATGTTTTACTTAAGCCGTTTTACCAAAATTTATTTATCCGTTTATCATCTAGGTTAAAAATAAACAGTTAATATACAATAATTTTTTTTTTAAATGGTGTTAGTATTACTGAGTTGAAGCATAAATCCTATATAGTAATATAGTATATATATTTTACCTATCGTGACTTTATTCATAAAGAGTATGAAACAAATCTATTGAAAGTATAAAAAAACATTAAAAATTCTAATCAACTTGTTTATGTATCTAGAGATAGTGAGAGTCAAATATAATACTCAAAACAGTAAAATTGTTCAATTTGCTTGTAAAGCGATACCAGCTGTAGTTTGTGTAATTTATTTTGTTATTAAAAGTCGTTGATTAAAATCTACTACGAAATCATTTACTGAATTGTTATATGCCGATTCGCGGGCTAATCAAACTATTCATTATTGTATAGTTTTTAATGTGATACAATATATTTACAGTATATTTCACACCGTCTCGCTTCACAATGATTTAAAATAATTTCATTCCTCGACAACCGACTGCTGTATATTATTATATAACGCATACGCGTTGACTATAATGACCCGCAAAATTTAAAATTATACAAAAGTGCATAATATATCGATTGGGGTGAAAAATTCGGATAGCTGTTCGAACATACCCAGTGCGTTTGAGTCCGAAGCCTAAGGATTGTGCATGTCACGCATTTCGTTAAAATTGTACCGTGCGTTCCAGAGACCTATAATACATAATATATCATAGTACCCAAGTTAATTTTTGAACGTAACTATGTACATGGTTTGTATACACGAGTTTAATAATATATTCCGAATAGTTGTTTGTATCTTAGTAAATAATAAAATGGTTTTATAATATTCTTAAGCCCCGTATAGGAATAGGAGTCGTGGTGATGAGGATTATTAAATGTTTTAAAATTGAATCTAACATTGTCGAAATCGGTATTATTGCGTCCAAGTCGTCGACTTTACGCGTACTTCTTCCACCACTACTACTACTACTACTACTACTACTACTACTACTACTACTACTACTACTACTACTACTATCACTATAGCTACACTACCCCTCGCAAAATTTATATCGACCGACACATAGGTCCCGGGTGTCGGCCACGCGTGTTTTCCTCCTCGTTCAGCAGCAGAGCCGACACGGTACACCACTCTGTATATATTATACGTATACGTTGTCGTCGTCGTCGTCGTCGTCGTCGGTGATGAATATCGAAAACCGGCGAAAACACTGTCGCGGCAGACGATTGATGTACATTCTACGCCGCTGGCGCGATATGCGTTTTATACAGGGCGGAAGCGGTGGTCGGGGTGGTGGCAGGGGTGGTCTTGGTGGTCGTCGTCGTCACTGGCGTCCGGGAGGGGGTTTTATAGCGACTATTTTTCTCGCGTCTTCCTCCCCCGGCCGGGCACGTTTTCGGGGATAAATCAACGTTACGGCCGGCACTCGGGATTGAAAAATCACCCCGAGTCAGGTACAGGCGTATAATCTAAAAACACGGATATATTATATTGTTGTTGTTATATTATTACTAATATATATTGCTCTGGAGGTAAGTCGAACTGCAACAGCTCTCCGCACTTGTAAGCGCGCGACCGAATAACGTGCGAGGGTGATGGTATGGGGTGCCAGGGCCTCCGGGTGGGGGTGGAAAATTAAAACCGCCACTGGTCGTACATTTGATCGTAATACAGTGGTGGTGGGGCGTGGTATACATAGTATAGTGCGATGGAAAACAAAACGACTTATGAATACATTATTTCGCGTGCATTTTTTTCTTTTGTTTTTCCTCTTTCTTACGTCAGAAACAAAAGAAACTTTCGACCAGCAGAGGCGTTCAGAACGTTAATAAAAAGTACAAAAAAAAAAAAAAACCGTGTACAACACTCTTGGTGATTCATTTTATGGTTACAAATAGCCGCCTAAAGTCGTCGGAAGGCGCCGCGGCGTCATGCAACACAAATAACATCGTGGCTTAGGTGACTCATCTCTAGTCGTTTGTAGTCTTAGATAATGAAGAGATAGATAGGCTATTGGAACTTTAGACCAATTTTGAGGTTATATTGGGTAATATAATAAAGTAAAAACTAATAACTGGTGTCAAAAACTACTCAAAAGTCAAGTGTATATTATTATAATTCAATATATTATTTTTGTTTATTATCATTAAAAAATATATCGACGATTGTAGATAATACATAGAATAATGTCGTAGACCTATTATAAAAGAATAAACCAGGAGTACACCGGTACTATATATAAAAATAACTAGGCTGACTAATTCTTATCAAAAAGTTTTTCCGCCATTCGTCGTGTGGAAAATGTTTACATGGAATACAATGAAATCCTAAGGGATAACCAGGGTTGTCAATAATTAATGACTGGAATTATGACTGTGGGGTTGTGGCTGCAATTGCAATATGTGATAACAGATGTATAGAAACTCCACACGGCATATGGCACCCAACTTCAAAGTAATATATTGTCTGAATAGGGAAGTCAGCCATCTAGAAGTTTTATATATCTATGGTCAGAAATGATTTAAAATATGTGAAGATAACATGTGAATATGTGAAAATAGATCCATATAAATCTGTGGGTTTATCAAGGAGATTATAACTTGGCATAGGCATAATATAATAGCCTTATGTATTGTCTGTCTCTCATGTTGGCTTCAATTGATTATGCTTCAAATAACTATCAATTGTCATTCCTAGTCTATTCTTTTATATGTCCATTAGTAATCTACTAATGTATAGGTACTATAGAGATTACTCTATATGAGATAATACTATTATATCGGCGATTTTTTTTGGTTGAAAATATCCTTAAATAGTGCCCCTTGCAGGAGAGAGAACATTCTTAAAAATATATTTTCTCTTTCCCACAAAAAAGACCGTGACCTCAAATAGTGTTAATACTTATAGCCATGTCCTATCAATGTGTCTATTATCTATGTTCGTGATTCGACTGCAGTTATAGTTGACGGGGCAAAACCGTACTCACATTATGTCGATATTATTACTTACGTCTTGTTATTATCCGTCAAACATCCACGTGCGCACTTTTATATTTTTTAATCGTGTTAAGGTCATCACTCGGACGTTTCCGTTCATCGTCCCGATGCTGACCGTTTTTTAATAATATTATCTTTGATTGGTATAGGTAGTCATTTTGCAAAAAACGTGACAGATTTCCATGGCCTGTACTCGTATGTTATGTAATATTATATCGTGTAAATTCATAACAGTCATAATAACGTACTATCATATAATATAATATTGTGGACGGCTTGATTTTATTTTTCGTTGACGACAATATTATGCTCGGGAAACGTTGATGATTTTTGTTCAGAACCAACACACCACCGACCGCCGGTACGCGTTTAATGACAGTAAACACAGCGGTTCGACCATATAATATTGTAAACTGTGTATTGTTTTCTCCCCTTTCACAGTTGACGCTCGTTATTTTATGAGCATAAGTATAATATAATAATAAAAAAATAAAATAAAATAATAAAGTACAACGCGCGTATAAAATGTATATTTAGATTATAATCATCGTTATTGTGATGCGGTCTGGACTGTGTAGGTACTATTATAACGAAACCCCTCTCTTAAATGTACCATATGTCACATTATGCGTATCGGATATCGGATTGCCGTTAAATTTTCTTTCAGCAAATTGTACACCGAATGTGAAATGCGGGTACATTATCGTGTGAAATATTATAGTATTAAATTTCTAAACGATATTATCTTATGCAATGTCGAGTAACAATAAACTGCCTGAAAGTATTACAGCGTTAATTATTATTGTTTAAAACGTAACCGATACCAATTTATATGTGTGTGTGGGTAATTTCAGTGTTAGTATATTGTGCAATGCAGCAGGCACACGTTTCATCTTCGCCAAGTGACAAGTGTGCATCATGTGAAATTTATCTCAGCATTCTCAGTTCCTATATAGTAGTTCGAAATGTTCATATTACACTATTATGACGGATGATCCAGTTTTTTTTATATGTAAACAATCAATTTAAAACATAAAAAAATATAAATAACATAATATTATTCCGTTCAGACAAGAGCCGAGCCGTTTACAACAGACCATCCCCTGCCGACCCAATGATGTATTATACATAATAAATATAACGTTTCGGTCCAGAGAGGGTAGTCTGAGGTGAAAATTCGGCTTGAAAAGCGCCCCCCTCCACGGTCCATCAACCGACGCTTTTCCTCCGATCACTGACAGATTTAATATTATTAAAATATAATAAATATATAGATGATGTATATTATAAATATAACGATAGAACCGTGAACAGTAATGATATTAAACCCTTAAAATAATATTTAATCTACAAACACCACGAGATATTAATTATTTGCAGCGGCTGACTATCATCACATGCGGACCATCGATGCGCAGTGAACTTGTGGATAATATAATATAATATTACTGTTGCCGCCGGCCTCGAGGGATTTTCAAGAAATACGTTAGTACCATAAGTTCCGTGTTCATATCGTACGCGTAAACAAACGTAGGTAATACTATAATATTATATTATTATAAAATTATGATTATATTTTGGTAGACGTGTATATACACCGAGCAGTATGCACAGTGTACCCTAGACCTTTATATTAATATATTGAAATTATTATTATTATTTCGGACGACGAAATTCGACAAATGTCGGCTAAAAATTATATGATATCAGTATTCAGTAGTATACACTTTGTATTTTCTGAGCACATTTTTTACTGGGAGATTCCTTCAATTTAAGCGGGAATTTCTATATGCTCCACCGTGTAACAAATAATCTCAAAAAGTGTTGATTTGTCATCAATGTATTACTCACACTTGTTGGATTTTATACTTAAAAAAATAGTATATACTACTAAACTAAAAATAAAAAATACATAAATATTTTGTTTGTGTAACAAACGATATAGGTACCTATAAGTTCTGTGATGTGTTACACGATCACATAAACTGTTTAAAAACCATACTTTTTAAAATGTTGTGTTGGAGTATGTAGAAATGCCCACTTACACTGATGAAATTGCCTATAAAAAAAGATGCTCAGAACATACAAATGTAAACTGCTAATACCGTTATTATTATAGACTGTTATATATTGTAATATTACGGTATATCATGGTATATAGGTACCATGCGTACGCGATGATATCGAGCTAAATGTAAAATTTAATTTAGCGTTCGTACCACCTACGCGCTCATATAAACTCTGCATTAGGATTTACGGAATCGCTTATAACATACTATTATTATGATATACGATGCACATTATTTAGTGGTGAATTTTTTATAGTGCTACTCGTCTCTTAGAAGGGTCACTGACCTTATCGTGTAACACGGCGGCGGTGCGAACGAATTAACAGATTAAGCACAATTGAGGTACATAATATTTTATAATTAAGATGAATTCACGCAGGCACAAAATATAATATAACGTCTACCCACTCGAGAAAATACTTAGAAAAAATATCTCAGTCATTTAATTTACTATTATATATATCACTAAAGGTAATATATATTATAATAGTACCTCGACAACAGCGGTTAAAATATGCGTTAAGGGTATTTACATACATTTTTTGTTCGCTTATATTGCAATGTAGGCATGCGAATGATAATTTTTTGTACCCATAGAATAAAAATTAATGTCATGTTTTTTACCGATAAATACAATTCAAAATTCTTTATTAATTTAAAATAACTAGCCACTAGTTTAAAATTTCAGGGAAAAGAGTATGACGTCATCGTTATTAAAAAAAAAAAAAAAAATGTTGATAATCCGTGTCCTAGTTTTACTGGTGATCAAAAGACTTATTCCCAGCGATCAAATGAAATGTTTGATGATTGATTCCATTCTTAGCGCTTAAGTACAACATTAGAGAGAGATGTTCAATAAAAAACAACCGAAATTATGTTGTCCGATTTCAAAATCAATAACCTGGTAACGAGTGGTTAATAATAATAATAATAATAATAATGTAGGACGCCAATCGATATTTACTCTAATAATATAGTATATATGGACTCATTCGTTATTTAGTGCCTTGGAGGTCATCGCCATTCTACTTGTAGGCACCAAGCCACCGACATATACCACACAGGAATCAATATTTTATCGTTGCTTTCTGTGGAATGACATTGTTTTGCAATTTTCTTTTCGTTTTTAGATAATTGAAAATTGAACAATCTGTAATCTATTTATACCTACAACTGAGTAAGTGCTAATTAGCACTTAGTATTTAAAGTTTAGATACGAAGGTTAAAAATATTATTTCAATAATGCTGTTTTGTAATCACTTCGAATAATATATTTAATAATATAATATCTTCAAAAACTTCATATCATATCGAGAAAATCTGACTAATTACGTACACCCCTCCCTCACGACTCAGTATAAAGACGTCGTGCTAATAACTCTGTATTTTGTATTCGAATTCCAACAAGAATATACGCTCGCGGTACATTGTAGCGTTTGTATATTATACGTTTTCTATCCAAAACGATAAAAAAATCTGGACATTTTAATAAATAAAATAAAGTTTTCGACAGGGATGGTACATGTAATTATTTTTTGACCACTCGAATTGACCGATATACTCGGTCGTTTCCATTGCCATAACAATACCTACGGTATGACCTACGTGTGTGTAACACGGACGCGTATTCGTTAAATGATGTTTTTTAAGAACGCGAATTTCGAGGCCGAGCTCCAAATACGTTCGGTCAACCCGCCGACCGTAATTAAAATGTAGTTAGGTATACAACTGTACACATACGTAAATACGTTTACCGAACGTATATATATACATATGTATATAACCTTTACTTCTACGTTATTTATTTTATTAAATATTTTCTACGTACTAATATATATTGAATGGTACTTTGCAATAGGTATATTATACGGATCGTTTACCTCCAAATAATGGCATGAACGCCTATATTACACCTGTCGCGGACTTGACGTGGGTCATCACTGAAGCTCCCCCCCCCCAACACAAGACCACGGTCGTCCGGTCGACCGTAGTTTTAGGCGTTATTAGGTAAGCGTGTGTACCTATAATAATAATATACGATCTACCTACACTAACACTACAACTGGCTTTGAGCCTTCCGTTCTATAGGCGAATCGTATACAAAACGTTCGGAGTTAAAGAAGGCCAGCTCGGCACGTGTTATCGTATTAAATTATAATATTATATACCATTACTGCGGTCGAGGGCGTTTTAACGTCGTCGATTCTATTACCACCCGTGACCCGTCTGAAAACCCCGCGGTCCACGTCCCCCGCTAGCCATTTAGAATTTCTAGTACGATCGAACGAACGGCTTTTGCTAGGCATCAAAATTCAAAGTCTATACGACGTTAGCACGTATTTTGGCTCAAAGTTTGTCTCTGCTAGGGATCGAACACGACATTATAAACGGTGGTGCTGGGAATTCAGATATCGTGAGTACTGAAGTATCTACCCAACATCCCAACAATATGACACCGTGTCATAAGATACGTTTTGCAACCAGAAACCAAAACAACCATCTCGTGGAACTTTACAGTTCCAAAATATTTCCACAGTCACAAAAAAAAATAACACACTTCATCGTCAAATCGACGTTCATCAATCATCATCGCTTTCCTACAAATAGAAAACATCGGGTGCGGTTTGCCGTAGATGTTGATAATACAAAATAATCTTCTCAAATATATATATGTAAAAGTGAAATGAAAATCTTTGTTACGAAATGTTTTGTTTAAATGACAATTTCAATAAGTCCTTTCCGATAGAACAAAAATAAAAAAAAAAACATAAAAAACGTCTAAAATAAAAGCAGCGACCGCCTTCTTTTGTTGTCGGCGAATACCCACTAGGTATGGTATTATATAGAAGTAAATAATAATAATAATAACTTATTATGTATATGTATAGCTAGTGTTCCATGATATTATATGATACTGATGCCGTTACAGTTTATTAAATAATATTACTTCACGGTGCATATTACATTCGTTACCAGACTAAAAACTAAATAGCTCTTGTACTAATCAATTTCAACGCTTAGTATAAAATATATATACATCGGAACGTGTTATTATTATCACTTTTGAATACGAAACGTCGTAGTACAGCTATTATTATTATTGTTACAATGTTACAATAGTACATAGGTAGTGTAGTTATTAATTAAGTGTATTGTTCTATCGCAACACAGTCAGAAACGAAATAATGATTTATAACAGTTTTGACTTTCACATAAATAATTATTATCGTTGTATACATGTATAATATTATTATCACTGTAAACGTACCTGTTATAGTAATTATAATGTGGTTTTTTTTTTTCGTTTTGTACAGACGTAATGCGTATAGTAATAACAATGTTAAGACTCGATTTTCGCGCCACAACTGGACTGATTGACACAATATTATCGATTGGAACCGACTTGTGCTTGATTTAAATTTTGTGTGAAATAGTTTGATTTGGAAAAATATGTGTATAATGTGTAGGTTGTACTATAAAAATCGACAGAATATCGATTGTACCAGAGGTAAACGTCGAAAACCGTTTTTAAGAACGAATTGTGTGAAATCTCATCAATCACAGATGTGCGCAGTTGAAGTACTTGTCAAGAATTGAAGTTGTCTCTTCGCGCAATTCAATTTCGAGTACCTATGTGCCAAGGTTTTGGTGAAAAAAGATGGACCATAATATTCAAGAATTTATGGTTAAAATGCTCGAATAAATCCATCCATTCATTTCGAAAAATATCAAATATTTTTTTTTCATTTCATTGGCTATGTCTAAAGTTATGAAAAACCGGTATTGTAATTTAAACTAATTTGAATAGAGTAAAAAGGCTGTTAAAAGTTAGTATTATAAATTCAAATTAAGTCAATGATTTGAAAAAAAAAATAAAATCAAAAAATATGAATGTTCCTTCAATTCCTTGTGACTGTACATCGTATGAATTCAAGTAATTTATTAGAACATTGTAATATAGTATATTGTATGTGTTACATTTTAATCCTAAACTTAAATGAGGATGTATTAGCCAGAACTTCCAATTTGAAATTATTACAACAAAAAAAATTTAATTGGTCGAAAACTAGAGTTAGGTACATAAATTACATTTTTCCACCGTTTTATTTTTTAGTTCTTCCTGACTATCAAGATATTATTAATTAATTATTATTTCCAATAGAGAGACCTCTCATACTATACTAATTAGATTTTTTTTTCTACAATAGCCTTAAACGTCGAAGATCAAATCTAAAATAAGCCATTTATATAAAATAATCGTTTTGTGTTCTTAATTTTAAAAAGTCGTTGTTTTTATTTAATCGAAATCAATGAGTATTACCTTCTATTACCTACTTAATGTATATTGTTACTTCGTTGGTATAACAGTAAGTTACTGTTTTGTATTTTTTAATCATCTGATAAATATAACACACAAGCAACATTAAATAATGAAACACTGTTGAATAAATGATACGCTTCACTATATATAAATATTCTGTAGGTCATATAATATTGTATCGATTGGTACAAATTGTATACACTCGTTGTGTATATGATATTTATAAGTAGGAAGGTATCCAGTATCCACAGTGTTAAAATAACGGTTTTATTATATCACCGTGTCCATGGCTTTCATTTTTGGTATACGAATTAAAAATATACTTTAAGTTAAGTCTAGACGTCTAGACGACACGCGACATAACAATACGATACTCCTTCACCAGCCACCAAGTATGTATGTCAAATTTTGTAAAGGACTGTAACGATATTTAAAATATCAAATTTCGTAACTCTTCATTAACAATTCTAAATGTACCATTATTATTATACTACCAACATTCATTTTACGCATTGAAACAAACTTACAACTGGCGAGATGTCGTTTGAGTCTTTTTCAATACACTTCTTATCAGTATGATTTAAAGTTATTTGGCTACGCTTATCTATGGTTTTACAAGAACCTACCAAATCGTAATGATCATGTAATAATCATATATTTTGAATATAATATTATGTAGGTATTTTGAACATTGCAACTGTTATCTGTGGTCGTTGATGTTTAATTTTTATGCAACTAAATTAATTACTAATGCAAGTGTGTTAATAATGAACCTACTAATTTCGTCCTTTACCACTGTGTATTTTAAATAATTTTAACTTATGAGTTAAATAATTTATGCATACGAAATAAATGAATTAAATTTAAAATTTTTAATGAATTACGAGATTAAGTCGTGTGGAAAAAAATAACGAAGCCATAAAAGAGGAGTTCCAAACTATTATATTATATAAACTTTTATTCTACTTTTACGATTTTACTTTTTAGAGTTCCCCACACAGCTCAGACAAATTAGAGTAATATTTTATTATTTTAGAAACATAATGTCGTGATAAAAAGTAACCGGCAGCAAATTATTGTCGAGCTTTGTCGTCAAACATAATATCATAACCATCAAAAACGCTGACGTTTTTCTACGTATAGTGTCGTATCGCGTATATTATATTATGTAGACTGTGTAATTTTTAGTTTATAGTTCGTCTTCAATTAAAAAACGACTGATTCCGAGAACCCGTACAAGTTAAAACCGATAAATAATAATAATAATAATAAATAACGTACAATGTATAGCGGAGCGATTACAATGCACGGTCAGCTGTTCTTATTAGAAAAATGTTGCACTTAAAACTGAATTCTCACACAAGACATATACGAGATGCCAAGTCGAGCAGAACTGTTGAAAATATATATTATTATGCATAAAAAATAAATAAATACAAAATAATATTTACGATATATTATTATTATGATGTCGTGCACATCGATCTGCAAATCTGTTATCGCGTCATTTTTAAGTAGAAACTATTGTATTATGCTCGCGTGTAATGATATGACGCATTGTGTGTAATAATAGTAAGTATATAATATAATATTCTATATTTCTATATAATACTGCCTAAGATCTAGCGGTATCGTTCAACGACTATTATACATGCACAGAGTTTATAATGAGGGGCCGTCAATAAAATATGTTTTATTCCACCGCGGCTAAACATCACTGAAGTTTTACTTCAAATTTTTCCCTATAACGTTTCCACTATTTTATAATAATACGACTGCGTGTGTACGATTTTCGAGTGGCTCGTGGGCGTGACAAAACAATATTATAAAAAATAATGTTCGATAACCAGCTGGTGAAATATTGATAAAAAAAACAATTATGCATTTTTACATTTATATTGATACCTATATACTTCCGGATTTCAATTCGTATATGAAAAGTGGATCGAAATTAGATGACACCAATACATATGGGTATAGGTAGTATTGTGACTAAGCATAGACGGTTGGATACCTAGGTTTAAATGTCTCTTATGTTTTCTCGTTTTTATATGCAAACAATACTACGCATTATACTTACAACAGTTCCCACGACGAAAGCAGTGTTATAATGTTATATATAAGCACATCAAACATCCGATAAACTTCAAAATTGACGTACGGTAAACAAGTATAATTGATAATAAATACGGCACTGCTATCCGACTACTAACATATTAATAATAATTAATGATTATAAGAGAAGTAAACTATTCGGTCTTACGCAAAATAACAATTTGAACCTACCAACTCGGTAAGTATCGCGTATTCGCGTGATTTACTAGTTTTGTCTGAGCTCTAAGTTAATAATATGTTACGATCACTTATTGCTTGTATAATAAATCTAAAATATTTTTTTATTCATATAAATTATTTGCCGTGTCGTTTTAATAATACCGCGGTGGTTTTTTTTTTATTTCGACAATAATTGGTATTATAGTAGAATACCATTTTCTCTGACAGAAAATGTTTGGAAAATCAAGTCGGTAGAAATATAGAAGACTTTTATAGTGTTGGTTGTGTGATGGAATATAAACTGGCGTCGGCACCAGATTGAATGTATTTTAATTTATAATGTTAATTTATTTAATTGTGTTTGCTAACGCATTACTTTATGACCGGATAATTAAATTGAAAACTTGGCAATCAAACAGAAATGTTCAGATGATGTGCCATGAATATTTTTTTCGGAAAATACTCGGAACGTCCTACGGTGTTTTAACTTTTAAGTGTTGAAATTGAGAAAACTTGTTGTGTATAAAATACATAAATCTACTCAGCAAAAGTTGTTTAAACATTTATAAAACAATCGTTGAACCGTTTCATGGTACGAAATCATTTATAATTTACATAGTTGAAAAATATTTTTTTTTAATACGGTTGATAGAATTGCCGTAAAAAATTCACCTCAATGTTTACATTTAAAAACAGTTTTTATTTATTGTACTAAAAAAAAATAATATAATATAATACGTATATATTTTAGAGGCACTACATAAATCTATTGTGACGATATCATATAACATTGAAGTATTTTTATTCATACACAAATGTTTAAAAAATGGTCATGCTATTATAAAACGGAAATATAACCTAGTTTCGATAATATTACGAACATGATATAAATAATAAGATTGTGATACATTGGTAGGTACTAATCAGATTTCAAACAAACAAATATGTGTTTAAAAAAATTTTAAATATAACACTGTAGAGTTGATTAAAAACAACAATATAAAAACCTTGAACACGAATAAATTATTGGCTTGCGAATCCGATTGTAATATTATCAGATGAGTAAAAAATCTAATATAAAAAACTGATGAATAAATTGAACTTAATATAAAATATATGTTGGAAACGTATATTATGAACACTTGACTCCAGTTGCACTACTGACCAATATTTTTGCAACGCACATCGAAACTTTAAAAAGATTGTGCCCCTGAAATAGTTTTTCCTGCCAGTTTTGACCACGGTGGGAGGGTTTACAGTCACTCATCCCCTAGCTATAACACGATACTTAATCTGCATATATGGAAGGGTTATAGTGTATATTATGTTCGTAAATATAACATGATATTATCAATTATGTATATTTTGTTATGTATTCATTTTGACGTATGCGCATATTATTATTTAGCTTATATGCACATTCTAACAAGGAACATGTGTCATGGTTTTATACTTTTATGCTAGAATCCTATAACGATTATACCCAGAAATAGTTTTTTTTTCAAAGGCCCAAGACTTATGAAAAAAAAAAATGTATATTTAATAAATAATTCTCTGAGGAAAGTCTGTATCACATGGAGTGTTAGCGTTTTACATATAGGCGGTTTATGCATATCGTTTTATTTTACGTTAGATAAAATTTAATTTAAGATTTTTTTCTCAGCTATAACTTATTTTTATTTATTTGAATCATTAAAAATACAATATGTATAAAAGAAAATGTGAGCAAGTGGGTGTCACTCTGCTGTACAGTAGGTCACTGTAATGGATTGTGTTAAATTTGAATTCAATGATGTAATATTATTGTTTAAGAAAAACGATTCGGAGCGAAGACGGCCAGTCAGTCTATAATATTACTAAGTATATTTGATGATAATATTATGGTGAATAAAGTAATTTATGTATAACCTATTTACGTGAACCTTGTTTAAATTTTCAATACTTAGCTATAATAGTTGAACATTTTCCACCTGTAAATTTACAATTATTATTTTTTTTTTATTATTAATTATCCCGTGGCAACATAGGCCATTGGGAGGGGGGTGGTACTGTAGGTTTTGGAACGGTAGGTGTGTTACACGTGGTTGTATTTTTGGCAGAATTTCGAATGGGGCACCCGTAGGTTTCTGCCATGCCCCGGAGTGGGGGATGGCGGCACTTGTTCTCCGGACACCGTGACTTGCCCGGAGAAAAATGCCGCCCGTTGGTCGAGAATCGAAACCGCGACCGGCAGCGCCGTAGCCGACGCGTTAGACCGCTCGGCCACCTCATCCCCCGGCATTTACAATTATAATTATGATAGGGATATTAACGGACATGTATATCCCCTTTGTGTGCGCAACTGCATACTCATTATTTTATTGTGTTTAAAAAAATAATTTAAGCAATAAAATTACGTAACACGGCGTTTTTGTATAGGCAATTTAGGTACATCTTTGTCGCGGGTTCATTTTTCCGTATTAAATTATCATGATAATATTATGTTTCCATTGTTAAGACTTAAAATACATCTAAGTACGTTATAATTGAAGTTAAACTAATAAACATGTGTTAATTACGACTGGATGTAGATTTAGGAAACTGAGAATTAAATAATTAGCAATAAAGTGAATATTTCTTAATTTCTTATGTCAAACTAGTAATTTAATTTAAAATTTGTGGATGAATAATTATGTGTAATTAGTTATAAATAATCACTTTAATCCACATGCCATGTTTAAAAACTAATAATGTAAAGATTTGAGAAGGTTATATTATTTTTGTATGTAAAATAATAGAAAAAAATGATAAAGTGCTTTAATTTTAACTATTGGTTAATACATTTATATTATTTATTTTTTTATATTTTATACAAAACTATAAAATTTAATTTCTTTTTTATATCCAGAAAATAAACATTTTTTATTTTGGTTGAATTTATTTTGCATAGTTCAAACATAATTATTCATTTTAGTATTTGAAAATTTGTTTATGTATTGTTAAAGTTATAATATTGTAACTTGTAAGCGCATTCTGTATTGAAGACTAATATACATTTATAATTATCGCTATTATCTTATAGTCGTATAAACATAGAGTAGTAAAAAAGTATTGAAAATATAATTGCTATTTCTACATTTGAAAGGTATATCATCGAATCGTCTGGTAAAATATTTCATTAAACGTTTTAAACGAAAAACACCAATTTAAATTATACCTATGTATTTAATTTACTAGTAACTGGTTTTGTACTTCATTATACCTTGCATATTAATTAGGTATATTAATTGTTAAGCATTTTAAACAAATAAAGTTGTTTAAAACGAATAAGTAATGAACGATAGATATGTTGTAAATTGAATACAATTAAATAATAATGTATTTAGGATAACCACTGGAATAGGCTAGTTAGTACAGAGATCGACTTAATTCATGTAATAATAAATGTACCTAATGATGATACTTAGCTATGAACTGACGATATTGATTAAAATTGTTCATTTTTTCAAAATCTCATTCAGAATGATTAAATTCTTTGCCGGTTTTTATAAGTCCATAGGAGACGACGGGGAAACTCGAAAAAAATGCTCATGACATGTAATAAAAAAATAAAACAATTTACACGATCTTAAATAATATACTGTTAAAGTGAAATTATAATAATTATTATATAACAAATTATCAAAAAATATTGCCATCACTTTGGGCTCTGAGCAATTTTATTGGTTTTTCAAGCACTCGGAAAACGGTACATCTCCGGTCGGTTTACTTAGGTCGGTTATTTAGGTCGGTGAACCTATAATTGCGTTGCGAGATTGGCTTTTGCCTTTTAGTTCAACAAAACTGAACAGAATGAAACATATATATGCATAATATTAACAATGCGAATAGGTCAAATTTTTAAATCCAAAAGTACACAGTGCCACCGGCGAAACCCACTGCATTTAATACTATAGAATCTTTGTTACGGTGCACGAGTTGTACGTATAATAATAGTATCATATTATATTGTATAGTAATAATTGATATTTATTCTACCAATTCTATATACATATTGCTTGATTGCAGCCATGATATTATGCATTTCAGTAACGCACACGTCGATAATAGCTATCGGAAATATCGATTTCCCCTGTGCAGCATAGGTAGGATTTCCGTAGGTTTGTGTAATCTCGATCGAGTACCTACTTAAGCTATGTATAAACAGCTACGGTGGTATTGACGATAATATTGATAAATGCATAATTTTGATTTCCAAACCGTCTGAAACAATAGACGAGCAGTACAACATAATATTATAATAATGCGCACCGTACGGTATTGTGAATGTCTATTTGTGAATAGACGAAGCATGTTGTAGTGTATAATTAAGTATTAACCGTCAGATTAAAACCATATGTTGTTTTATGATGGTACACAATGAAGTACAAACCAGAATCTTACTCTGAGTGGTGGCGACTGGCGACGACGATGTCCGTTCGTCGGATCGAATTATGAATATTATTATTATATGTAAATGGGTACAATATATTTCGTGTCTGTCTAAAAAAATGACCTCGGTGCAAGGCGGCTGGGGCATCTACCTACCATTATTGTTTGAATAACAATGCGTGTAGTAATTGTTTACGTGCGTTTAAAAATAAAACGAGAAAACATAAATGTGTAATTATTTAGGTACTCGTGCAGTCGTGCACTCGGTATTATATAATTAGGTGTTCGACTAGTCGTTTTTAATATACCTATACTACCTACCTACATATTTTTACAAGGAAACTCGTCGTAAACCCGTCGTTATAGAATAAACGAGACCGTTCTCTGAGTACACCACGAAAAGCTGACTTCGAAGTCAAAGGGGAGCCCATCCACCCTCATCAAGTACGTGCATTTGCAGAGGAAAATACTTTCGCATTTAAAAAAAAAACAGAAATCTTCATCCCCACGAAACTCTGCACGTACTGAGCACTGCATCTAAATGCTCGTCAAGAAACGGAAAAAATGTCAAAATGGTAAAAAAAAGGTCGCCGACACACACACACACACTAGAAGTTACCACGAGACACGTGGCTCCAGTCTGCCGCCGCCTCCGTCGAGTCTACACCTCGCGGTTTGAGCATTCGCTCTAATTAAACGTGCCCCCGGTTTTACACTCACATATATATACCACCGCCGCTGAAGACAACACGTAAGCGTACCTACGTACAAATGCGTTACATACTTATTATAATATGTACATTGTATATATTAATAATATTATTGTATTGTGTCCGTCGACGAACGGCGCACGCGCGACTCATATTATACCGTCTGATGCGCGCTTTCGGCGTTAGGTTATGAAAAACCCATAATGTAATATGTACATTGTAATAATATACAATACGCGCTAATGTCTATAACAACAGTAAAACGGGTGATCGTAGAAAAGGGGAATAAATCACAATCGTTACTATTGTCGTCGTCACAATTTCGGGCCGGTTCGGAGGGGCGCGCGAGTCCGTCAAAAACCGGTAGCGCACCCTGCGCGCCGAGCGCTGTACCTCTCTCTGTAATATTCTAATAGTACATTGCGTGTACATATTAATATTACTATCGTAATAGACCGGCGCGCGCGCGAGATAAAGGTTTCGCCCGGGTTTTTGCCACCCCTCGGGCCTTTTAAAGTACCAGGGCCGCAGACGGCTGCACGGCGACGCGCGGCATTATAATAATGTGCATAATGGCTTATCAACCTACCCCTATCGTCGTCGGGCCGGGCCCGGTGCGTGCACCCTTTGCACAAAAGCCGCGGCGCACACCTTTATCGCGCGCATAATATACGCGTATTATGCGGAACATTGTGTACGCGCGGCGCGCAGCACGTTTTTTTTTGTTTGTTTCGTTGTTGTCTACTCGTGTGTCACATATCCGCGCGCCAACTTTTTTTTCACCCCCTCGTCCCAAAAATTCAAAGGCGCGACAAACAAGCTGCAACGGCGTGCACGTCGGCGAGTGTATATATTATACCTATTTTTTTTCCCCCGTACGTGTATGATATGCAAGTAAATATATTTGAGTGCAGCTGAAATTCAATTTATTATTATAATTTTTTTACACCCCCACCCCGTTCCCCGGTAGGGTTCGAGGGCGCCGCAAATGCCATGGAGGATTTCTTCGCTCCCTGCAAAGGGTTTTCACCGAGCGTGAACCATCGCCTCCCGCGACTTACTATTTCACTCGCACGTCAAGCATATATAATAGTATTCTTCCGACCCCGCAAATGCCGTATGGAATATTATTATTATTATTATTATAATTATTACTCGTGAACCGACCAAGCCACTAGACGAACATTTTATCCGAATGGATGCGCGTTACCATAATAACTATAAGACGTTTAAATTTAGACTGTATTATATATGATATGAGAGTGATTTTTCATTTTTTTTTTAAATATAAAGCGATTGCTATATATAGTTGTACATCGGCCAAAATTGTTTTCTTTGTGCAAAACTTAAGGTTGAATCTCCTCTAATTAAATTCAAAATAAAATCGAACTGACGATAGCTTAGGCATAATCTAAAAAATTCGCCTAACTTCTATTAAATTTTCATTGATTAGTGTCTTATGATAACCTTCTGAGCTTGTGGATTTATATAATGTACATCTCCATCTTTTCGTTTGTCCTCCTACGAATACCTGCAAATCTACAGTGTAACAAACTCTCATCACATCGTCGGCTTTTTCCAATTAAATTAACTTTGTTAATCCCGTATTATCTATATGACTATATACTATATGGGAAAATACTCGATATGTACTTTAATTCTGAAACTAATTAGAGAAAAACACGCAACACACATTTTCTCTTCGAACTATTTAGTGCCATCTAGAATAAACCAAATAACACGAATGCCATAATATTTCAATCGGTATTTTTGTTCAAGATCGCGTAGGAAAAACACATATTTAATACCTTCACAAGACAGCCGCAAAAAGTATCAAACTAAAAATCTTTATACCTATAAATAGTTATTTATAAGTTTCTTAGATTTTAACAGTCATAATAAATAATAATGTTAATATTATAATGCATACAATACGCGTTTTCAGAAGTTTTATTCGTCCTATTATAATATTATCCCAAAAAACTAGAAAATTTTTGTATAAAAACTTATTTTGATTTTTTCTACAAAATGTGTACACTATAAAGTTTACAATATAATGTCTATTTTTCTTGATTGTTGTGACATAATATCCATAATTTCTTCAAAAAAAAAAAAAAAAAACTTCTCGGTGAATTGATAGTAAAGTTAATCCATTTAGTCGAGTCTGAAAAGTAAGTACATAAATAGATTTATACTAACCTTAAATACGAAAAATAACTATTTATTTTTACTTCAGCCATCGTATTCCTTAAGTATGTTTTCAGCCTTTTAAGGCATGAAAACGTCCTTTAGGGATCGATGTGGACACCGGTAAGGTACATAGTATTTTAAGTAGCTGGTGCACATTTAGAAATACTGATGAATCACATAATCTCATGGCATCTGTAGCTATCGTAATGATGTTATCGGCTGTTTATTCGTTACATTTAGTTTTGATTGCCAGATTTTTAACTCCGCAATTACTGTCTAAACATCAGTGTAAAGATAAAAATTTACAAGTTCTTCAAATTCTTGAAAATCAATGTTGCCAGAAAATATACATTGAAAACCTAGGCAGAAATTCTTTACCTAATGATTTTTGTAAATAGTATATATTATTTAATAACATATAAAATGTGTTTAAAATATTTTTGTGGACAAGAAACTTTTCTTTTAAATTCTGAAATAATTTGACTGTATACTAATACTACAATATTACAATGTACTAATGACTAATCTGATCCTGATGTGTACTAGAAGTTGAGCACAATTCAAATATTTCTTTATTGTCCTTTCTGATTTTAGTCGGAGGTGATGTTTTTTCATCTGTACTGCTTTTAGCATTAGTTTTTGCAGTAAAATAATTTTTGATATTACTCATTTTAATTATTTTAATATAAAAACGAGTTCACACTTGACACTTTACAAATCATTTCCAATGACAATATATTAAATATAAAATAATAAAATATAATTCATAGGGATTTACGTGAAAATATAATATAATATGTTATCGTATAATATTATAATTGAGATAATTATATGATAACATAAAGATTAAAGATACTAGATAGTATAACAGTGATAATAACTAATAAACTTTATGGATTATCAGCTTACACTACCAGTACCTACTACATAGTATAAGATTTTCTGATGGGACGTTATCTATCGGTTCACTTAAATTAAAAAAAAAAATAAAACGATTTATAATAATTGATTACATAGAATCATCAGTTTTTCTAATTTTGGTATAATGTATAAAATTTACATATATATATAAAAAAAAACGGCATGGGGGAGTCCGTCCCCCATCCCCCCCCGTGTCTACGACCATGATTATATTATGTATTTATGTCACTACAATAGATTATTGATTATATTATAGATTTTTTATGAGAATGATTCACTAGATGAGGTCATAATAACAATATAATATATTATTTTTCCTAACCCCGTTTGGCTGTGTAGAGTAAAATCCAACAAAGATTGTAACTACTTCACATGTGTGAAAGCCGATAGGTTAGTAGTTTTAAAATGTCTGCAGAAAACACTGAAACGACGTTTAACGCTAAGCAGTTTCACAGAAAATAATAATCTATTACGAAAGTTCCGGACGGATTGTATTTTGTTTTATTATTAGAGACGTGATTTATATTTGAAGTATATATGCCATAGTATCAACGGACTTTGTCTCTGTACATGAAATTGTATTTAATTTCAAATTGTAACGAAAAGAAAAATGTAATTTAAATTGGATTTCAAATACTTACCTTGTCGTCATACCTAAACACAAACCCTATTATAGTTAAATGATTGGAAAAGTGTGCTCGAAACTTTTTGATTTATTATCGTGTTTACTACGAACAACTGGAGAAGTGTATCGATTTCACGAGTCACGACGTTATCGTTATTAATATTATTGTTTTATTCAGTAAGTAAACCTAGGTACACTGTTTATATTTTTCTTTGGATCAACTGAGTACGAGACGAGTCATTATGACATTATATGCTTTGGAGTTGGAAACAAAACGCAAATATTTATAATACTTAACATATTTTATATGCGGTACTTTTAAAGTGTCTCAACATTTCTCGACTCTCCTAAAGTTCACCGAAAGTTTCTTGTAGAAAATTATCGCACGGCTGTCGAGTCGTCGTTGCAATGTGCGCTCATAATCGTCTTTCGTGACGTCGCGGTAAAATTAAAATTAATAATATACCATTATATATCCTGCAGTGTTGAGGCGTGCTATATAATATAGTTAGGTACCTCTATACATATATAGTTTCATTCCGTCTGTACTTAATCAGTCCCGTACTAATATTATTATCGCTATCGTTGTTTGCACACCGTCGAAATATAATATTTTACTCCCGACATTGTTACAAAATCAATAATTAATAATTTTTTTTTGTTTGTTCTCGCGAACTTCTAAAACAGCAAACACCGCAGTAATATTAATAATATAATATTAAAACAATTATAAAACCAACAAAAGGAAGAAAATAAAAAAAAAACAGTAAGACAAACAACATAATATATTTTTTTCAATATAATTAATACTATTTTAATTAAACGGATCACGAGCGTAAAAATTCAAATTGGGTTTTCTCCAGCTGCTGGTACCTAGTGGCATCTGAATATTAAAATATAATATAATCAAACAGATGTTTAACAGTTCAAACGTATACCTACATGTAACATTATATAATATACTTACGTGATATTTAAAATACACTGTGTCATTATTATTGTTATTATTACTCAGCCGAATTGTTGCTACACCCGATGGTTTTAAATTTACCCGTTTTCGGGAATCGATTCGGAACCATAGATTGTGCACTCGCTGGCGAGAGCTTATTTTTCTTCAACCGAACGATAGTGCCGAACAAAATCGACCATCGACGTCGTATATAGTGTACGTTATATTATTATTATGTGTATACGCCTCGAATTCGGCAAAACGTATTTCGTTTAATGGGTTCCGCCGAGTATATATTTCATATATATATACACGATAATACCACATTTTACAACGCATTATTATACGGAATAAAATCTCAAAATCCATTTGCTGATAGTTTGTCGGGGTTTTAAGTGCACTGTTTGCAGAACATCTCTTGCGCGAAATCATTTGATGATATACTTTTCGGTTCGAGTACTATATAATATTACGGTCATTTAGACATCTAGAGCGCGTATATATTATTTTTAAACGAAAATTTTTAATCAAATATTGTCCAAACTCGTAAAGTCTCGTAGAGTAATACGCGATTTGTGCATAGCTTGCGCATTGACTGTATGCACTGCTTTTGACGATAAGTGAACGCGACGAACAAACGTCAATATTATTATATAATATAGTATGTTTTGAAATATTATTACTATATCGTCTACTCCTCTCCCCGTACATGAAATCGCAATTTAGATGTCCACTTGCCAACACTCATTGATAAAATATAATTCTCAATAATTTTATCAAGTTTCAGCACATATTATATTAATGTGTGACTGAACGCATTTACTGCCACTGATGTTAACGCAGGCGCATTGGTCGCCAGCTGAACGGTCTCCGTGCAGTGTTCTCCGATCAGTTGCCGCTTGCACGCTCTATTACAATATTCAATACCCATATTGTTTTAGTCGAAGAAATTCGTGTTAATGACAAAGCTATTCGCACAATACAATATAATATAAAATATATACGCTGGAAACTTGCACACAATAAAAACGGACGATATCACGAAGTTAATAAGCGGCTATACCTAATAATACTGCTATAGTCTACAATAAATTACGGTATCGGAACGTTAATTCTTTCCGTTGAGTTGTGTTGTTTATTAAAATAGTATAACATAGGAGCCTGTGATGAACAAACGCAATTATAATCTACGTATATAAAAATGAATTGCTGTTAGTTTGTCTCAATAAAACTCGAGAACGGATCAACCGATTTAGTTCAAATTTTTTTTAGATGTTCGTAATTGCCTGGAGAAGATTGGAATTTTAGGAAAATCCACCGGAAAAATAGAAAATTTGAATGTCAAAAAATACAATAGTGGCGCCATCTGTCCATAAAAAAATAATTAAATACTAAAAAAATTAGTTTCAGATTAAAATAATAATAGTGTATATACACAATATACAATATACAATATGTACAATACACTATTATTATTATTATTTTGGTTGCTATTGGTTAATCGGGAATGTTTGTTGATTTGTATAATTATTTTTTGTTAATATAAATATAATATATAAATAAATGAATGTTTGTGTGTAGATTAGACCTCTGGGAAGAAGACAGGCTAATTTAAAAATTATTAAATTTGGTTTTTTTTTTATTCATCTGATATTAGTACGGTTAGGATTTTGTATTAACTGATTACCTATATTAATCCACCATAGGTAGAATACAGCAAACTTGGTAGAACTTTGATATTTTAGAGATAAATCGTACACTTACGCACAAACATCGGCCTACCTGATAATATACTGCTGCGAATCAGAATTATTATTATTATTCCGGGCTACGGAAAAGTTAAGATAAATTTTGAACACCACACATTGAATATTAAATAACGAATTGAACAAAGTTTGGGTCATATAGATTTGGTACATTTAACGGGTAACGAATCAGATAGTATTATAATATATGTTTTGAAATATTATTACTATATCGTCTACTCCTCTCCCCCCGTACATGAAATCACAATTTAGATGTCGACTTGCCAACACTCATTAATAAAATATAATTCTCAATATTTTATCGAGTTTCAGCACATTATATTACTGGATATGTGTGACTGAACGCATTTACTGCCACTGATGTCAGTGCAGATGCAACGCAGAGGCATTGGTCGCCAGCTGAACGCTTTCTGTGCAGTGTTCTCATATCAGTTGCCGCTCACGCTCTATTATAATATTCAATATCCATATTGTTTTAGTCGAAGAAATTCGTGTTGATAACAAAGCTATTCACACAGCACAACACAGCACAATAAAATATAAGCTTGCACACAATATAAACGGGCGATATCACTATAAGCGGCTGTACCTAATAATGCTATATTCTACAATAAATTACGGTATCGGAACATTAATTCTTGAGCTGTGTTGTTTATTATAATATTATAATATAGGTGCCTGCGACGAACAATTTGTCATTTTTGTAAGATCGCAGAAAAAGATTTCATAGAAAGTCGTCGGTGTTTGCAGTTGCTTTGCATGCGAGAACCATCTATATAACGATTTTCTGCTGGATTTATTGCGTAGACCTATTGTACCTGTAATGCATTAACTGCACAATACATTATGCGCACATAATAGTTTCCTATGAAATAAATTAGTTGATAATAATAATTAGAACGAAAAAAAAACAAACAATACGCTCGTTATTCAAATCAGAACCCATAAGAAATGAATGTATTCACGTTTTTCTTACGGCTGCAGTTTTCATGGTCTGATTAGATACCCGCATTATTATAAGTATACAATATATAAATAAATGTTACCTAATGTCTAAAATATATTGGTGTTGTTTTGAAAAAAGGGTCTATCGCTTATACAACAAAAGCTGCACTCTATCCTAAAAGAGGGCGAGTGGCTAAGCGTGTTAAGATTAGGAGTTAGGTATACATTTGTCTAAAAGTATACACAATAATGCCTAGGCTTAAATATTATGTATATTGTATGTTATACACTTTTACGATTGCGTTGGGTCCAGAGAAATTCTTACAGAGATCAATATAATAATTATTACTGATATTAATTGGCCGTATACAATCAATATTCAAATATTTTAGTAATCAAGTATAAAACAAGGTATATCTATAAAAGTATAACAGTATAATATTATTATAAAAAAATAAAATAAAATATTATCATATATCTGGTATATTATATAATACATAAGTGCAGTGGCGTATCCAGGGAGGGGGTTAGGGGGTTGTAACCCCCCGAAAATTGTTAAATTATAACAACGTTATCATTAATAAATCATTTTAATATAAAATTCCACAAAAATAAATTATAACCCCTCCCGAAAAAAAATTCTGGATACGCTACTGCATAAGTGTGTGTGCGTACAATAACTATTCAAATTTGAAATTATTGTATAGAAAGGATTTGTTTTTGAAAAATGTATTTAATTTATTTGGTTATGACTTGGTGTTTGCTCACTTATATAATATTCAGGTTGAAAACGAAAAGAATATTCGTTACCCGAGTGGCAGAGTAGAAACCGTGAAGAAAAATTACCGCGATCAAATATTTATATTAAAAACGTTTAGCGAGATTAAAATAAAAAACGTTTTAAACAGTAGCTATTACTCGCGGGCTGTATAAGTTTACTTAACAGAATTATTCGACCTGTGCCGATTATTATAACCTCAGTTGCAACAAAGTCTGCAATAAAAAATATATCGTTATGCGCATGGGGGTAGGTTAGTGTAAGTGCTTCGCAGAAATCATCGACGTTTAATGCGATTCCACAGGAGCATCGAAGATCTATACAGTTCATATTAAAAATTTAATAGATAATATATATTCAAATTTAATAGTAATATATTAATATGTTATAGGAGTATCCGAGTATCATAATATTATAGTGTTTTAATACGGTTACGAACGAAAACAGCTATAACGTCTATAATAATAATATACTACTACTGGTTTTCAAAATCATTCGGATAGCCTATATTATTATCTACTGCATTCGTGTAAGTAAGTATAACATAATATAATATGTCTGAATTTGAAAAAAAGTATACATTTTTCTAAAATATTAAAATAAATGTTAATGTGGCATACCGACATAATACTATATTATACCATACGGTTTATAAGACCTAAGTATGCCATTGTATAGTGAACATATTTAAAATGTCAGGGAATGTTTTATTATAGTCATGTATTGTATTATAAAAGTACATGTTTAGACATTTCTCAAAAATTAGACTCCCATGGTTTAAACATAACATAGGGATACATACTTTGGACATACTTTCCATTACCCATTAGGTATACACGTTATTATTATTAATATATTTTTTGATTCGAAATAAAATATTTTTGCAGCTGTTGCGGGAAGAAACGTTACCGTACGATAATGATATTAATAATTTGTTAGGTCTTGTACGGTGTATCGTATTGTGTTCCTCAACGCTGATTAATTATAATAATATTTATTATCGTTCGTGTCGTCGTATCCCGCGGCCGTTTCCTGACATCGTCCCCTCGTCGAATTTCACAGTCGTGTCCGTATAGGTACAATTTTCGTAATTTTTTTTTGTTCCCGATGATTGCGTACGCGCACTTTGTACAAAGTACAGACGCAGCTAAACACGAGGGTTGGAAACGAGGTCGTGGTCGTTAAAAAATATAAAAAAAACCCGAATTAACTCACGCCAGCCAAGTGCGTACCTATTAGTGTATTATAATATAAACGACGCGGCGGCGGTCAAGAATTACAATAAATTTTATAATAACGAACCGAATCGGCCCCAGACATCATTGTCCACGGGTATATTGTAATACTGAGTAAATATAGGTACACTGCGGTCTAATTGTTTACGATATAATATAATAATATATAATACTAAACAATATAGTCGAACGTACGTGTCGTATAATTATTGTAATAATATTATATTATATTGTAATGCTGTGTGTGCAGTATATACGTAAAGCCCTGTGAGCTGTTTGTTAATATGTAACGGTTATATAAGAATATCCGGTAATTAAGTCTGACATTATCGTTATTGTTCGGATGTGGTATTGTTGCCGACAGAACGGGCTCTCGGCCACTTAACCCGATCGCTGCGGGCAGCCGCCACCGCCGCCACTGGTCGGCCCCGACGCCACTGACGCTGCCACTGCCGGTGTTGGTGGTGGTGAATGGACGGTAAATTTACAGCCGCAGAGACAAAATAATATTATGTAAACGCACCACCTGGCCTCCAGTACAGCTGCTGCTGCTGCTGTCGCTGTTTCTGTTGCTGCTGCTGCCGTTGCCGATGGTTTTTTATATATAATGTGCCGATGAAAGGGGAGAAACGAGTGTAGTGTGTGTGTGTACGATAGAGGAATAGAAAAAAAAATTACACATTATAACAATGGTCATCGATAGTGGAGGTGAAGTGGCGGAATAGTGGGGGGACGTTTGTTTTACGACATTTTTAACGGTTTCGGATTGACCTTCGCGCGAGTGGCCCTCCCGTGGCCGAAATAAAAACAAAAAATAAAACAATAATCCACGCCAAACTGTAGTCTGTAACGTTATAGCAACACAATAATATTACAATATACATATGTGTAAAATATCTCACTTCACCATATAGATAGTGTGATGATTTATTATGGTTAAGGGACAGATATTATTGTAATAATTACATGTTTTTAACTATATTTGTATTATTTGATATTATCTAGTTAGGTATATAGTTAAATGAGTAGAAAAAAATTATTTTTGAGTAAATTTCCATATTTTTACATATTTGGTAAATAGGCAATTACAATTTACAAACTTTCAAATATTTAAGGAATTTTATTTTTTTCTATGTGATTTAAATTTAGTTTTATTTAATTTTCAGTGGCACATTTAGTTATTACGCACAGCTGTTATTTCTTTGTAGGCACAAAAACTTTAAAATTCAGGTAATAATAGGTAGCTGAATACTAAAATGAATTTCTATATGAAACACTTCAACACATTTTTACTACTAAACTCAAGCAAAATAAAGATGCGGATAGTAGATTCGTGGATAATCGGTAACGTTATTGTTGGTAAACGAAGTTCGGAACCAAGTAATTCTTGAACTATGAGCAGTTAGACAAATGCTATTATAAAACCAGCCAAGTTGTTCAATATGATTTAATGAATTATTTATTACCTTCCAAAAGCGTACAAATGAAGATTTTTTTATAATTGTTCTGAATTTAATAAACAACAAATACTTGTGTACATAATTTGGTTTTTTTTTTTTATTACAATAAATGAATAAAATCTGTTCCCTAATTATTATGATTGAGTCCTAATATATATCTATGCAGGCCACACCAAAACAATCGGTACGGTAAAATGTCAATATTATCCTGTATTTTTATGGTTTTTACGGCAACAGTATTATTGTAAACAATAATATGCCAAGGCTAACTTCTAACCAAGTAATAACAATTCCATAGTTTACGACATTTAATGTGATATTTTGTCATTCCCATAACTATTGTATTCGTGTAAGTAAACAAAAACCAGGTGCTTTGATGTGTTTAATTTCTTTCCTACGATTTCGGGTATTCTTTAAGACTAGAATATAATAATATAAAGGACAGATGTAGATGGTTATTTGTAGGTATTTAGTGGAAACATAATAAATAATAATGTACGCAAACGTAATTTAGATTGACAAAAATGTGTTTATTCGATTATGTTATCCAAATCATAAAATAAATAATTATTTGTAAAAACCGAAGATCAAAGTTTAAAAAAGTACTAATCAAATATTTATCAAAATATATAGCGAATGGGTTTTTTTTTTTTTTTTTTTTTATTAATGAGATTTTAACATAAAAATTATTATATCTCGACAATTATGTACATGTGTCTGAAGTATAAAAATTGGTAAAGCTCACACAATTAAATTAGGAGGCCTGATTGTAGAATAAACTTTATAGTATGAATGATTTAGCGAATGGGTTATTTCAAAATAATTACAAATTTCAAATATATGTTTATTTTTATTAGAACCCTTATCCCACGGTACTAACAAATAACAATATCCTTGAATACTCTTTGGAACCTAATTAAAAGTTCTTTAAACAAAAAAAAAATAAAATGTTTTATTCTGAAATTCTCTCCCCCAAAAACTATTTTTAATTTAGTGGAACTCGAATTATTAGAAAACTATGGATCTTAAGATACAGAACACTTTTAATTAAATTGTTATACTTTATTTTAATAGACAATAGTATAATATTATTGATCATGATTATTATACGCATTAAAAATCATATTTTAGAAATATTTTTCTGATTATAAAAAACATATTTCTAAGAAAATCAAATTTTTAAGCTTTAGGCAGATATATTTTTTTTATAGAACTCATACTTAGTATTTTTTCCAGAATTTTCCATATTTTTTTAATCAAATATACAGTTTTAATTTCCCAGACATGATGATTTGAATACAAAGTTAAAATTGTTAAAATTAATTTAACTGTGTTTAACAACATCTAAGATTCGCATAATGTTGTTTATGATCATTCTTAATTTTAACTCAGGCAAAATGTATTATGTTTACGAGATTGATTTGGAAAATATAATTAGTAAACTTGGCGTTGTTAAGAATTGTATTTCATCATTTATTATTGTTTTTAAATTTAAACTCGCCCCACATCACCCTAAATATAAATTTTTACATATATTATGGTATTCTACCTACGTGTCGAGAATATCCACTTTATTACGTTTCAGTAAAATTACGTATAAATTATTATTCTTACCTTTTTTTTCTTGTCTCATTAATGTAAAACGCAGTTATAAAAACTTCTACAAAATTAAAACCTTTCAGAATAATTGAATGTTTAATTATATTATAGTACCTAACTACCCATACGGAAAACAGAAACATAGGTGAATAGGCACATTCAATTTCTTAAAATATATTAACATAATACACAGCAAGCTTTCACATTGGCCTATAGCCTAAAACATGTTATCATATTATATTATACGACCTAATATTTCCTATGTTTCATTGTATTTATCTTTATTATAATTGAAAAATTAAAAAATTAAATAAACCAAATATTATACAATGATTCGTTGTAAACGCATGTATTGCTATACATATTATATATTAGGCATCGCGCCGTGGTACGCATATGGCTTCATAACATACTTGTTGAGTTATTATGTTTGTATCATATTTATATACCACGCCACATGGAAGAACAAAATTAGAATATTGAGACAGTGAGAGATTATCCTCCTCGTGTGCTATATACGCACACGCTTATATAGTTAGGCCATAAGTGGGTAATACAATTTAAATATATAACTACATATATATAGTATGTGTTTTTTAATGTGGATTTAAACAAATTAGATGCAAGCGACTTGGGTGCGCTACTGGAGCGTGTGGTGGTGTCTTTAAATTTAAAAGCGATGATAAATCACCATCGCGTTTGAAAAAGCAGAGACGGTCGAACCTATCCCTAAACTGATGAAGACTTTAGTATTTTACATTATTATTTAAGAAACGGACGCTCCGGTCGATTGGTGCAGGTTTTCTTGGAAGCTATTGGGAAATTTGTAAAATGACCTGTTTTTAACTACCATCCGTGTTCAATTCCCATTTCGCAGAGGTGCTGTGCTCGAAACTTTTTACGTTAACACCGCAAAAAGTGTTATTCGAATCACTAGAAGAAAAAACACTCGATTGTACCTATACATTGTACAGGCTACCATCCTTGGAAACTTGCAGCTCGCTCTGAGCTTGAAAGTTTACACATAGGTTATTGATTGTGTAATATATTATGTACTACGATCACAAAACCTTACATCAGTGAATATTATATCTAAAATGCTTTTATATATTGATTTGTTGTTTCGATATTGTTTGAAAAAACTACGCCGTGGTTTTTAATAAAGATTAATTTAATTAATTAATAGCTGGTACATAAAACATATAATTATATATTCTGTGATTTTTTACTATTTATCACACCGTCCACAGATATAGGACTATAGAGTCCTGTTGTATGTTTGTATATCTATGCCTACGTAACAATGATACACAAGGTTAGAAAACAAGGCAATTATTATTGTTTACCGGAATGAATTTTTTTGTTTTAAGCAAGACTGGACTAGTGGATTTAAGTTTAATTGGTGAAAGCATTCAACAATATTATGATGGTGACATGTTTTGACACACATTGACTATTGTAGGTAATAAAAATAAAATTAAAATGTTTTCAATGTACTCCACACGCGTTTAGAGAATGATCGTCGATTAAAGTTTGTTAGTGTTTTGGTTTTACATATTTGTATACCTTACTTGAAACATATTATTATATTATTGATGTTTAAACGTTATGAGCATTGCATACAAAATATATAAAATATTGTGTATGATAATATATTATTAAAGTTATGTTTTTGTTTAACTACTGTGGATAAATAGATTTTACTACGCCGTGTTTAGTTACGCTGCTGCAATAGCTAATAAGTCGACGAGTGTTAAAAAATCGTATGTTCTAAAAAAAAACACTATTACTGCTGCAGTCGTATCGTATAATGTAATTGAAACAAGAAACATTTACCTTATTAAACTCTACTACATCAAAAAGTAAAATTTCCACATTTCTCTTGCAGTTTTCCTATTTATATTTTATTATCCATTCGGTTTATTATTATTATTTTCTCTTGTTTTCTTTTTTTTACGAAATACTGAAACTTTTGCGAATCCCGAAATACGTGAGGGTTAAACAATAAGAAAAGGGAAAAAGAAATAAAGAAGATGTAGAGCAAAACTTTTTAAATAAAAACCGTATTGTATATACAAACAAAATGTAAATATACCGAAATTCAAGTCTGATAAAACAGTCCCGAGAGTCTTCTCAAAGAACACATTTCTCGTATACATGCGCGTATTTCTGTTGACCTTATAATATAAAACAAGAATGATATATACTTGTTCGATTTCGTTAAATATTGGTAACTTTGCCCACATATGTATTATTATTTATTTTATCAATATATTATGAAAAAAAAAAATTACTTATTCGATTTCGTTAAATTTTGGTAGCCTACCCATATATTATGAATTATTATTTATTTTATCAATATATTATTATGAAAAAAATACTTGAAAACCAAATTCCTCTAAAATCAAAATGTAACGATCTCAGTGGAAGATAAACATTTTTTTGACGTAATACGATGAATGCCAAACACAATTTTACCTACATGGATATAGTAAAGTATATATAGCTTATGAAAAGTTTTTGCAGATGGTTTGATTTCGTTTCAAATAATAATATGCTATTCTTTAAAAATATAAAAATGATAACTATACAGTCGTTGGCATTTTTTTGTACGAATATACCTTAATTACAACATTTTTTTAAATATTATTTGGTATGGTGACAACTAAATCAGAGGTCATTACAGTCTATGTAGAAAAAATTATACCGTAAAACAGAAACGTTTGTTGCGTAATTGTTTTTATACAGATAGTGGATAATTAAAATAAACACAACCCCTTAATTAAAAAAAATTGTTTCTCTGCAGGAGTGTACTAAAGGAATAAAATTAAGATAAAGAACTAAGATTTCTTTTTGTTGTGATATCGCGATATTTCTATACAACAATAATAATAATAACAATAATAGTTAATTGTATTATAATTGATTGTACCTAATTTAAGAGTATATAATTATATGTATTACAATTTACAATACGTACTTTGTTGACATGCAAAACAATAAGGTAAGCAAAGAAATATTTTTTATAAAAATAATTATTACTTTAGCAAACCAAAAATTAGTTGAACAAATTTGAATAATCAAAACTTGTGTAATAGTTACAAAAACTCCGAAATGAATTTAAAAAGTATAAAATAATAAAACCCAGCAACTAGGTCATTATAAAGTTTGTTCTACAATGTATTATACCGAAATTTAATTTAATGGGTGCATTTATGCTAATTCCTACATTTCAATAATAATTGACCTTATTTTATTATTATTTAAAATTAAATTTGCCAAGTGTTTATTTTAAGCGGAAACTATTACGAAATACAAATATTGTGTTGTCTAATAACGTCTATTTAGAAAATCATCTACTTAAACATTTAGTAGATTCTGATGGTAATGCATTATATAAACGAGCTTAAACTTTAAAGACGAGTGACATGGATATCGATTGTAAATATATTTTTTGTATTTTGTGAAATTTATAATATTCTGTGTATAAAATGTATTTCAAAAATATATTCGAAATCGAATGAATTTTTATGATAATAATAAACGTTTTTTAATTGTTTTTATAATAATTTTAAATAGATTTTGTTTCGTATTAATATAATATAATACAACATCAAATTATAATTATTGATATATATTTAATAGAAGTGCTTAAGACTTATAACTTTATGGTATCGTTTAAGAATTGTCTTTAAACCAATGTAATAGTTATTTATTGTAGGTATATAATAGGTGATGGGAATGATGGGATCATATTTTATGGATTTCATAATATGCCATAGCCATAGCCCATATTCAGACACCAAGACGAAATGCCAAGTTGTTCGTCTGGATGCCGTCAACCCCTTTGATACTTGATTCGAATCTTTATAATGATATGCTACAAATAACTAAATGTCTACCACGAAAGTTTTTGCCGTTTTCGCAATACCATGGTTTCAACGTATAAATAAAATGTACTGTTGAATAAAAATATAGAGATAATAAGAAAATAACATCTGAATAATAATTGTTCATTCATTCTTTAGAATATAATATAATAGTCCATAATAAACTCATAAAATATAAAAGTATATGATTAATAAGAACACGAATAATAAAAATAAAATATTTAAATAAAGCTGGTATGCAAATAACAACGTCTTTATTATAACATAATTTCGTAAAAATCCTTTTCTGTTTAAAATTGTTAAAATATTTATGTTTTTTTTCATAAATTTTATTTTCGTATAATTAACTATACATCGGTCCAAAGCTTATAAATTGTATGAACAATTTATTTTATATGGTAATTTATTTATTTTTCTTGAATACTTTTTACAAGTTTATAGTTATGAGTTATGACATAGTCCGTACTTTGCAGTAAATCAGGTTAATTGGAAATTAATGTACATTAATGGGTATATAATATCGTGGACGTTTCTGATCTAACTTTTTAATAGGATTTTGATCCTAAATGTCTTTTACAGTTGTTGAGTTGAGTTGGTTACGGTAAAAATACCAGAAAACTCTAGATAGTGAGTGAATATAATAAATTATATATCTACATTTTGTTTTGTTAAACAATTATTTTCCGTCAATAAAGATTTTTATTATAATTATATATAAATATAAAAAAATATTATTCTGTTCTAGACATGATTATATAATATAGTTTATTATTTTCAAGTGAGACTGCTGATCGCAATAGTTAAGTCAGTTATCTATATTTCTCTTCTTTGAATGGGCATTTCAAAAAGGTCCGTTACATTAGCACCACCATAATTAAAAACCTCCCCAAAAATAATACCAACGATTGTTATTCCATTTGTACACATTTTTAATCCTAATATAAACATTTGTACACTTCCTCAAATTTCCCAAAAAATGTATTTCCGCGTTAGAAATTCCAATTAAAATAATATATTTATGGCTCAGCTCACAAAATACAAACTATAAACTAGGTAACAACAATTAATAAATTATAATATTAAACATACTGACACAAATTACACCGATATTATATATTGTAGTTTTGTAGTTAATATATTGTTTATTATAATATTATTTATAGTAAAGGTATTGGTATAAAATATATTGGTAATGATACATTTGAAATTATTATCAAGACTTTAATAACAATAGGAAATCGATGAGCCTGTCCATTCATTTTGTTATTTTATATACGTAATGTAATAAATTTTAGTATATTATATTTATTATGTACCATCGTCCATCGTCTACACTTACATAATGGCGCGACAGGATTGAATTGTTTAAAAGTCTATATAGATAAAGAAATCAATATCCCATTTTTTTATGACATTATAATAATAATAATATAACGAATCCAGTAAACGATTTCGATAAGATGATAATATAAATATGAAACTCTGACAGTTTTGTTGAACTAATATATAATACAATAATAGTATACCTATTTAAAATCAAAACACAATCGAGTACCGAAATAAGAATACGTCTCGGAAGCGATGAGTTGTGATGCAGAAATTACTTATCGGGACGGGCGATGCTTTTATTGTAAAATCTCTTAACTATATTACTTTTGGTCTGAAGTACATAAAAACGAGCCGCCGCCGGTAAATGCATTTCGAGTAAATTCCAAATGGTATTAAAGTTAACAATAAAATTATTTTGTCGCTGGCTGAACACTTTGAGCCGTACCGGGAAAAACACTGATAAGATAGTTGTTATTTTCTCTGTTGACTTTTAAACAAATAAATACTACTCGTACCTATACCTGCGAAGAGTAAAAAGATTATAAGGTCTGTTGTTTGTAATCATATTGTACTATTTCTGAGGGCGAATTGTATTTCTATATTATAAATGTGTGAGCCGTGCGAATTCATAAACGCTTATTCGATAGGTAATATAAATTATTGTGTACCCACAACGTATTAGGTATATACGAGGTCGCATGTGTATACCAAGTTTGAAAAAAAAATGAAATTTATCGCGCTTCCCAACAGGTTTGCGTGTTCTCGAGTTTTTTTTCGTACTAAACAATTGTTTTTAATTGCGAAATGAAATAAAAATATTAAATTGTCGACGATAATATTATAGTGACGCATACCAAACGAATATTACTTGTTTGTTTTTAACATTTACGTTCACGAAATCCCAATCCTGGAGAATAAAACTGTAGATTTTTGTTTTTAGGTGCCTCTGCAACAACAAGGATTTGTGTTGGGATTTTTATTTCACGGGACTACGTTGATAATAATTTAACTCCGAAATGTGTCCGGATAACGCGTTATCCTACACCCAACATTTTCCAGTCCGATATTTTTAAATGTGCTCCGCTGTCTGACATCTGCCATGTACAATAATACGGCTCCAGGTGGAGGAAGTCTTTAACTACCAGCGACGGGAATGAATATAAAAATTTCTCCTTTGCGAGGAAATGGGCGGAGACAGCTGCCGGTGGCTGCAATTTTTCGATTCTTTTACCACACTATACTGCAGTTCGATAAATAATTCCGGAATTTTATTGCCCAATAAATTCGAAGGCTTATATTTAGTAATGGCACATTGCGCGCAGCGTCGTACTGCACGGGGACGAGAAGGATGAGATGGGAATGAATAAGACAGTCGTCGGAGAAAAGGTACCTATATAATATGCCTCGGGCTTTTGTGATGCCCCGCGTGAATATAATATATCTGTATATAAAAAAGTCTGCGTCATATAATAATATATATTATTATACAGGTAATAACACGTACGCGGATGGAATTAGACAAAAAAAAAAACCGATACACTCGTAAAATTTAACGTTAAGTGATAAATATTGTGATTTTTTGTAATACCGGTGACGTTTATTGGACTGCGACAACGTCCCAGGGTCTCCGAACATTGTCGTTACGCGGCCGAGGTCATGTCTCTTCGCCATCATCCCTCTGCTGACGAAGGCGGCTGTGGGTTTTCCGATGTTTTATGAGACTCACAGTCGGCCCTCATTCTCGACACACACAATCGAACAGGCGATAAATATTTTGGCTTTTGAACACATAACCTTATGCGACAGTATAACGGACTCGCAGTGCAGACGAATAATATCAATGCATATAATAATAATATATTATACCTGCAACACTCGTATATTATATAATTTAATACGCTCGAATTTTAACTACCTACCTATATTTGTTTATTTATCTTATTTCACTTTTTTTCCGTCTTTACGACTCTGTCGGAATCACAAAAGAGTCATATTATTGTTGTACGTCTGACCGTCACCGTGGAGTAGGTATATATTGTAATATTAATAATACTATACATACCTATTATACCGATACCTATATTATTATTATACACAATAAACAATAACAACTGAGGTCATCTGGTTTCAAACACACGCACACACACATATTTTGGTTACACGGGACACACCGAGCTGGTATATATGCGTGGTCACCGCTATTGGCCATACCAATAATAATATTATTACCATATACGTGCCAGAGTACATGGTGAGGGTTTTGCTCGGCCGCAGGCTAGAAATTGATACTGACGCGAAATCCGAAACATCCAAGTACAACACATATTAAAACAGCCTCGTATATAACGAATATATAGTGTTGGGGTTCGCGGGAGAGGGAGCGGTGTTCATATAATTTCACCGTCGAGGAACTACAACAAATAAAGGTCATGTTTCCATAAGGGTGTAAATTATTACATTATATATTGTTTATAAAATTGATCGATGTGAGAACGATCAATCATATTTTACTTCTACTCGGCGTCTGTGCTGCTCCAGACTATACAGTTTAAATAAAAGGACGTACACGCCCTATATACCTGTATATAATGTTATTAAATGAGCGTTGATTTATTTCGATATGGTGTGTGTCGTGTGTGTGAAAAAGAAAAGTCGTTCTATATATATGTTTAATTTGTTTTTCGACGTCAAAATATAAATCGTGTCGTGTTTTGAGGAACCCGTCGTGTATACGTGGGTACTATACGGGTATTTTCGCGCGCGTGTCGGAATAGAATAATAATTGATCGCACAATATAATAAATAAACGAGGCGATATAGAACTCATTTACTGATGAAAGCGTAGGTATACCTGCTACCTACCGACAATTTTATTTATCGCGTTAAAATTATTGGAAAATAATGAGATAGTTACCTATCGTGATACATAAACCCACTAAAATTGCAATTAATTTTGTTCATAATATACTAATTGGGCTAGAGTCTAACCGCAAGACGATATTGCACGGAGTTCAAAAAATGTGACCAAAATAAAGAGACTTTTAGTATATTGTGGGGATTACTTGCGAGCGCGCCTCCGGTTACAAAAACCGTAAGTTATTCATTATGTAGCCCAGTTAAGTATATTTTTCTACTTAATTATATCCTTCCATTAGAGTAAAAAAAAAACACCTTGACGTCACACTAATAAATATTTTCAGAAAACATAGGAATACGGCACAATGTGATAGAAGAAAAATAAATTATAACAGTTTTACACTGCGTTCAATAACAATATTGCTGTCGGTAAATGGAATGCGTTGTTTAAATATTATAATAAGTAACTTTATATTGTTGTTTCAAGTTCTCATTGATAGTTTTTAATAATATAGAACTCGTTGTACAAGATTTTAACGAGTACCTAACTTCTTTTGTGTTTAGTCCATTGTCAGTTTGTTCTACGTATGTAATTATACTTACGCATAATTGGTCGCATTGTATTAACAATTTGTAAAAGGCCTATAAAAAATAAGATTTCTTGAGATGAATGAAATTCGAATATAATTTTCTTTACTATACACGAATTAAATAAATTAAGGTATGTCTTATAATGTACAAAAGCTTGACCTAATACATTTAGATTCTTTATTATATAGCAGTAAAAAATAAATAAATTATCTACAAACAATAAACTATAAGTCGGTGAGTTACTTAAGGTTCTTGGACACTGTGATTTATTGAGGAGCAACATTTCTAGTTACGTGGAATGACAGTTAATTAACATACGGAAACATAAAATCTTACCATTTCAACGATCGAAAATGACTTTACAAGAAAACTAACCAACCCTCTTAGAATAGTTAGGATTATGATACATTTTGTTTGAAAACAATATATAGTACTTATAGCATTGGACAACGATATTTATTTTGAATTAACTTTAAAATATAATGCCAGAAAAATATCGAACATATTTTGTGATTTATATAGATATTTTATTTATTTATTTATTTATTCAAATTAATTCCAAATTTAGCTCAAGTACAAAATAATAACATAATAAGTACATTACCATATACCATATACTATAACCGCATTAAATTTAGTAATAAGATTAGCTAAATGCCTAAAGTCAATGAAAACTTAATGTAGATATAAGAATTACGAAACCGTTTAATTCATAATAAACAGTTAATACTTACAAATGAAAGAAGTCAAGTCTGGATTAATTTCCTCTCAGTCTAGAAATTCTTTCAAAGGGTTCTTATACCTATAATATTAGTACGGTGAGGTTTTGTATAAAAAGTAGAACATGTGCTAAGGAGAAATTTGGGGGTATAGGGGGGCTTAGCTCCCTCTAGTTTTATTTAAGCCCCCCAAATCAGTTGTCCAAATTGCGCCTATGGCACATGTGTTAATTTCAACTCTTAAAAATAGAGTTTTTACAATCAGAATCTGACAATTTCACGACTTCACGAGGTGTGAGTTTTTCTTACGAGGTAAGTTTTTGTACTAAAAACGCTTCAGCTCCGACACCCTTTAGATTAGCCATATAAACTATAATCAACGAAAATGTTAATTGATGTGTTGTATTATAATAATATATAATGTATTGTGATATGCGATGCATAGTATTGCGAAGGTAGGTATCTATGGAAGAGAAAAAACAAATCTAGGGACAAAATTAATATAGTTGGACCCAAATTACCATAGTTTTCCGGTTAACAGGGCCACTGTGTATATATCATTCGATGGTCTTTAGCTCTAGTTAAACTTTGCACTCAATTTAATTAAAGAGACAAACGAATATATTGACTGCATTGCAGATACATTAATATGATATCATATAAGATGTGCTGATGATAAGTAATTTACAGTTAACTACCTATAGGTAAACAGAAGAGTAATTAAAACATAAGCGAATATAAAATAAAAAATTTGTTGAAAGTTTTTATTACCTACTGTTGACAATTTTTCTATAAATAAGTTTCAATTTTACTAGAAATTACAATAATAGTAATGTTTTCAAAAACAAAATCGAGAAATCGGTGTATTGCAGCTATTCAGTAATAAAATTAGTAATTACCGTGTACATTGTTCTATTAAAATTATACAGAAATTACTTTACTGCACTAGAACATTAGGAACATTTTTCTTTATGAGAACTATATACTTACATATAAAAAATATCATGACATTTCCAAATGCTCGTTAAAATAATGAACACATAAAAGATGAAAGAGCACTGTTCAGAATAGAACATAGAAATAGAAATATCAAATTATATAGAATTTCCATTTATGTTGTAGTACAAAAGAAAAAAAGTTCAAATAAGTAAGAAATAAAAAATAAAATTGTATAGCTTTTTCCAAAACGTTATTCTAATGAAATAACTATAATAATATTATTTAAAATTTAATTAATAATTAATAAAATTAATAAGCATTTCGAACGAAAGTTTTTGGGCTAATAATTCCGTCAGTCTTAAATACGTAACGACGTCATAACATCAGTAAAAAGATGCCTTCATGTATAATATTGTATTGTACGATGAGTACCGACATATTACATAAATTAATGTCATTATTACGAAAGCAGGCATAATGCATAGAATATTATAATAATTTGTATAATGTATCTGTCCTGTCCTGTGCATACTGCATACTGCACGAGTGCATTTATTAGGTAGTGGAAAATGAAAACTCGATGGTCACTACTACTGGTCAGAATTCGTATTTCCCCGATATCATAATAATTTACGGTGGTATTATTTAACGTGTAAAGCAGCACCACTGAGTGAAGGTCAGTGGCTTAATCGGTTCATTTCGACTTTTCCTAAAGACGTCTGTATGACGTGTTATTCCGATATTTTTCGTGTCGAATCTACAAAACGATTAGTTTTAAATAAAAATCCATAACTAGAACATTATACGCAATGACGTAGGCCTCGTCGTAGAAACTATAGTAGATTCCATTTTATGTCTAAATAGAGAGTAAGAGCAGTATAACAATATATAGAGAGTATAATAATAAGCAATAAAATAATATGATATGAGTAGCACGAAAGTGTTAAACGTGCACACGACGTGTGCTGTACAGTGTACATGTATGGCAGTATATATATTTTTTCATTGATATAAATAAAAATATTATAATATAAATATAAATAATATAATATAATATCGTTCAACCGGAATGTCCGTTTCGTCGTCGGAACAGGGCTGTCAGTGCGACCTCTTAAAATTGCAATCAATAATATTGCGTTCGACTATCGCGAACCTATACACAATTTCGTGCTTCTGGGTCCGGCCAATCATAATATAATATCGTTTAATATTATACGACTACCTGGTTATATTGGTGTTCGGCGGCAGACAGACAAACGCGTATTTTATGAACAGCTACGTTCAAAACGACGACAGTTTCAGAATAACATAATCGAGTCTATATTATTATAGGGAAACGCGTGGCGTACTGAAATATACCACCCCGTCTATCTACTATATATATTTTGTCATTTCTAATCGAAATTTAAAACGTATTTGGTCGGAAAAAATCAAATTTTGGTTCAGACTTCCAGAGCATGCATAATATAGGTATTATTTTATTTTATATACACTATAGGTACAGCTAGATAGTGATTTTTACAGAAAGCAATCACGCGAATATAATATCCCGTCGAATCGCTTATTTAGCCGGTTTTACGGACGACCAGCACTGTGGAATTAACAATCAACGGCCATCTCCCTCGTCAAAGGTCTTTCTTCCCTCCAGTCATCAAACCCTCCACGACCACCCCTCCCCATCCTAGCATACACTACGAGGGCGCGAGCGGCGTCCGCTGCACGACCGTGGCCGATATTTTTTCGATCTTTTTATTTTATTTTCATTAATTTTTCCTCCGTTTTCTTCTCCTTCACTCCGTTTCCATAAAAAGTCGGCATTTGCTCGTACATTACATTGTATTCCCCCACTGCCTATTAAGAAACGGTTTTAATAATTGAATAATAAAAACCGTCTGGTATCCCTGGTAACCATTCGCGGGGTCGTATTACGGATGTGTTGTACGAAATCCGTTGCTCACGTCCTATATACACTGATAATTACCATCACATTATACGCTTTTTCAACAATTCCCGCAGACAACAAAGAAGTTTGTCAAAACGAAACATATGCACTGCACAGTACACACGTATAAAAGACGTCAGTTTTCACCGGTGAGCGAACATCACAAATGAAAAGCAAAGTTAATTGGATATTTATTATAATATTCTAAACTCTAGTGTGTACCGCCACTGCAGTCTGCAGCACATCTCTTTTTCACCTCTTGTGCACGCGCTGCGTTCGTGTCAGCACATAATGAGATACAAATATACAATAATATATTATCATAATAATATTATACAGTTATAATAATCGGAACGACATCGGCGTGATGGCTAAGGTTGTAGTTATTCGGTGAAAATATACATTTATGTCGATGGCTATTATACGAAGACTATATACGATGAGAGACGCCAAATGTCTTGGAAAACATCACCCCTATAATCTCATTGTGGTCGAGGGATAAAATAAAATATCGTGTTAAATATTTATGATTTGTAACGATACGTGTTCGAGTAAACTGTTGTGTTTATGTTATGGTTTTGGGGACCTATATTTAAATATTGAATTTCTGAATTTCAGATTTTTATTTTTCAATAAAATTATTATTTTTTGAAAAACGGTTTTTATAACGAATTTCTATAGAAAAAACTAATTTATTTCCGTTTTTAAATTATATAAGAATTGGACGACCTACAAAATATGTATAGATTAATATTATCTATACGTGTACACATAATTGAATAAGTTTTTATAGGACTATTGTCTATTTTATAGCATAAAGATGCAAATTAATACATTTTAATGCCAACTATATATAATAATTCAGGGATAATTTATTTAAGAAATGTCTATTATCTGTTTCCCTAATTTGCTTTAGTAAACGATGCCTAATTTCAATATATAATATTATAAATGGAATGCAGGTAGAGCTGTTATATTATATAATAATAATAATATTTACTATATAGTTACACTGTACTAGGTATGTAAGGAAATAAAGAAAAACAATCGGCGCATTTTATTTTAAATTCATCAAATAAAAAAACTGTAAACTGAAAAATGTTTATTTAAATCATCACATCCCTAGAAGCAGCAAACCGATGACCGTCGAGGAAGAAAAAATCCTATGTTTGACTTGATGCGTCCACCGGGAAATCACTTTCCCGAGGGTTTCTTTTTTTCTCTTCTGTTGTTTCGGTGTCTCGTGCATCTGGAATGTTGTAGGTATTTATTTTTTATATACAGCGCCAGACGTGCCATCAAGTAAAACGCTGATTTTTTTATCGATTTAATGAACGAAAAAATTACGAGGACTACGTTAAAAATATACTATAGACAACATTATAATGTTTCTATGAAAAATGTTCTGATATAAGCCTTTGTTTCCTTGTCACCAGCTATACATACCATGTCGATGAATAAAACATTGTGTATCCTAGTTAAAAATGTCCTTCAAGTCTAATATACGCCAATGGTAAGAATATATTAGGTTACATATTTTATCCCCATAAGGGGGGGGGGGGGTGAAAACATTTAGATTCCAGTGACTTATGTAACTATATACGTGGCTACGTAACGGATTTAATTTTAATTTTCTGAATAAGGATGAAATTTATTTTCATGAACGTTTATGAATATTGCATAAGTACTGCGGGTCACAGAATTTCAGGTGAAAATTGCGTAACAAAATATTATTCGCAGGACTCTGCACGTGCGACGAGCAGTGGTATATAAACCAATTTGTACGGATTCAAACCGTTTCCCCTAAATAATATTGAAACGTATGTGTGTATATTATATATATACAACTGCAGAGTGCAGGTCTCGCATACAAAAAAAAAAAATTATTTTTAGAATTAATGATTTTTGATAACACCGGTTAGGTTAGATATTACGAAACCATTTTTTCATGGATATACCGATGACATGGGCACGCGTATTGTCGGGCTCACTGAAATCAAAATATAGACCAATCCCGGGACTGTTTTTAAGTAAATATTTTGAAGGTTGCTGTAATTTATACATTTCACAAAGCACAGAAAACGCTTTAACACGCACCCTATATATCTAAACGTCATTTCGTGTGTGTTTATTATATTAGCTGGTACCTATACATAATTGATCATTTTGTCGACGACTCCATAATGTCGACAATTTCATTTTGCGTGAGCGTGGCTTTTCGGACAGCGCCGGAAGCGATCTGTAATTGAAAATCGATTTTCAATCTGTCGTGAATAATATTATTTCCGAATACATATAATTATAATCAACATGACGCGTGAACTAGCACTACTTAGGTGCCAAAAATCCTCCATATCGTGCTGCGCCAATGGCGGGGAATAAACTCTGAAATTGAAATCGAAAATTCGATACAGGATGCAGCAGATAATAGCTGCAGAACGCCATTATTGTTTCAAAACACCATCATTGAAGGGCTGTGAAAAAAAAATTAAATCAAATCAAATTATTGTACGAATAAGATTTTTTTTTGCTAGCGTTTAATTTTACAAATGAACAAATTGAAAATTTAATATAATCTTGTTTTTTGTAACGACATTTATTAGTAATCATATTTAAATTATTTTTTTATTCATGTTTAATTTTGAATTTCAAGACGACTGCAATCCAATTACAAAATATGTATATTATTATTTTATTTTATATTCTATCTATATCTAAAATAAATTGAGGTGCAATTTTTTTTCATACATTTTTACATAATATTCATAAGACGTGTGTCACTTCAGTGTATTACAAATATTAAATCATAATTGCTTTATACGAGTGCTTGAAGTTAAAAAAAATCGTATTTACAGTGAACTTAGCATTCACTAAGTTCGTTACGATATAATATATACTATGTCTGTAACAATGTGTGCGTATTTACTTACATAATATCTGAGCATAAACCAATAATTGATACTCCATTTTTTGTCTATCGTTGCTTTAAAATACAGAATATTAATATCAATACAATACAGCCGCGGGTGTATGATCCAAGGTAAATGCGGAAAATCGAGGCGATTGATCAACGACCGCAGCAACAATACCTCCACTAACTGCTAAGACTAGGAAATTGCGTCCCTCGTCGTCCACGAGTAACTATTTTTCCTCTTTCCGGACATTTATTAGATAGATAAATATTACGAAAGCGTAGACATAATGTTAAGTTTGGAGTGACTGCAGGTAATCGCTTATATATTGGTTCTTAAACCGTTCTACGTTTCAATAAAACATAATCGAGTGAATCGATACAAATATGAGGTATATTTTGGTAACCGAGGAACAATAAATGTTCACTAATCATTTTTGCCACAACCGACTAAAAAAGTTTTTAAAAAATGAACGACTTGAAGTTTAAAGAAAAATCGTAATAAATATACATTCACAATCGATCGATTTACTATATAGTTCACACCTATATATATAGTTTGTGCAGTCGGAAATCGTATTCGAAATCGTACCATTGCCATGTGACAATACACCTTAGAACGTATAATAATAACTGATTTAATATTATAGTGTAACTATTTTACGCAATACACGAAGAAATTAGGAAACAAACGGCTCTATACATGTCCATAAGAATTTGTCAATTATTTGTACAATTTTATTACAAAATAGAATTTAATAAAACTATGCAAATGACAATTGAATTCGTAACGACAGAACATAATATTCGAAAACTTGGCCAACCATGGCTATATACGTATTCCAGTGAAAGTGCAAACTGCAAAGCACAACCACTGTTTTACAAACGTGCATTTTTTTCTTCCTTGCAAAAATTGCTATTAAGAAATGTTTTAAAATTTGACCTGATTTCAGCACAACATTATTATATCATTTAAATAAGAAATTCGCTTTCGTGACATACCGTTTTCATAAACATATATATATCGTACTTATATTGTAATATACATATTTATATTACGATAAAAGTGTGCTATTTTTTACCGCACCACGCGATTCATATACTATTATATACACTACATAGGTATTAGGTATATTATACACGAATACAATTTTTATTTAAAAATTAAACTTAATCATATTATGATATTAATATTATAATTCCAACCAGATTATTTTCTTAGTCACCGTTGTATAATGACTTTGTGAACATGACATATTGTTTTGACACAGTTTTATTTTTAAAAATGTCGTCATAATATATAGCTACAAATTAAAACATATGACATATTTATTATAGCTCATAAACATAGAGGTGAGAACAAGGTTGGGCAGTACCGAAGATACAATATATATCATTATTATGTACTATTGTACTCATCTATAATCTATTGTCTATTTGTATCAGGATTCACGATACTCTTCTAAAACGCATATTGTGGAGCAGCGGCGGCGCGAACTATTTCATGAATGGGACAGCAACATGTCCATTTGATCTATACCCACCTACCCCCAAATTGTTATTAAAATAATATATTTAAACTCACCTCTAGGCACAACAAGAGTTTTATATATTGGATGGGGCTATAGGTTAACCCACCAGACAACCCACCCCAATTTAAAGATGGGATACTTGACCCAACAATTCTGCATCACGCTGCCACTATTGTGAAGTATATTGTATAGACATTTTTAGATTCTGAGTGGAACGATGAATGTATTTATCTTACAATGATGTGTGTTTTTTTATTTTATTTTATTTTTTTATTTTTTTTGTGTCTGTCATCACCTTTTAGGACAATAAAAGTGCTTGGATTTTCTTCAACAGTATCTTTTCTGATAGAAAAGTGAATCTAGTTGGTACTTTGGGGGGTAAAAAGTAAAAATTTTCCAGTAGTTTTCAAAAGAAAAATTAAGGAAAAACGGGACTTTTTACGCAAAATCTGATTTCGAGAAAATAGATTTTGGTTTTTGGTGTAACTCTAAAACAAATGACCGTAGATACATGACATTTTTACTGACTGTTTATATTAACATTTTCTATACACCATGTCTTTTTAAAAATATTTTGACTTATTTCGAGCTGTTTAGGGACATTTTCAGTTTCCAATTTTTTTAGTTTTTTATTCTATAAATATCAATAAAATTGTATTGGTTGGTTAAAAATGCTTTAAAGTTTAATAGAGGGCTTCTAGTATATTGTTTCAAAGGCAGGTGAAAAATATTAAAAATCCTTAGTCACAGTTTTTTTTTATAAGCATTTAGGGTCCAAAAATTGACAAAATATGGAAAAATCACGAAAATGTTTACAACATTGGATATTCACTCGATTCCTCGTGTAGCGATTTTCTTATTTTGTTATGATTCAAAAACGAATAACTGTAGGTACTTGAAAATTTCACTGAATGTTTATTTTATCTACTCTTGTACTTGATAAAATTTTTAAAATATTTTGACTTGTTTTGAACTGTTTATGGACAATTTCATATTTCAATTTTTTTAGTTTTTTTTCTCTAAATATCAATACAATTTTATTTGTTGGTAAAAAAACGTGAAAATTGAATGCAAGGCTCCTGATATATTGTTAAAATAGAATTTAAAAAATATTAAAAATACATTAACACATTTTTTTTTTATATGCATTTAAAGATCGAATTTTGACAAAATTTATTAAATTTAAAATTGAATAATTATTTTGTAGTTAAAAATTTATAAAATGTTTAACTTTTATATCTAATGATTGAAAATTTATAACAAGATTCCATGTAAGTAGTTTATTCTGTTACCAAAAAATCTAAAAATACATAAGCACAGTTTATTTTTATAGCCATTTTAAGTTCAAATTTGGACGAAATTACATATTAAAAAACCTAGAATAACTTTTTTAGTTATTTTGTTGGAATTTTATAATATTATTCGTGGGTACTTAAAACTTCTAAAATATACTACTATATATCTATGATAGTATCACGGTTTGTTATTGATGTATAACGCGTTATAAGTACCTAATGGATATTGTGTTATGATTAATTTGGAATTTGTTATAGGTATCTATTATAGGTCAATTTTTTTTTAATACCATAGATAAGTTAATAATATGTCTTACACCTAGACTGACATACCGTCTCCGCTCAGAATCGTTTTTCTTATACAATGATATTGTATCATTGAATTCAAATTTAATACCATCCATTATACAGTGACCCACTTGTAACCTACTGTACAGCAGGGCACCTTTTTAAAAATCTTTTTCCTATTTTTCATTAAATACTTATCATGTTATATGGTACCCATAATAACTTATTAGAAATCATACATAATGTATTAGGTTGCTTTTTTCAGTCTTCATGTCCGACTAGAAGGATCTCATTTTTCGATTATATTTTTAAACATTAAATGTGCACATTATGATTTATTTATTTTTATATTTGCAATAAGCCTTTTCTAACTTGCCCTGTCTATATCAGTTATTTGATTGATTATTATATATTTAAATTTTAAAACGATTTTTTACCAACCACTAAATTTCAACTCAGTAGTGTGATTTGTATCATTTGTAATAATTGTTTTTTATATTAATTGATATTGCAATATTAATATTAATATTATATCAACTGAAACAAAAAATGCCAATTATTTAGGTATATTATAACCAAGTAATAGAGATTTTAAAAAAATTGGATGCTAATTTTGTGTTTTTGACTAGGTACATTTATATTTAATTTTACTAAGCAACTGTTTACGTCTCTTGTAAAATTATTATTAGTTTTTTTATGGTAGAGGTTTATAATTTTTGTTCACTTATACTTATAGTCATAAGTGACTTATGAGTTATGAGTTACTGGCTTTTCCGTAAATTATCAACATATAATATTAACGCTGAAAATGTTAAGCACTTGGTTGTAATAATATCACAGATTGATTAAATTCAGTTAATGAACTAATTTTCATTTTACTTTGATTGTTTGAATAAAACACCTTTATGGCCACTTAAAAATAAACTTTATTGAAATTATTGAATTTTGTAATCATTTTTTTATGTGTCGAGTATCTAGAATTTATTTAGTTAGATTTTAAGTATCAATTACCTATCTAGTACTGAGGTGCTCGTTGTTATATAGGTACGTACCTTGCCCGTTCTTGGGTAAGAATAGTCAAGTGAAAATTTAAATAAAGAAAATAAAAACCAGGGTTTTAATTATAAAGTTATACTGTTCATTAAAATGTCAATATTCATAATTCGTATGTTATTGAACATAATTTATTATAATATATATTAGGTATATAATCCTATCATATTATTATCCATTATATTGAACTGATAAATTCAATTGTATGTGAGTATTTTTTCTACCATACAAATTATTATAATAATTATGTTAATAAATTACAGATGAAAACAATTTTTTTATTAAAATGGTAATAAATAATCCGAGACAACGTCGATCGTAAAGTCAACCTAAATCTCTTACATCATATTCATTATTCATATTATACACAATATACATTATGATAATATATAGATATGAACAATTATTTTTTTTTAGAAGCCTTTTATAAAGAGTAATAGTATTCTACTGCTACATAATATATTCGAGAGGATATTATATGCACTTTTATTTACACAACAATAAAGCTATATATAAATATAAACTCTCAAAGTTCTGTGACGGATTTATGCATCGATGTAATTAAAAATTAATTTTAACTGTATGACGTATTAATGGACTCTAATCAATAGAGTTTCTATATAAAATGTGTTTTTATTGTTTAATGCTTATCTAAGATATATAATAATATGTGATTCGAAATATATTTAACTTGTTTCTACTTTTCATATACGTGAATCAATTCAGGTTGTCTGGTTGTCTTAGAGTCATTAAGATTATGAATGTTTAAATATATATTATGCTGCCATAACCATAAGACACACCAGTGAACATAATATAATTATCGCAGCATAAATTATTAGAATTGCAATTTTCTTCATTTTTTCCAATACAATATCCAATAAGGTTATTAATTTTTAAACAAACAGTGGTATACCTATGTATAAAATAATATGTACGTAATTATACAATTTAACAGAATTAAGAAGATAAAACTTCATCCAATATAAACATCTGAGAGACTTTTAACTATTCAATCAGCTCATTGGACGGAGATAGTAAATTTTAAATTAATACATAATCAGGTTCCTACCTGCAGCCTTCACTTCCGTGTTCCTTAACCTAATTAGTTTTGCCTTGTTTTTATGGTTTTTTTTTTTTTTGCGATAATAGTTCTTTCAGAAATCTTAAACTTAAGCTTATTGAATTCCGTACAGTGAGTTATATATTATATTATACTATATAGGTACTTGGTATTCAATTCATAAAAATATTTTCAACGGACTATACAACAAATAACAATACAACTTGAGAGCATTGAGTAAATATCGCACAATAGGTGTTTCATAATTTGTAAGGGTTTTTTGTTAAATGTCTAATACGAATTAGTATATTTGTATTAAATATTAAAAAGGTGATTAAATGTATAAGAAAAAGAGTAAAACGATAATAAACTAAATAACTTAGAATAGCCTTTAAGTGTATGCAGTAGTTGTAAGAAATCAACTGCAGATATTTCAAATTCAACAAATTCAATTTGCATTACTTAATATTATAATCCATAGCTGCATTGATAATTTTTCTTTAACATTCTCCATAACTTGAATAGGTATAATAATTTATTAATGTACTGCATGCTTAAATTATCACGAGTGGCTATATACATATTATATCGACAAATAATACTATTATTAATTTTAAAAATATTTTGTAGATACCCATTAAGAAATAAAAATAACAACTGTTTTATATAAAATAAAAATAATAACGCACAGTTTCAATGGCTAATATTTATTATTTTGATAGTAAATTAATTTTTTTTAAAACATATAAACAACCGAATACAAAGTTTTATGATTTATGATAGCATATACGTAATAATCTGTTATAGAGTGTATCAGTAACACAATAATTGTAACGATTTTCAAATACAAATATCTAAAAATCTAATATATGATTATATGTTTACCATAGAATGTATGATTAATATTTATACCTACTTGAGTTATGCGTAGATTCGATACATGTAAAAAATATTATCATCAAGCATATAATTCATATAACCTATATATGTGTATTTTAAATTACCACATAAAATATTATAAGTAATACGTACCTACCTACTTCGAGTTGTACTATATCATACATCGTATGTACATCGTATACACTCTATTGAGCAGCTAAAAAATCACGGAAAAGAAATTCATAAAAGTAATGGCGATCGAATAAGCAAAACTATGCACAGTGTTTAAAAGATAAAAAAAAACTTATGAAAAATGTAAATCCCATAAATTTGTTTCTTTTAGATTCTGAGTGAGACGATGAATGTATTGATTTTACAATGATGTGTGTTTTTTTTTTTATTTTTTTATTTTTTTTAATTTTTTTTTTTTTTTTTGTGTCTGTCATCACGTTTTAGGACAGTAAAAGTGCTTGGATTTTCTTCATCAGTAGCTTTTCTGATAGGAAAGTGAATCTAGTTGGTACTTTGTTGGGTCAAAAGTATAAATTTCCCAGTAGTTTTCACAAGCGCCGAGAAAAACAACATAAAAATTAAGGAAAAACGGGAATTTTTACGCAAAATTGGTTTTCCAAAAAATCGATTTTGGTTTTTGGTGTAACTCTAAAACAAATGAACGTATATACATGAAATTTTCACTGGTTGTTTATATTTGCATTTTCTATACACGATAACATTTTCAAAATATTTGGATTTATTTTGAACTGTTTAGGGACATTTTCATTTTCCATTTTTTTTTAGTTTTTTTTCTAAAAATAGCAATAAAATTTTATTTGTTGGTTGCGAAAGCTTGAAAATTTAATAGAAGGCTCCTAATATATTGTTTCAAAGGCAGATGAAAAATATTAAAAATCCTTAGTCACAATTTTTTGTTATAAGCATTTAAAGTTCAAAAATTGACAAAATATGGAAAAATCACGAAAATTAGCAAATTATTTTGAGTTAAGAATTCGTAAAAATTTTTCTTTTTAAATCTAAGATTTGAAAATTAAACACAAGATTCCTTATAAGATTATCTACCTTTATCAAAAAAAAATGTCTATAAGAAAGTCAAATTAAATTTTTATGACCGTTTGAAATTCAAATTTTTACAACATTGAATATTCACTCGATTTCCCATGTAGCGATTTCCTTATTTTGATGTAATTCAAAAACAAATAACTGTAGATACATGAAAATTTCACTGAATGTTTATATTGGCATTTCCTATACACCATACAATTTTGAAAATATTTTGACTCTTTTTGAGCTGTTTATGGACATTTACAGCTTTCAATTTTTTTTGGTTTTTTTTTCTATAAATATCAATAAAGTTTTATCTGTTGGGCCAAAAAGTGGAAAAATTTAATACAAGGCTCCTGATATATTGTTACAATAGCAGTTGAAAAATATTAAAAATACATAGGCACAGTTTTTTTTTATAAGCATTTAAAGATCAAATTTTGACAAAATTTATCAAAATCTCGAAAATTATCAATCATTGTAATTAATAAATTATAAAATGTTCAGTTTTTATAGCTAAGGATTGCAAATTTTAAACAAAGTTTCTCATAAATAGTTCATACTGTAACCAAAAAATCTAAAAAATATATGAACACAGTTATTTTTTATAGACATTTTAAATTCAAATTTGGACGAAATTACATATTAAAAAAATCTAGAATAACTACTATAGTTATTTTGTTGTGATTGAATAATATTATTCGTGGGTACTTGAAACTTCTAAAGTGTACTATTATATATCTATGATAGTATCACGGTTTTTGTTGATGTATAACGCGTTATAAGTACCTAATGGACATTGTGATATGATTAATTTGGAATTTATTATAGGTACCTATTATAGTTCAATTTTTTGTTTAATACCATAGATATGTATATAATATGTCTTATACATAGACTGACATACCGTCTCCGCTCAGAATCGTTTTTCTTATACAATGATATTATATCGTTGAATTCAAATTTAATATCATCCATTATACAGTGACCCACTTGTAACCTACTGTACAGCAGAGCGACACCCACTTGCCCACCTTTTTTTCATTTGAAATATTATTATGTAGGTAGGTAATATAATATTTCATTATTATTATTAATCAGCAATCGTCTATTATACAATATTTAAAGACAATGTCACGTAATATTAGTTTACCATACGAACGAAACGTCAATTTATCATTTCGTACATTAGGTACATCGTAGTAGTGGAGATGTTGGAATATATTATTTACTATACCGTATACAGAACCATAGAGGGCCTTGCGACTTCCTGTTGCGAAAATAGTAGAGACTATATTAGTACCTAGGTATATAATATAGGTATGTATATGAGAACCTAATGCGATTCCCATTACACGATATCAAACAAATTGAACGACCCTGAATGGCAGTATACCGTATACGAAGCCAAACAGTTAAAGTATAATAATAAACGTATAATGTATAATATATATTGTGCCGTATTCGCATATTCAATAACGTTTCGATGGTTCTAATCAATTGTGAATGAATGCCTTTTCTTATACACCTATATAGGTTTGTATATAAATACATATAAACCTACGTACTTAAACTCGACGAACAAAAATAAATAAAAAAAAAACATGTTATAATTTATATAGACTTTTAAATAAAGGTACAAACAAATTTACATGTACAATTTTACACCCATACTAAGAAGAGCTACGGTGAAACCTGTAGTGGTCATCTCGTTTGCACGTCCAATAAAATAATATCATAAAACTATCTACGGTTCTGCTTACTTCACACTCGTCCGTCGTCGCGACTATACCAACATATTATGGTTGAAGTAAAGATACCATGTATTTAATATCGATTGTTATGACCTATATATTATTACGTTTTGTTGGAAGATTTTTTTTATAATTTGATTTTTGAGAATGTGTATAACAGTTATGACTTATGAAAATTCAGTGTCGGATCGCATAAAAAACAGATTAATTTATTGATTCACTAAATGTAATGGACCAATCATAAGCCACTAAATAGTTCGCTATTGAATGTTTAATGATTGTTTGCGTAAACCGGCAAAAAAACAAAAAAAAAATCAACAACAATATAGAATCTTAACAAAATAAGGATAAAAATATATTTAACCTATATTATCTGTACTTCGAGGTAATTGTTTAACAGCAGAAACTAGAAAAGTACTAACGTTTTTAGATGTATATTTTTACATAATTTAAAGTTATTACAAAACAACATTTTCTACTATTTTTTTTAAGTTTTTTACTTTTTTTAATCACATGATACATTTTTGATTTCCTATTTCAAAGCAAAATATTTTTCTGGAAATCTAAATTTCTATTTTGACCCGTTATGGTCAGAAGAATTTAAAGTTCAGAGTGGTGTGAAACCACTCAGTTCAACTAAACTTTATAAATACTTATAAGTATAACAAATTATAATTAGTTACTCGTTCGAAATTTAATTTGTATGTATTAAAATTCACACTACAATGTTCCGCTTTGAAATATTAAATTAAAACTGGATGCTTTCATTTGAGAAAGAAAAAAAAACATTAACAAAAACAATATATAGATATACTATTTGAGATGATGAGTGTTTCCTGTTGGACGAATCATCATACACAATTCTCGTTAATTTTTGTAACAGGTTAGGAAATGAAGTAGGTTTATTTACAACATAATGTTACATCAGTCTTGTTCCAGACAGAGGCTACCGATTTCACTGTCGACGCAAATCTAAAAGTTAAGACTATTATTATCGTCGTACGCCAATGCACGTTCCATATTTTAATACCAATAGCTAAGCTAGAAATATGCACTGTGACACGGTAAAGTTATTCGCTTTGTATAATATACACTTTGACCTTTAATAGTCAGCTCCATGTGTGCGAAAATTATTAAAATAAATGGAGTGGAATCTTGGCGTTTGTCCAGAGTTTAAAGTTTTGATGAATCATCGCTACACACAATATCAGACAGAATTCGAACACGATATACAAGCAAGTTCGAAATAAACTGCTATTGGACGGTTGAAGTCATCTGCACGGGACTGATATCAAATAACTTATTAAATATTACTATTGCCCTGCACCATAGGTTATTCATTATTTGCTTCCTTTGTACTATCAAAGAGCGATGGTATTTGAAAATATTATATAACTGTAGACGACTCGACAGTGGTTTTCAACTTATATCTGTAGTAAATAGTAATTATTATGATCGTCTTGAGGGTTGATATTTTTATTGATTTTAGTTATCAGTTATATTTTGCAATGTTCGAATTTTACCGGAACCGAGTTAACGAACAAACAAATTCAATATACTTAGTGTTTGCCAAGTAATAACTAAAATAATATGATTATTAATTAAAACCAAATATCTCGGCATATTTGAAGAGTAGTTATTAATACAAAAGTGCTTAAATTATTGATTTGTATGGTTTATTATTATATACTGCCGGTAACCGGGAGCAAAGGAAAATCATATTTAATACTATTATTTCGTTACTCAAACAATACCTATCTAATATTCTTTGTTCAATCCGTGCAATAATTTATTTAATCCTCAGCGGTTTAGTGGTTATTATTTGTATTTTGTACGATATCGAATTAAATATTATATAGTTCATCGTCAGTTTATCACAATAATAATATTAGATAGGTATGCCGCTAGAAATTTATGAACTACGGAATTTTTACATCAGTTTCTACACTACAACAATGATACGATTGGCACAATTTTATTTATTTATTTTTAATGTGTACCTACGTATAGTTGTGTTGTAATGCGAACAAATTTGATTGCGTTATTAATTTGAAATTCTATAACAACAAATAACAATACGCATAATATAAATTCACTCAATATCGCGCATTGGTCAGACATAAAAGTAACGACCCCGTTATACAGGGTCATTCGGATTTCATGTTACGCATTTTTGGCGGAGAATTCATTAAACTGTTGCACAATCACTATTATTTGTATAACATGACATTTGAATGACCCTGTATATTATGTGAATGTTTTGAAGAAAAAAAAATGTATTATGCATTGTAAAATTTAAATTTTTTCTATACTTTAAGCAATATAATAACGTTCTATTGATATTTGCAGGTACGTTTGTTTAAATAGTGTGCTCAACTATGGCGCAACTAGAACTTTATTTTTTTGGAAAGGTAGAAGTTATAATTATATAGGTCACACAACCCTTTGGCCAATTATGTATTTTTAAACAGCAAATAACAGAGACTAAAATATTAAATACTTCTTACAGTGTTTAAATTATTGTAAAAACTAGAATATTTTAACTTCTTACCTACTGAATGTTTTTAATTCCAAGAAAGATTTCGACGAATAAATGGGCTAAACTTGGTTATACGTTAACATATTTAATTGATCAAAAGAACGTTTGTAAGTATAACGAAACCTAAAGGAATAACATTGAAGTCATCATATAGGTAGGTTCTGTTGAACGTACTCTAATGTACATAAGCTCTTACGGGTACTTGAAACATTACCGATAAGTTCGACTATAGGTACGTATGGTGCAAGTGCTGTTTTTCTGATTTATGTGCATATTGTGCATTCTATAATCTAGTCATAATATATATGATATATACAAAAATATGGTTCATGGCAAGTTTTACAACTAATAGATTTAGAAAAAAACAGTAAATTAACATATCGTTTTGCAAATATAAAAATAAATAAACCTACATAAATTGTTTAAAACAAACATACCTATACCTAAGTATCGGTTAATATTAAATTGACATATTTTATATTCTTTTCGATTTATGTCCTTGCGCTTATGTGCTCCATATAAGTACTGCTGTGAGTCATATTGTGTGCTCACGTGAAATGATATTGTATTATATGTATGTATAGGTACTGAGAATAAAACGGTGTAGCGAACGAAGTTATTCATAAGCAGCTTAAGCTTAGGTCTAAATGTACCTATATACATAAAATCTCAGCGCCCCAAGAATTCGCGTATCAAATTTCCACCAATTGTTCGACCCCTCGCCTAACCTTACTAAACTGCACCCATAATTATATTGTTAAAATGCGGGTATTACGATATCGGCGTTCTGATCGCACACAGCCATCACGTTATGAAATATTATTAAATCATTATAGCAAACATCATAGCCATTAATCAATTAATCAATGTTTGTTTCGATTCGAGAGAACAAAAGAAACTGGTAATGTCGGTAAATTGTTTTAAAATAATTAATGAAACAAAATAATAATAATATTATCGTCGAACGCCGTGTGGCGGACCAAATCATATAACAAAACCGTTCAATTTTATTGTTAATGTGTGGTCCTGTTTTCTTAAATGAGCTTTTATGACATTGTGTAATTATATAAATTAATTGATTTGTGTATAGTCGTTGTCGGTATATTTAAATTTTCTAAATAACGCGAGCCGATTACGATTGTCCTTGGTAATAATAATTTAACCGTTTTCACATACATATTATTATAGTTGTGTAAACGTTATTTTTATATTTTGGCATCAATCGAGCTGTAGATCGTCATCCGTCGACAGAGTTCTAGACGAATAAATTAGTAAAAAGTGTCCATTTATTATATAATATGTGTAAAATTGTTCGTTCGATGTTCGAAAATAACCGTCGTCGAACTGCTAGAGTCATGTTGATTTTGTTCAGAGAGGAGTACGTTGAGAACGTAGGAGAAATGTTTGTAGGAATACAAAATATAAATGTGTGTGTGTGTAGGCTAAATATAGTATGTATACATGAGCCATGGTATCGTATAATTATTCGAAAAAGCTAAGCGATGACAAACCATGACGAAGACGCTTATATTTCTATTCGTACAAATAATACAAATAAGAAGAGTAGCAGGCATCCCTATATTGTCCACGACAAAGGCCAGATCAATCGATAAGATATGTTGTACTTAAATGTACAGCCTATCTACAGGGTGATTAACCAGACATGCTCACCCCCATTTTTCGCTTCAATAATATTTAATAAATTTATTCGAATTCTGGTTTTTGACATTTATAGATATACTATTAAGGACCTTCTTCTCAAATATTTAGATGTGTTATGAAATATTATAAAGAGTGTTCTCTGTAACGGTACCGCAACTTGTATTTTAAAATTAGGATCACACTGTAACGTGACAACACTATTTTCCTGTAAATTGTTGAGGAGACGACTTTTTGAAAATGTTGATGTGTCTAAATGAAAATTTGAAGGAGTAGTTTCTGAGTTATTAAACTGTATACGCATACTCAGGGTAATCGTCCTTAAAAATATGGTTCTGCATAAAATATAAAATAGCAACATGTTTAAAAATTATAAAATGTTGATGGATTCATATTAATTATACTACAATTTTCAAATTTTCAAAGCCCCCCTAATATTATCTTTCCATCCTGATATCTGTAGATAGTACACCGAGTTAATTAACTCAAAAACTACTCGTTTGAACTTTGATTTAGAGACATCAACATTTTCAAAAAAGTCATCTTCTCAACGATTTCCAGGAAAATTTAGTTGTTTGATTAACAATTCACGAGAAAAAAATGATCCTCATTCGAAAAAAAATAAGTTGGTACCGCCACAGGACACTCATCAAGTATTTGAGAATATATAGGTCCTCAAGTATGGTATTTTAAAACCTAAAATAATCAAAATTTGAATATATTCGGTTTTGAACGAAATGGAGGTGAACATGCTCGGTTCAAATGACCCTGTATACACACACTATATATTATACACACGACGTATCGTACACGTGATTGAACGCACCGAATATTTATATTGTATTTTGACCTAACCGACTGATCGCATTATAATATATTACATTATAGTATAATAATAATATAATATAATATACTATATAGGTATATCGTATGCATTTAGGACATTATATACTATATATACGCATGAGAACCAGACTCTCGCATCCGGTCGGCACGACAAAATATATCGCGAGCCTCCACGTCCCTACCCCAACCAGTTTTATTTTTCTTCCCTTTCTGCCGGACGGGAGTAAGGCTGCTGCTGCTGCTGGCGTTAAGAATTCGTTGTGTTTTTTTCCTCTTCCTTCCCTTGACTCGCCGCGCGATTTCGAACACACCTCTATTATATTATAGTATACAATATATTATACGCGTATATACACACACTGGGCGTATAGGTACTAAATACTAATATAGTGGTAGGTACCTAACCTACCCGTACTGTATCGTGCAGGAATGCACAGTGTACCGGGGATGGAAAAAAGGCGAAAAGAAAAGAAGAAAGAAAAAAAAACGTAAATTTTCGAGCAGCTGATCCGTCGTTGACTTAATAGTTGTACCTTTTTATTTTTTTTCATAAGGTGAAATTTTGGTTTGTTTTCCACTTCATAAAATACTGTTTTTACGACCCTCTTCGCTCCACGTTACACTCAATTTCACCCATTATTCCGACGAAAACATATTATACACTCGCACGCCGCCGCTGCTGCGTTATCGTACACATATATATTACATTATTAATATTATATAGATATATACTCTCAACACCCGACGACGTTATCTCGCCGTATATTATGATGTGTGTATACAGAATGCTCGGCGAGATCGATCAGATTCGTCCTGTAGGTACCATAGTAATAATATAAGTTATAACTTGTACCTACATATAGTATTGCCCGCACAGCTGCTCCAGCCAAAAAAAAGCGCGTCGACGTATATAATAATACCTATGCGATTGTATAAATATATAAGTCGGTATACATATATTATACATAGTTACCTATAACCCGGTTATCGCATATTATACAAAAAATATTACACCATCCACATGCGCGTGGACACATAATAATATATTATATGCGAGCGCAGTGTTCGTATATATATACAGAGTTAGGTTATATTTGTAGTGCGCTCATAAAAAAATATATATATTATTATATATTTCGTTACCGGAAGACGAGCCCCTTTTTTTCCCAGATTTTTTCCCGAATCGCACTCTGGCCCGGCGTGTATCGCGATAACTTACTTTCATTTTAATATACGATGTGCACACATTATAGTTTATACGTAACATTATATCGTAATAATAAAAATGATAGTAATAATAATATAATATAATAATAATATTATAATATAATATCAGAGTGCGATTTAATTACATCGGCACGGAAAAATAACTCGCAGAATCGTATATAAAGCTAGTGTGCCGTGTGTGCGCGCATAAAAGGCCGTGCAAAAGTCGGAAGTGGATCGCACAAAAGATATCGGCCGTGGTTGGTGGGGGGGGGGAGATGGAACGGAAGTGGTTTTCCCGAAAAGGGCCCGCGCAGCCGTATACATACGCCGCAATCGAAACCACATTTATATATCTATATATGTTATAAATTTATATTATATTATGTGTATGTACTATATACGTTAATTCAGGTATATAAAGCGTATATATATCGTCGTCACCGTTGTCGTACACACTCACTCTCTCTCACGTCAACTCCCTGTCGCCGGCTCTCTGCCGGGGCGCTAAAGGCGTCCGTCAAAAGTCACTTAATTCCGACACCGCGACGACAGCCTCGCTGTGGTGGCGGGTTCTCGTATTATATAGTATATGTATTATGTATATTATAATATTATGTATATTATAATATTATGATATATATTCTAACCGATTTAACGCGAAACGGCTTGAACGCGGCCTTTGAATTAGTCGTGGGCTCATATAATATTATATGTATAGTAATATATATACGCCTTGTCTATTATATGGTCTTCTCCTCCCGCGATAGGTTTTGCATTCAACGGTCGGTTTCCATATAAATAATTGACTGCACCTCGCGCGTATTATTATTGTTCACGAGCATAATGTACCCGATGATAATAGTACCTATAATATATAGGTATATATATATAATATATAGGTCCTATATAGGTGGGTGAAATAATGATATATACCTAACATAGATTAGAGGTGAATACGATCGTTTCCTTGACGCCATTCAAGGGCCCGTCGAGTTGACGTTCGTCGTCGAAGTCGTTTTCCATGCAAGTATTATATTAATAATAATATTATTATGTGAACAAAATAATTACCGAAGTTCCTCGCGATTGATATATTCTATTATAATATTAAAATATATAATGTATTGTAAACATTTCAGTAATATGTATCTATATAATATGACGTATAATATACTATTATATTTCGCTATGGCGTGTACATAATATTATATATTACGCTGAAATGTTGAATTATGGTGCGCACATAATATATTATGATGTACATAAATCATATTATTAACACTATACACGATTAGTGATGATTATATACACTCGATGTCTGCAGACGACGGAGTTACCACTGCAGCTATGACATAATATTATATTAATATTATACAAGAAGGCGAGGTACGCAGCATTTCAAAGCCATAGTGAAATAATCCTTTTTATTTCGTTGACTTTTCTACAAAACTAGGACATACAAAATATCCTACAATTTGACGCCCTACGATTTTTTACATTTCGTATTATTTCTTTTAATGAAAATACAATTATTATTACTAACGAGCAACGGTGTGATAACGATTGAATCAAAAGGTATAGCATATAAAATTTTTTTTTTATTGCAAAGCATAGATCAAACATTATTATCTAACTAAAACATTTTCGTATTACAACAAAACCTCGCCGCTAAAGAACATATCTAAATAGATCACACCTCAAAATATTGCACTTTTCTATTGGGAACAGACCTCAAACTTTCTACAAACTGAACCCTCTGAAAAGCGGACAACATTTCAGCGATAAAGAGTGTAAGAGAGTGGTAACTAAAGGTACAATATTCATTTTGATGTATTTTGATTTATTAAAAATGCGTTGCTTATTAATTATTCACAGACTACTAGATTAAAACAACTAATATAATAAAATATGAGTTAATACTTTATCACGAAAGGAATTATTTTTAAAAATTCAATATTTCGTTTTGATTAAAATGTATGCATAATGAAATTTTTCGCCTGCATTTTCAAGGGCGTCGATAAACTTTAATAATGAGATGTAATAATATTCTCCAATATTGTATTCCCTAATGTTAGTACCTAGCTACTACAAATTAATATCCGACGATATTATATTCGTATATATGTATATATTATAATTTACAATATAGGCATATTGTACTCAATACAATATAAATTCTCAGTATTTTAAATAGTATATTGTGTTAATAATAATTAAAATAATTTAAATAAACATAACATGTAAGAACATCAATTGGTGTCAAAAATCCGTCATCTGTGGGTCTCTCGGTGTGAAATTTACAAATCCACTTTCGTGAATACTATCGCTCATCGAATATCATATTTTGTCGTTTATTGCAATATCAAACATAGTCGAAAAAGTTCAAACATTTTAATTTGTACTGAAAGTAAATGATGATCAATATCAATTATCCGTTATAAGAATATACCTATAATATAACTATACATATTATATAGGTAATATAACAGGTACTCTACAGTCTGTAATACTATAAAACTATAATCATATAAACAAGATATAAATATAAGTTATAATTTTTCATATAATATGACGAACGAATAATTATCTATATCTTCAAATTTTTATTTAAATGTTATATACAATTATTAATAATACCCTGCAGTTCTGTATTCTGTAGTAATACGACCACTCAGCTGTAAGCATCAATAACCAAGTCTCTCGACTTCAGAGTTCTTTTTAAATTATAATACGTAATACGAATACATTTATGAATATTATAAAAACGGGACCTAACGAATAATATAGCAACGTCGCATTTAAATTCATGTAGAGTCGTGTATGAATATAATAACTGATTATTAAAATCAACACGAATCCGCAAATTTCCAATGCGATGATAAATTACAGTTATAATATGTTTGTAGGTGTGAATTTAATCGTATTGTCTCAATCGAATGGTTCCCTCGAACAATTTCAAATGTTGATAAAGTTTAGGTATACGTTTCCGTATTAAAGTAATGCGTTAGATGAGTTCAAATCTTCCTTAAAGTTCTGTATATCGCAACGTTTTCGTAGTATTCGAGGGTTTCTTATCTTGCAGACAAAAGCTAATCTTCTGCAGGTAATTGAATTTTAAATTATTTTCCTTTGTATAAAAAGTTTAAGGAAAGTTATTTGTTAAGCAAGTTCTATACCTGTATGGCCGTGTACAAGTACAAAAAAAAATCCTCCTGCTAAAATTTAAAAAAACTTAAGTACCTGGGTACTTAGTTATATTAACTTAACGACATTATTAGAGATATAACAATAGCACAATACCCACAAAATATAAGGCCAGTCACCAGCGTAAGTGCACTAATAATAGAGATACTTCAATTTCGCTAATTTATTAAAATCTGTCGATATCTCGTTGACTGGTGAAACAACCTGTGTACAATATAGTTATGAATTAATTATTTTTAGAATACTTGTAGAAAATGGGTAATGTAGTAATGGATGTGTTAAATTAGAATGCAATGATAAACCATGACGAAAAAAATATTCTAACTGGTGTCTGACTTTATTTTTAAGGATTGTTTATTATTTTATTTTATTTTTCTATTGGTATTTGGTAGTACTGCATGGTAGTACTGTACGGTATCTATTCTTTGGCAAATCATCAAAAATATAATATTATTATTAATTATATATAAGTCAATAATGTGCTCCATATACGCTGTATAAAAAATATTCTATACCTATCCTTCATACTAAAAAATAATTCTCAATTGGATCCAAATATAATTGAACGTGAATCTTTAAGATATGATTTAAATGTAAAGTATACAAAAAAAAGTCATAGGTCAGAAATTTGTTGATTATTTAGGACTTACATAATTTAACTATCTAAATAATAATTTTAAGAATCATCTTAGACTAACTAATAATTTGAATAAATCTACATCAATTTTTTATGTCTAAATTGTAAACTTTAAAAATTACTTTGTGTTTTGTTAATATTTCTATCATTGTTATAATATATATGGTGTGTAAATCTTAAGAAAATAACTCTCAAAATTCAACTCAAGCACTGCTTGTAATAGAAGGTAGATAAACCAAAATATTTGTACAATATTTTATATCATTTTAATAAATGGTTTGTTTAAATAAAATATAATGTATATAACGGTGTGAATAAGTTATCATGGTATAATTGTATAAATAATAGCTTAAAATTAATCTAAATATTTTGAAAATGTCATATACGATATTACGAAAAATTTCCGATCCCAACGATTAATATGTTTGCATAACAACATTAATAAATAAAATCGTCGAAGGAATCGTTTTTTAAAGTACATTTTTCAAGGTGATTTAGACAAATTTATAACCGATTTCATAAACACATATCTTCTTTTTTCGCACTAGTCACTTTTTAATAAAATATAAAAATCTGATTTGGAACGAGTAGTTAATTAGTATTAAGTATTTTAAGTTTGGTAGAGTGGAAGAATGAATCCACTTTTTGAGAACTGCTCATGTGCCACTCCATTCATCTAAGCCTTAAGTATAGTTAAGTACCTAAATACCTACTTATAAGTTATAACTTATTAACTTCTCATTAAAAATTAGATTTTAAATAGTGGACTTCTCAGAAATATAGTATGCTTCGAAATATGAAATATAAAAAATGTATCATGTGATTCAAAAACAATGTAAAACTCCGAAAAATTAAAAAAAGTTTATTTTTGTCAGAAATATTATTTTGAAATTACTTCAAATTATGTTGAAAATTATTTCCAAAAACGTTAAGACTTTTCTAGAAAATGATTGTTTCGGTAGCCATAAAACAATCACCTTGTATGTTGGACGTATCTGCACTCAGCGCAGGCATATCCAGAGGTATTAGGGGGTTGATATAACCTTCCCCCACCGACAATTGCTAAATAATAAAAATATTTTCATACATAAATCATTTTCAGATGAAATTTGTCAAAAATAAATTTTCATACCCCCCTCAAAAAATGCTGGATACGCCAATGTCACTATAAATATTTTATAATGTGGACGTGTCACGTGTTGTGTGGAGACGCGGTGTCTTCTTAAACTGTTCTAATCTAACGGTGATACTATTAAGTAATAATAATAATGTGACACATTGTTTGTAACAATTGCACAATGATCTAGTCGCCTGGGCTAGAAGTGTTCATTATTACCGACTGATAACCGCAATTAATTGATGGACGTTTAAAGTAAATTTCTCATCATGTTATAATTCCGGGTAACTATGATTTGATAAAAAAAAATTGTAACCAGTCAAAGGTCATTCACTGACCGTAGTATAATGTACTAAGTATATTATTATACATTAACGTAATAAATAATAATATTGTAATGTCGATTTTTCTTATTTCTTTCGTAAACGCCAGACAGAAATAAATTCGGTGTTGACCAAGTTGCTTACATAGAAGGCAAGAAAACTTGTAATAAAATATAATATAGTACCTACTTATATAGTGCAATTATTTCTTCGTTACCTACCTATTCCATAAACAATGCATGTGCGATATTATATTATAATTTAACACACGTCACATTAAATTTGTTAGTATAAAATTGACATCTTTAAAAAGGTAATTTTTTAATTGGGTATTTTTTAAAAAGTAGTTGTAAAACGTCGGTACACATCTATTTAAGAGAAATATAAAATAAAATCTCGTTACAGCATATCATTATTATTTCGACATTAAAGGACTTTATTACTCTGTGTGTATTAGGTATGCGTATCGTCGTTATTATATTGCTGCAGTTAATAATATTGTTATAGTTACTAAATTTCAACAAACTTCACGGCGAAGAAGTGGATATTATAAGCGTCAAAACCGTCAGCGAGTCGAAACGCACTGACCTCTTTGGGTAGCATATGGTTTACATTTGCGAGACTGCGCAACATGACACGAGGATGTCGGCTGTCTAATGATTGAACGTAGATGTATATATATTATATAACACACACAAGCATAATACATCGGGACGTTTCATAATAATAATAATAATATATAGCAGTAAAACACGTGTGATGGCATTGGCCAGAAATACCACCGAAATAATAATTGTGCGGAGACAGATGTTCGAGTATCAAGGTCACGAGAGCAGCAACGTTTTTTCGAGTTGTAAAACAGCCATTACAAACAGGTACCTTTGAGTGTTGTACCTACCTACCACGGAACGATGTTTCAAAGATTTCCTCTATGTGGTTGCATACTACCTAATACCATCATACCAGCTGTACCACCCCATATTACGTAATATTATATATATATTTATTTCGTGCAGGTATATGATATCGAGACTTTGGGATATAATAATACGGTGCGCATATTATATAGCAAATTGAAAGTATGTATATAAAAAAGGTAGAATAAAGGGTGACCGTAGTTGTCGTCGACGGGTGTGTAGAAAGCAATTTATCTCCAAAACAATTAATTTCAAACACATCTCATATATATATGTCCTACACCTATGTCTTATTTTCCTCCGTGACGTCCTGGACAGCTTTACCTGCGTATGTATTACATATAACTATTGTATCGTCATACGCGCACTGGCACCGTAATTATCGAATTTCGGACAAAGAAGATATTTTTTGACAACGAGAAATGTAAATTGGTACAGTGTGGTTTTGTCATCTTTACAACATACATTCCCTTTTCCTGCGCAGAGCAGCTGTGCCCGAGTGTTCTATTGATCGGAAATCGAATATAAAGTTATAAAATATCTGAAAGTTGGTTTACCTAGGTTATACCTATACATAGTGCGATTTAGTGTCATCGGAATTTTGATCATGTCATTTCTCAATGATTTCAACCACACTCGTGGAGTGTAATTAAATAACTATTGCAGGAAGAGTCGAAGAAAAACCACGGTCTTCACGTCATATACCTGCAGTCCTACTTGGCTGAATTATTAAAATGTTAACAATATATTTATCGTTTTCATTTATTTTATATTATTTTTATTTATCGTTTTTTTATAATATGTACCTACTTATTGGGGGCTCAAGTGTACGTAAGCTCTCCCCCCACAGGTTCCTCAGACTTCAAACTAGTATATATGATTTTAGTCTTTTGACATAAAAATCATTCCTTTAAGGTTTATTAAATTTTGATATAAACTTTATAGATCGACGAACTTAAAGTAAAATTAAATATTATATATTATATTATATTTTATAAAATAAAATAGGTAGAAGAACCACCGTCCGGAGATTTTTAGAACAGTCCCGAGATTTTCAGAATACTTAGGCAAAATTAAGTAGCAACACATATGTGTACTGCGGATATAGGTACCTGTATACTTATTTTGTTTGTTTTTGTTTGTAGGGGAGAAAACTGTAGGTTTCTAAACACGTGTGTTTTTTGGTTTGGCATATTTTTTAGTGGGCACCCGTAGATATCTGCTATGCCCGGGTGGGGTATCTATATACTTATTATAATATCAAAATGAGTGATAAAAATGTTTTGAAATCAAATAATTACAAATCACTGCGTGTTTAACGTATTTTATAATGTAAATTCGAGACATTTTCTATTGTTTGTAATCATAATATTTATATTATATTATATATGATACTATATATAATAAAATGTAAGCGTGAAACGGTAAAACAATAAAGATCGGTTTCGTAGGTATTTAACAGCAGCGGGTATTATAATCGCTGTTTGCAGAACACGATTCGCTTCATCGTTTTAAATCATACTTCCGGTTTTTGTTGTTGTAAAACATAATATAATATTAATATTATATATATATATATATATTATGTAAGAAAGAGCCTATACGTACTTTGCGAACAAGCCGAAATACGCGTCGTGCAAACACCGATTTTACATTAAAACACGCTGCGGTTAATTCTCTTATTATTATTTGTATTTTCCACCACCGTAGAATAATAAATCGTCGGAGCCTATTCAATGTTATTATTATTATTGTTGTGATGTGCACGATAAAGTTTCTGGGTTTATTAATATTTTTATTTTATCTTGACGGGCGCCGTATCCGCTTTCCCGCAGGTTTTCATCGACTTTGTCGATGCCAATATAATATACGGTACGTGTCGATTTCGACTTGAACGCAGTAAAGTTTAACGGATAACTTTTACTAATTTACATCGGAACCCATGACGAAATGCGTAGTCCGGAAGTCTTGCCTTGGCTGCGTCCGCTATGCAGAGGGCGAAATCACGTGAAAAATAAAAGTGAACGGTATATAGGTAAGCGCAACAGGCGAGTTATTTCAAACATTTAATTACATTTAAACTCGACCCGGCCGACGCCTCATGTCAAACCATAGAGTATATAGAGATGCCCTATCAGAATAAGTATTATGAATTATGTGAAGCAAAACATGTCGGATTTGGTTTCCAATAACTAACAACGCAACTGATAGATAGCGCTTATTTTCAACTTTTCGTAAATCCCACCAATTTAATATTTTGAATATGTTATAATACTTTCTACTCAGAAACTATTTTAAGAACAAACCTAAGATGCTGGTGTGTTACAATAATTTAAGTATTGATAGAACTGATAATTTCCTCACCAAAAATTATTACCCTCCCATAACATATTATAATAGTATTTACGTATTTGTGCAAATCAAGTTCAGTTCAGTAATATTCAGTGGTGTACTGGTAAATATATTTATGGGTATACGCACCAATAAAATATTATGTAACCTAAACGATCAAATTATATCATCGTATATATTATATAACGTTATTGCAGTTCAATAAGTACATATTTTTTATAATTATTTTATTAATTTTTTTATAATGTAACAATAGAAAATAAAACAAAATCAACTCGAATGTCAAAAAAATTAAAATAATAATAACATTATTATTATAGGTACAATCAGACAATCTATAAAATTTTCCCCAAAGATTTTTTTTGTATTCAATATTGGGTTTACTAAATTGAACTTAAACCCTTAAAATACATTAAACACAACGCATATTGTTATATAACTTATATTCAATACCTACTTCAATTGATAAATAATTCATTAATACATAATAACGAATAACGTTTTTTTCCTATATGAACTATTAAATACATTTTAAATCTTATTTGGTTTACTGGTTATTTTGGAAACGTATACTCGTAAAATAAGATTTTACATTGGGTATACGCCGAAAATCGAAAATCTTCTGATGGGTATACGGCGTATACCCGCGTACCCGTACCAATATACCACTGGTAATATTATAATAATTAATATTATATTGATAGTTATAAATAAAGGTTAATATAAGCATAGAACAATATGATATAATTGAGTAATAATAATGAGTAATATAATTAAATTACAATAAATATTGTATTATTGTTCATATACAATAAAATATTTTCTATAGTTTGCCTACACTGTTTTGTTTCCATTTCCGCTTCATATTATTTCAATTAGGGCGCCTCTATATACTCTATGTGTCAAACATAATTAATTAGTAGTCAACTTTGCCCGCGTAGTACATATTATTATTAGACTGCAGCAAACCGTTAAACGCTCGAAAACATTTCGTAGTTTAACTCTTATCGCAGCTGCAGCTGTTGTACAGTGTCAACGGCGAGGATTACAATAATGGTGAGTAGGTTCATAAATAAGTTTATATCATGATAAATAATCATATTTGGGGTGTCGGAGCCAACCATTTCATGTTGCTCGAGAGTTTTTCCTGTGTAAGTAAGTTTTTGTATAATATGGGTTGGATGAGATTTAAAAAAAAACTGTATTTTCTGATGTTTTAATAAACCTAAATAATATTATATCAAAAATGTTTAAAGTGTACTATTCTGGTATTATTCAAAGTTTATTTTGCCCAATACAAAATACCAGTCACATACTTGAATAAAGCGTTTTCCTTAAAAAAAAAACCATGTCGAATATAAGGTAACCGCTCTGCTGTGCAGTAAGTGTCAAGACGTATACCTCATCTTTGAGGTCTATGGACCAGTTGTAATAAATGTGTTAAATTTGAATTTAACGTTGTCATTGTACGAGTATACACTATACCAAGAAAAATGATTCTGAGAGAAGTGGTCTGCTTTTTGGTCATCGAAGTTATTATTATATCTAAGATCCAACTCTAAATATAAAAATAAAAGAGCGCCTTAAAATGGACACATAGGCAAGACACACGTGAAAACTACCGGACCATAGCTACAGGAAGCAACACATTTCACTAAAAAAATTTCTTGAGAAAGCATAGCAAATTTGTAGTTAAATAATGAAGTTTAAAAATACAATCATATAATTGACAATTTTATGTAGAAGTGCATGCTGTATTTTTCAAATCATTTTGAACAATATTAACAGAGTTATAGCCAATTTAACTAGAAATTATTGTGGCATATTTTCATAATTTTATTAGATAATATTCTCTGCGACTCAAATTACAATGCACTGTCTGACGCCATTAGCAACCAATAAATAAAAAATTTATTACTAATTTCTATTATTAATATTATAATCTGCAACCAATAGCAACTATTTATAAACCTATAAACTTATTGTATAAAATAATTAAAAAAAAAATAGAAAAAAAAAGATCATTGTAAAACAATATATTCCCGAAATAATAAGGTATATCAACAAAAACGAGTGAAATCCCCCAAAAAATGCCAAGTAGCTATATAAGAAAAACATCTCTAAAAGTTGTGATATCGTTTTATAGCTAAGTCTTAAACTGAAGATATCATTCATGTTAAAATGGTCTGCAATGTTTGCTAAATAATTCAACTTAGCTTGGCGACTTAAGCCAATTCAACCAGTGGTGGTCAATGTCTTGTATTCCATGGTATATGGGAGAAAAAAATCGACGGGGTTTTCAATGTTCAGTCATTCTGTTATCTTCTTGTATTTTAGCGAAACCTTATTTATAATTTCTCAGAAGTTAGAACCATTATAAAATTATATTTTAGAAACATTAAAATAGACAATAAAATATACTATATTCCGAAATATTGGTAATTGGAATTTGGAGTAGACCACTAAATTGAAAAAAAGTGTTAAGTATTCTAGAATAGAAATACAAATAAAAAATGTTTATCTCCCAAAAGTACCAACTAGGTCCAATTTGCTATCAGAAACCTTTTTGAGCATATACCATTTCTACTAGAAAAATTGTCTTCAGACACTAAAATAAAAAACACACATCGTCATTGTAAAATCAATACATTTATTGCTCCTCTAAGAATCTAAAATAATCATAATCCAACGCTGTTCTACAAGGCATGATAGTATTCCCTGTAAAGTAATTTTTGATCTTTGAAAAGGTAAAATTTTATTTTTCCGTACGGATTCAATGCCATCGCCGTACCACATAACTACAAATTGCCCAACTTTTGCACCCATTTATATAATATGAACGTTTCTGTCGTGACGCACCGCTAAGAGCTTGAATATGAATTTGATCAATATTTTCACTTACTACTATTAACGCCGATGGCATTATAATATTCTACTACAGCTTCAGGATGAAAAAAAAAAAAATGTTTGAAGTTCAAACTTTGAACAGTCTATTAAGCAGTTATTATTTACGTTATAAATAAAACGGAAAACAAACAAAAGCGCACAGTTTGTTGGGGCCCAGAGGTTGGGCCTCGGCTACATTTTAATACGGCGTTTGGAGACTCGCTACCTATTTTAAAATTAAAAAATAAACACAATAATATTGCAAAAAGTCAGAAATAATAACTTTGTAAAATCAACAAAAAATCGCGTGCGTACTAGCAGGTATGTAATTGTTATCGTTTTTTTTTTTTTTGTATTGACGTTTTATATATTGTACGTTTTCCCTCGGAAATCACCTCTATATAGCTCGACACTCTTAAAGTTAAAGCCAGCCCCTTTGTAGGTTGACGATTATTATTACAGTTGACACTGTACGTATATATATTATATACACTTCACAGTTCACGGCGAGGTAAAATTGAAAATTCCCATTATTTTTTTGACAAACTTTGACAATACAATGAAGTGTTCAATGAAAACCTTTTAAACGTCCAGATCCAAGACCTTTTGATTTTTTGGTTGGAGTGGGGTTGAGATAAAAGTTTTCTGATATATTTACGTACAAATATTTATATATTATATTGTACAGCTGATATATAATATATTATTATTTGTTCGGAAAACGTATACTATGTACACATAAATATTATACACAACATTATATGTACGTGAATATTTGTTACCAATGTATACACTGCAATGTCCAATACCCATCCCTATATATCGTCAAAACACGTCCACAAGGCACGGATTGAATGTGATATAATATAATATTATACATATTTAGCTGCTGTGTCGGTACTGTATTTGCTCGCGCGTGGTCGTCATTCAGTGAAAACATTCCTCAGCTCCCTCTGAAACTCTCTCTCACACACACTATCTCGAAAGCAGCAGCGTTATACAGACACATATAGATACATTTTTTTAATTTAAATTACAAGAGTTTACCAATTGCGCATAAAATTACCTTTTTATTTATCAATATTGTGATTTAAACATATTAGGGTCGATAGTTAGACCGATTTATTGTACCCGATCATTTTTAGGTTTGATACACCTATACTATTGCGCTGAATAATAGCTGTTTGTCATTTTAACATAAAATATGTAATAATAACATTTAGGTGTTATATTATTCAGTACAACTTTAGTTACTTTACTTAAATAAATTTAAAATCATACAATAATGATACTTATGGTAAGTACAATAAAAAATAAATGACAAATAGGGTACACATCTAATAGTATCATCATTATGTTACCTCCATCATCGACATATATTTACATTGTATTGTGGAGTGCAAAGAAACAAATTAGGCTAATAAATAAATAAATAACGAAACTTGATTTTATCTGGCCGTCACAAACTCATACTTATGTATATGTATGCGTTGATAATAATGACGGTGCATAAAAGTACCAACAATTATAGAATTTTGGCTGCAAATTGACATTTTAAGGGCAAGAAAATGTTTTTTTATTTTCAAATATATAAGTAAAATAAATATATATGTATACCTACACAGTTGATTGAATTAAATTGTACAAAAACCGATTTATACCTGAAGAAAAAACCAAAAGGCAAGTGAACTTTGTAAGTATCGACGTAATAGATGAGGAGCAATAATCCAAAAATTTCAATTTAGGTGCAACTGGTTCACGACCGAAATCACAAAATTTTAATGGTCCGCCAGACCTTTATGATACACCCTGTGTACTGTAAAATATTTTCGTCGGACCTTTCGACGAGAGGGGGATGAACCAGTCGTCGCTTAAATACACGATACGCCACAACCACAGGTAGTCCGAAAAAAAATACACTGACGCACACACACGCCCACCCTAGAGGGTTAAGTATGGCTGGGACATAATATATATGTGTATAATATTATCGAAACGCCGGGCGTTTATGTGTACACACGACGACCGTCTGCATCGCTGCGAGACAACCCGAAAATAGAACCCCTAAAGACGGCGCGTATTTTTGAACCTGAAACGCATACGTTTAATATTATTTACAGCCTCAGAAGACGGAACGGTTCGAGACGAACGACTGTAGCACACACACACACACACACACACACGTTATGTACGGTCGGGACAGACTAATAATCGTGGATATACAATATGGGCGTCCTGAAGACGCACGCCGAACCGCACATACCGCACATACCAGACGTCTATAATAATAACGCACAACTGGTTTTCGAGGGGTCGTCGTCACTCGTCGCTGCAACATTATAACTACCAAACAGACTCACATCGATCGTACACACACATACACACACACACACACATAGCACCTATATGTATACGCACACAAACATACGTTAAACGCGGTTCATACCTAAGTATTTTATGCCCGAGATAAGCCTCGACCGCGATCCTCGATTTATAATATTATGCTCCTCTCGCGAGCGTTTAACGACGAATCCCACACGGCCTGCATGTATTATTATTTGTAACATAATGGTTTATAGGAGCGTAATAATTATGTGAGAGACATTGAGGGTATTATAATATGACGTTTAATGCATTAAGACAGTAACGAGCCGCTGCAGGCAGCGTATATTATTGAATCGATGAAAAAGCCATAAAATCAAAACGGACTCTATTAAAACCGGGCAGAGTTGTCCCATACGTAGGTAGGTACCTACTACCTGCCTATATTATAATACTACTGAAACTATTGTTTTTCTTAACTGACAACAGCTTTACGTTTCCACATTATAATATAATAATATATACAGCCCTCGTCTACATAGGTAGGTCGTAGCGCTTCTGTGGCCGACTCAATAATTTCTCGTGCCACCTTGAGCATTGCCATTACAATCGGCATTCCTCCGCGAGGAAGAAACGCGGCATCCGACGAGTTCTTTGTCCGCATATCGTGTAAGGTGTAAAAGTAGAGGTCGGCAGTGCAATGCATACAGGGTGACTCTTTTTTAACAGCGAACATCCATTATTTCGTCTGCTGCTGCAGGTGGAAAAAAAATTCGTTTCTCAGACGGCAGGCAACCTCGGTTTTTTTTCATTATCTGAGCTCTGAAGTATAATAATTTCTCAACATGTATTGTGACGTTATTGATACGTTTAATAATTAGCTATTAATGAACATCGATAATAATTGAACAAATAGTGAATTTTTTCAAATAACATAATTTAATCATTTACGATTTACCTAACCATATCATATTGTTATTATGTTATAGACACCAGTGGCGTAAATTGGGTCCAATTTCTGGTGGTGCAGAGGCATATTATTAACCTATAATTTCCAACACAAAAATAATCCAACTTTCTAAGTAAAATCCTTCCTAACAAAAAAAAACTATATATTTATCCATACATTTTGTCAACATTTGAACTTCAAATGCTTATAAAAAAAAATTGTGGCTATGTATTTTTAATATTTTTCAACGCTATTGTAACAATATATCAGGAGCCTTCCATTAAATTTTCACGCTTTTTACCCAACAAATAAAATTTTATTGATATTTATAGAAAAAAAAACTAAAAAAATTAAAAAATGACAATGTCCGGAAACAGCTCAAAGAGAGTTAAAATATTTTCAAAACTTTGTGGTGTATAGAAAATTAAAATATAAATATATAAATTTTCATGTATTTACAGTTATTTGTTTGAATAACAACAAATTAACAAAATCGCTACATGAGAAATCTAGTGAATATCCAATCTTGTAAAAATATGATTTTCAAATGCTCATAAAAATTTAATTTGATTTACTTGTGGACATTTTTTTTTTTTTTGATAAAGGAGTATACAAACGTATGAATAATCTTGTATTACATTTTAAAATCTTAGATTTGAAAAGAAACATTTTTATGATTTTTTCAACTCAAATTATATTGTTAATTTTCGTGATTTTTCTGTATTTTGTCAAGATTTGAACTTTAAATGCTTATAAAAAAAACTGTGACTAAGGATTTTTAATAATTTTCTTATGTCATTGTAACAATATAGTTGGAGCCTTTTATTAAATTTCCAAGATTTTTAACCCAACCAGTGAATATTTCAATTATATATGTAAATGTTCATTTGTTTGGTCAAAAACCAAAATCGATTTTGTCGAAAACCGATTTCGGGTAAAAATTCCTGTTTTTTCTTAATTTTTATGTTGTTTTTCCTGGCGCTTATGAAACCTGAAGAGAATTTTAAAATTTGATTCAATACGACATCTAGCTATCATCTGACATTTGACTTTTGAGAATTGAATGAACATTGATCCAGTGATAACACACTATTTTGGCGGTAGAATGTTGAAAGCAATATAATTTTACCATATTATACCACAGAACAATTATACGTCTATTCTGTGCACGATTAAAGATATAATATCTTTAATCGTGATTCTGTGATACTGCCATAATAAAATACAAAATTCTGTGGATAGTGGTTACCATAGATAATAATCTAACTATTTATGGGGGTTGTACGATATTTTAGAATATAGATAGGCCAGATAGGGTAATAATTTAAATGATAATGTCTAATACATGCACTAAAATAACTATTTTGTACCTCTTTATATATTATATATTTCAATGATTTTCTGGTGGTGCAAAAACATACCTTTGCACCACCACATTTTAGATGTGGTGGTGCAAGTGCTGCATTTGCACCACCCAGTTTACGCCACTGATAGACACTTACATATTGTGTCGTGGACTAGTGGTGAATTCCATATTTCGTGTGGCGCCTATAATAGATTAATAGATATATTTATTATATTGGTACAGCGTGGTTTGTCATACTCAACAGTCGCTCTTGAAAATACAATGTTAAAGAGAGATAATACTTTATTCGAAACAATAACGAAGGCGCTTGCCGTTAAAATAATCGTTCTGCATTTATACATTACACACTTTATACGTAATAATTAATAGCCATCGCTGTGGATATATATATATTATATAATATGTATAATGTATATATGCCGCAAACAACCCGAAAGTCTCTCCTTATAACGTATATTATACTTATTATAATATTACTATGTGTTCAGACCATCGTCGTCGTCACCGCCACCGTAATTTTAACCTCACCTCTCCGGTAAGCCCTTTTACACGCCCCGCGGGCGTCTCTCAGGGTAATTATTATTATTCCGACCCACGTCTAGGGGGGGGAGTGTGCTCATGCCTCGCGATAAATGACTTTGGCGTACCGTTCCGACCGCTGCAGCAGTGTACGCGTTTACGAATTTAATATACGTAATACGCACTATTATATGTCGCTGACGCTCGTAACGATGATAATTGCCGGCTTTTGTGCCCCTTCGAAATGCCCGCAAAAAAGGCCAAAGTCGGCAGCAGGGTAATCATTTTTTCCCCCATTTGGTCGCCATAATAATCGGTCCACGCGCGACCGTCCCCTCTGACCTCCATGCTATACCGGCGCGAACTTTGGTGTGGGTTTTTTCAACTCTGTAAATATAATCTGGAAAACGGTGTCGTCACCGAGATTCGTTCCAGTTTTTTCAAAACACATTTTTTCTTCTTTCTGTCTGTAATTGATTATAATATGATTCAAAAGCTGCACGTCGAAATGCGTTTCCCTGTTAAATTGCACTCGAATGACGATAGGTAATTCGTATTAATATCGTACAGAAATGGACTCTGGCCTTAATGTGTAATATTATTATATCGTTGAGCAGACACATAAGTCGTTGACAAGTTGTAACAAGTTCGCGGGGTAATCGGGTCTTTAGTTGATTTAAACTTTTTTAATATTTTTTTCTTCCACGCCTGATTTAGCTATTTTAACGAGTTGTTAGGCTGTTACGCGTTTGTGTTGACAACTTTGCACGACTATTCGGAATGTTTATACCACCGTTATAGGAAAAAGCTTAACAACAAAACTTAACCGAAGTCCAGTCTCATACGGTCGTGATATTGTTAAAATGGCTGATCGTACTTGTACTGCATTATATATATTATATTATAACTATATCATGGTACTCTGTTCACATTTCCTTGCACACTCGTTTTGCCGTTTTTCTCGAAAAGTTCGAAAAAAATCTCCTCTACCCAATGCGCACGGGTTTAGGTACCACATGTTCCCGATTTCCAATCTATAAAGAGGTGCAAGCATGAAACTACTTCGAGCTTTTTACAGCTAAGCCATAAAAAGCGTATTCCCTTGGAAAAAACAACCACATAATCGTAAAATCGGCAACACATTCCACGGCGCGCACGGAAATAAAATTGGTAATACATATTATATGTGTAATGTATATTATACATATAGGTAGGTGCGTATATATTTTTATAAAAGGGCGAAGGTTAATTTGAAATATAATATTATGTATAAAAAAAAAAATTTTAAAAATCGTGTCCCGGCCGGTACTTATGCACGCTATGTGACCCGTACAAAATCATTGGCAACGTATATATGTACATATCGTACAACCTGTATTTTAGGAAAGTGCGGGCGGTTGTATTTTTTAATTTAAAACACCGTGATAATAATATAAAGTAAATTAAAACGAGGGACCGCAGAATGTGTAAAATTACCGACCTATACTTGACAGTACATTGCGGCAGTTAAAACTGTCCAGTTTTTACCATACAATGTAATCTGTATTATTAAAATATACAATGTGCAGTACAGAATTATGAAAATTACGGTTTCGTGTAAATTTCACGTATAGGTAGGTACATGAAAATAAGTTGGCCCCAAAGTTCGAATCGATCGAGATAGGGGAATTTACATATCCGGGGATTAAATTTACTACTATTTAACTATCAATTTCCAATGTATTATTCGCAATTATTTTGAAAATGTTGCACCAAGACAGGGGGACCACTTCTTGTATTTGTATATTCCACCGATTTGCTGTTACCTATATATATATTATATATAGACGATTTTAAGTCAGATTTATAACATATAAATTCCTTCACTGGTGCATTCATAAACCGACAAAAATAAATTTTAACTCCACCTTAGTACTAAACTAATGAAAACTTCACAGATATTCACAATTTTACAAACAAATATATTTGCACGATGAGAAAGAATTAAACCTAAACTAAATTTGCCAACCAAGATTAGATAGGTATAAATGTATAATATGATTGAGAAAATGTCATATTATGATGCTTTATACGGGTTATCAGAAGAGAACGTCAACTTTAAACATTTATAACTATCACAGTTTAGACGATAAATCAAAAACAAAACATTTAGGCAACACAAATAATAGCCTTTGACATTGAACACGTTGCTGTGTAATTAACTTTCGCCTTAAATCGGGAAGCAAAATGTGTGTCATTTTAATCAAAGTTAGTTTTAATTTAAAAATAAAATTGGTCAAAGAATAATATTGGTAGAGTTACATATTATATTATATTATTTTATTTTACAAGTCGAAAGTCACTACCGGTTACATACAATTTACAATCGTTCAGAAAGACGTAGGTACGCGTACTATAAATTAGTAAGTATGAACTTGACCGTATACATAATAATATAATGTACCTACGTGTAATATTAAATTGAGTTGTACCCACGTTACAAACGGGACAATAATTTCAATATATTTTATGAAAATCGGGCGTTTCGACAGACGTGGTTAATTTTGCGTTTTCTTAGATGTATATCGAAAAAAAATAGGTACCTATACGACTCAAAGACGATTTATGTTTCCCGTTAGGGTTTCCGCCAATATTATCTATACAACTCACGAGTTTACCGCATCGCTGTTGTAGAAGATCGATGTACCTAAATACTTATAAAAATATTATAATATATTATTCAAAGTAATCTATATGTATGTGAGTTTCGTATTTTATTCGAACAATAAAATATTTGTTGTTTTCGATTTATTACACCCCAACCATACATAAAATATTGTCTTAAAAATATAATATAAAAATTCATAATATATTGTACAGGTACAATTTACACACATATATATAGGCTGTGTAATGTGTATACTATAGCTAGATAGGTGTGAAATTTCTCGGAAGTGGGAAATGGTGTGATATCTATTATATCTATAGTGTAATGTTTTATTCTATAGTAGGTAAACAACGATTTCATAATAACATATAACACGACACATTTAGTTTTGTTGGTTTATTATGCGATTACCCTGTTATACACCGGTGAATTGTTGATGACACATAATTGTACATTGTATTGCATATTATATTATTTAAATCTATATCTACCTATAGCAAACGTATAAGGACTTATTTTTGTAGAATCGCATTCGGGGCAGAAAAGGACATTAAATGGTACTCTGGTTAAAAAAGAAGGTAATGTTCGATTGCACTTGTTCGGATAAATTTCATGAAATATATTGTGACTATTTATATAGTATCGAATATCAGTAATATTCGGGAGAATAATTTGTAATTTTTAAAATCTAAAGTTTATTGTTTATACATTTATAATAATTATAACTAAATATAGTTCTAATAATAATAATAATAATATAAAAATATAGGTATTCGTTTTCAAAATTATTTAACATTTTAATATCCGAGATTTCAATATGGGGGGGGGGGCTGGTGAAACAAACATTAATTTTTTAAGATCTAATAAATAACTGCAATTAAAAATGTTCGTCATACTACAATTTAAAAATAAAAATCAAGTATAAAATGTACTTTTGTTTCTAAATTAATTATGTCGTGTAATAACAGCGTATTGTTGTAATAGCTACTAAATCAATGGACACACCACTCTGCATACATGCGATGGTTTACTAAATAGAATTTTTATGCAGAAATCTATGGAATGATCGGATTTAGTGCAATTATTGCAAACATTACCTGCTTTTAACCTTAGTGAAATTCGAACATTTATTGGTTTTCAAACGGCATAAAATAGTATTTATTAATTATTACGACTTTATCGAAATCGAAACGTCGTAACACGAGTATAAGTCGGTGTTCAAAACCCTCGATAATTGTATATAATGACTATTACAACATAATAATAAATTATTATATTATATAATTATTTTATATTATATTATATTCTGCGGGGGTGATGATCAATCGATATTCAAAAGAGCAAAATAAGCTAAACTCAGACTTCTGAAGGTGGCTCTCGTTATCGGGAGGTTGTACGCTGATATATACCTGACGGATTTCGGTGACCTCGTGTAGGCGTTATTTATGTAGGTATACAATAATATATTAATATATATATTATTTGCCACGGTGTCGTTCTCGCAGCCTCCGACTCACGTAGTATATTCTACACTTGATTACGACAAATTATATAGTAGTAATATAAAATATGCGCCAGACGACGTTTCGTCATTGTGATAAAACGTATAATGGGTTTTCGTGGTTTGCGCTGAGAAAACGCAGGGAACCGTGTGCGAGATGAGGACGATCACTTTCCCATAGGTACTATGTCGTAGGTGCAGGCATTGGTATTGTGCTGTTGGCGGGAAACCCGAACGGATTTCCGTATTGATACTATGGTTTTCTACTAGCAGTTTTCAAGCCACCGCCCCGTCTATAATATATACGTAATAATATATGGTCTCGATTTCCCAGGGGAGGTTTCCACGCACGCACACTTACTATACATGGCGTGTATTCAATGTCATTAGCGTCGATACATGTGTATACGATTAATAAAAATCACTCGTCCGCAGATGAATAATTTATGCTTTGACTAAGTGTGTTTATCAATCATTGTCTTGTTGCGTTCGTATATGCGCCTAGTAATAGATGTGTTCAATTATAGGTCTTACATTACATCTGTACATCAATGCGTGTTAAGTTAGGTCCATTTTTATAAGTTATTTGTTCAGACCAACAATGGGTGTTTCACAACCAGCCCTAAAACTATGTGTGTTTTAGTAGTTACTTATAATATTATGCAGGTGATCATCAGAGTAGCCCATAGACACAGAAAACTTAAATATATTATTTCTATGGAGAAATCTTATAATTGTATCGTATTTTCGAATGTCGGTAAACTATTCTTTTTTTATAATTTAATTAAGTCCACTATATCAATGGTTATTGGAAAGTGCTAATTCGTGACTTAATTTTTTTTGTAAAAAGTTCAATGAGGGGGGCCAGGGTAATGCACGCCGTCTCACTCACTTAATGTTTTGTCTCTGTCTTACACACGCACGACATAGCAAACTTTCGTTCGCTAGTTTAGTCTAGCGATTTCTAACGTTATTTCTCTTTGAAGGTTTCCAATTTTTGTTACTAAAATATATATTAAATTGAAGCCATTATACTCAATCCGCTATTATCGTTAACAAATAGCATTCTTAAAAAAAATAAATTTTGAAAAAAAAATGATTATTTACTCTTCGTATTGAATATCCAAATCCAAGTACATTTAATATTATTATTTATTAGGTATATGGAGTCATGGAGACGCTCGTAAACCTTCTGAAAAGCATCATTAGGTACTTGTTTTTTCTTATATCGTTCTTAGTTAGAATACACTAATTTCGTAAAGATACAATTAAGTTAAATTAATTAATAACATTGTATAATAATTAAAAACTTCATAATATGGATAGGCAAACCTCAAAACGTATAATATTTTCTGAAGGCATTTCAACTCAATTATGAAATCATAAATTTAATTAAAGCAACTACAACACTTTAATAACCGTTTCATTTGTTACCAAAGTTAACTTACAATTATCTTGATCACAAAAGTCCCTAACGACTTGAGTTCTCTTTCTTTACCTATATAGGTTCTATTTATTTGTGTTGAATTCTATTAAGTGTATTAAGACCCACCCGGCATGGTATTATAGTAAAAACAAAACTTTTGAGATAACTTTCATCAAACAATATATGTCCATTTTTGAGTAAATATAAAAACATTACCAAGACAATGAACTAAATAACCATGATATAATATTATTCCATTTATAATAATTAAGAATTAGTTGTTGGTAATTGGTATATACTCATAAACTTTATAAGTTTATAGTATAAAGGATTATTCGTATACATGAAGAGGATAAAAATAAAAATAAAATGTTACCGGTTTAGCCAGTTTGATGACACATTGGTTATTATGACTATTGCAGCGTACAGGATATTGTTTTATTGTTTTTATATTATTTTTAATTAATGCTGACACTATGTTGATCCTCGGAGGTAAGATAATATCCTATAATATTGTAATTGTATTTTTAATAACATGACATGTGTCACCAAGCGTAATACACCCGATAAAATGAGGTGAAGCATTTCAAGATTTTTGATAAAAACAGAATTTTTTTCACTGAAATGTTTGCTTTCCTTGCGTATAACTGCCTAGTTGTTCTCGATAATTTTACCGACAATAACGAATGTTTTAAAAAAAAGCCTTTTAAGTATCGAACGTTTCAAATTTTCAATCTAATGAACATATACGACATATTTTAGGTATTTTTTCATGAACAAAAAAAAAGCGGCAAACACTATCGTAAAACCAAATGTGTTCCTTGAACAAAAAATAAAAATTGTCTGTGCGTTTCGATGTCTATATATAGTTACAAAATTGCAGTCTAATAAACCGATCCACATTTGGAACTTTTAACGCTTCACAAAATATGTAATAATAATTTATAGCCGTCACTTTTTTTTTATGACGTTCTCTTCGATCGTTTAAAATTCGTCGTTTGAAAAGGAATGAATTCGTATGTTATATACCTACATAAAGATATATTTACGATACATCCCACCCGCACGTATATATAATACGGTCGAAAAGCTAAAAGCATTAATCCTGCAAGACGTACCACATAATATATATTATATAAGCGATAAGTTGTGCGCGTAGGTTACCACTTGTACCTATATAATGTATTGTATAACGTAAAAATGGTATATATATATAATAGCACACTGTACACAGCAATATATAATATGTTATGTAGTGTTCTTCATATGGTGACAGCACGTTTATCTGCCTATAGACCTACTAGCAATATATATATATATATATATATATAAACTCGTCGAAAATACACTTCCAAAAGTGCACACGTACACTGTAGTTAAATACATATAGCTTATATGTTATATTATTGTCTTGAAGTAGAAAACGGAAGGGAATAATCTTATTGTTTTCGGGGTGTGTGTGAGTGCATGCGCTGACTCAAAGGACGACGTGAAGGTCACCGATAAAAACATTTACTCGTATTTGTATATATATATATATAAATATAAGGATTCTAGGTGTAATGAGAGAGAATGAATATGGTACGAGAGTGGTCCACGAGGGTGGCAAACGTTCTAGTCGAAAAGAAAAGTATATTATATACTCTCTATCCCTCTATCTCCATTTCAAAACTATAAACCTTTATGACACAATACTCTTGTTGTACACACGTGAGTACCTGCCAGCTATATATTATTATGCTGTGTATACTGTATATACATTACGCAATAACGTACAACCCCGTATCACAGGTCGGGTAAACGATGCGATTATTTCGGCGAAACTTGACAAGTCCGCAGCGTCATAGTCGTGGCTGCTGTAAGTTTGTAGGCTGAGCGAGCGGTTGTACACGACTGTATCACAACCATAATGGTATAGTATCATACAAAATTATAAAAGTAAAATATGTTTTTAAATATTTTGTATTTTTTACACATTTTTAGTGTTCTGTAAAATCAAATTTAAAAGAAAAAATTATATTTTTCGATTTTTATTGTTATTATTGTAGTTTTTTTTTTTACCTATATTGAAACGAGATTATATCACAACAGCTGGGTAGCGCCGCCAGCTTAGTTGACCGTTATAAGCCCGCCGAGGCAAATAATAATTTGTTTCAGAGTCGCATCCCGTAAGTGTATGTAAATATTGGCAGTTGGGGAGCCTGGAAATATATGATAATATGATATGAAACGAGGCAGAACAAATAATAAGTACTTAACGATATTATTAAGTGCCACATACGTAATATAAATTGGTGTAATTTTGGTGTTATATTTATGACTGCCCAGGTTTAACTACACATGCCATACTAAATATTATGGGTAACCATAACAAAATAAACGATTATCGATATATCAAATTATATATTAAATTTAAATACCTGCATTTTCTCCTAATCCTTATCACGAAATTAAAAAAAAAATTGCATGGCGGCCCTCAGGGGTTATGCTACCTATACACGTATAATAAATAATAATGAATTCATAATCCTATGCACAGTGTGTATTATTGTCCCAATAATATTATAGCTGTTGATTATAAATTATAATCGAATTATTTGATCAGCGTAATACATGCTTTATATAATATACCTGTTATTAGGTGTTGTACGGTTAGCGTTGGTTAAAACTGGCGGTTATACTGTTTACGGATTTTAAAATAATTATTAAAATGCTTACCTACTACCTACCAAACACACACGCAGTGCTTAAGAAGCATACCTACCTACCTATATACGTCGCGCACCTGTTCAGCGCCCGCGAATAAGTCCATTAATGTACCACATCATAATAATATTATTATAATGCGATACATTACTGTACGGGTAACAGCAGTGTGTTAATAATAATATTATGCGAACGTCCGATTATCAGTCAGCTGGCTCTATCAACTGTCGTTGTACCTATATTATGTTGTAGGTGGTGAGCAGTATAATATACACACACACACACACACATAAACGAGTAACCACATAATAGAATAATAACGACTACGACCCGAGGCTTTGCACTGAACACGACAACGCTTTCGTTATAACTGCGTATCGGTTGTCGTATGGTATCTTACGCCGTACACGAACAGTTTGAAATGAAAATATTTATCATAATATATTCTGTACGTACCTATATGATAGGTATGCTCAGGGGCGTACCCAGGATTTTAGAACTGTGGGTATGCCTTACTTACGAGGTGCCACTGTGTAGAAACTTCAACCAACTATATAGTTAGGTATTACAAAGTCACTCTGGGCTCGCGATTTACCTTATTAGTTATTTACATCACATTTTGATACCAACGTTCAATATAACTATATCAAATATTTTTAAGTAAATTGTAAAATTTACTTACAAGCTTTAATAGCTATATTTAATTTATTTTTATTTGTTGCATTAAAATTTATATTCAATTAAAAAATTTACCTGACATATTTAAATCATTAGAAGAAATTATACAAATTTATTATTTTATTTGTATACGTATATTTGCAGTATATTTATTTTATTTTAGTTTTCAATGACTGATTTCATTTTCACAAGAGATATAGAATAGGTGGTTCTAAATTCTAATACAATAGAAAAGTCAAAAATAATACATTAATACAATTTATATTTAATAATACCTACATGAAAATAATAGTAAAGACTAAAGAACTAGAACATTACAATCATTTTCTGCGCTTTTTCATTAGTGCGAATTATGTACTTATTACGTTAACAAAATCAATGGTTTGAGCTATGTTGCTTTTTATGCTCAATATGGCCAAATTTGATAGCCGGTCTTCAGTCATAGTTGAGCTAAGGTATGTTTTGAGAAGTTTTAGAACACTAAAACTTCTTTCTGCAGTTGCACTGCTGACTGGTAGTGTATAAAAAATTTTATACAAAGTATATAAATTTGGATATGAAGAAACCATGTATCGTGATATCATGAATTTTCAATACATCATTTAATTTTAAAGGTCCAGTTACTCCAGTTTCAATAGTTTTGCCATTTGTTGGTAAACTAGATGTAATAAACGGTATTCCACTTCTATATCAATTTCATCTATGTCAACTTCATAAAATCTTATATAATATCTATATCCAACATATTTTTATACTTGTGTTTATCGAATTTTAGGTACGTACATTATAAGTTGATAAGCTTAAACACGATTTCGTACGCGTTATTTTACTTCAATACTCATCAGTCTTCACAGCAGCTGTATATACGATATACCCCTATATCATAATAGCAGATCTTCGATATTTTGAAGGGGGGGGGGGGGGCACATATAAATTGTATAATTTTAATTTTAATTAATAATACATACATACTATCAATAATGATTATAATAAGTAATAATTAATAGTTGGTAGTATTATCCTTATCAACTGAATGTTTCATTTATATGATACTCGTAGTTACATAACAACTTGTCGACAGACAATTGACAAGGGGCACGTGCCTCTCCTCTAAATTCACCACTGTACATAATTTTTTCAAATAAAAAAATGTTTATATAGTTTGCCATTTCGAGGGGCCACATTTAACTGGGAAAACAACTGTGGGTCAGCTGACCTCCCAAACCCCCCCCCCCCTGGGTCCGCCCCTGGGTATGCTGCACTGTATTGTGTATTGTACACTTCACTTCTTGTAGACGTATATATTGTGGTCACGGCGTAAACAGGAACACGGTTACTAAGTTTTCTTCCCGCCGGACGCAGCTCCGACAAAAGGGATACAAAGGTATAATATTATTATATTATATAAGTAAAAGCTGCGTCTCTTTGTTTCCGATCTACGATTTCCCATCCGTTTTGTGGGGAGATCCCGTTTAGACCGTATATTTTTTACTTGTCATCGTAAAGTATATGAACCTGTTTGGATCAATGCTTCATTGATTTAAGTATAATTTACCACAGACTTAGGAGTTAGGAGCTTATAGACTGACAAATATAGTGTTGGCAAGATTGAAAACGCTACTTTTATTTTTAAGTAAATTTTTTTTTTTTTTAATCTTGTGTTCTAGGAGATATTAATCTTTTTAGATTTTACTGTAAACGTTTTGTAGCTATACTGTCATATAATTATCATAATTGTGGGGGCTTAGCGTTACAACTATTGATACACGCAGATGGGCCAGCGATAGAGGGGAAGCATATCGAGAGATACCTGAAGAATGTAAAAATCAGCTGTGCTTAACTGAGCAGCCGTCTCTAGGCGTTTATAATTTTTTCCAAACCAGTTATATTTTCAATCTGTCTATACTTATCGTTTAGTCTAAACAAGTAGCTTTCCCCCATTATATTGCAACGGTATATTAATGGCGTCGAATAGAAACGATTTCGGAAAACCTAACCTCAAACAGAGTTTTTGCGAAGTAGTGGTGTATAGGTAGGCATACTATATGTATATTATATTATTATTTATACAGTAGCGTGGGCGGATTAAATTTTAACCCGTCAACGGAGGGCGTATCATTATAATATTATGTAATATTGTATTAACTTTATACACACATATAAAATAACTACAAAATTAATTAATTAACAAAAAAAATATACTTAACATTATATACATGCATTATTTTTTTAACAGTTACCTAAATAGTATTATAGGTAGCAGTGGATTTAGTAGGTACTCCAAAAAAAAGTATTTAGATAGTACGACAAATATTTCTTTCTCAATGTATTTAAAGTTCCAAAAAGGTATTTAAATAGGTACTTAACAAAATACAATAAGTAGTACATGGTATACATGTTAGATGGTTAAACAGACATTAACTATGTTAGATAATATTCTGTCGAAATTAAGTGCTACATAATAATATTATGCTGTGTAACAAGACACGTGTTTTTCCAGAAAAAAATTAATCGTTTATTTTTTATAAAGGTATACCTAGGTCGTGAGGGATACAAAACATTTAGGTATTTTTCTTTACAGGGATGCCTTTAGAGTTGGCTCCTAGTGATCGGATATTTAGGCTATACGAATGGCTTAATTCTGCAGCTCCGAGCGCGAGTAACATATTATAGATATATACTAAGCAATGACACTTTTATCCGGAACTACAGAGAGATAGAGAGAGAGGGGGGAGGGGGAGGGGGGGAGGGTGAGAGAGAGAAAGAGATAGTGAGAGAGATGAAAACGAAAAGAATCTCCGGTCCGCACACGTTATATTATGATCGCAGGGTCTGCTTTTCGTGGTATACCTAATAATATGTTATACGCACACACAGCGCGTCTCATTTCGACGAGTGCAATTTGTCCGACCGAATTGTTCTCGTTACTCCTCAGAGACTCGTGAGGGTGTATATACGGTTCAGACTATCGCCCGATATATTTTCATCATGTATATATAATTTATATAATATATATATATAAGTACAACGGGATCGTTAAGGCGATATTTTGGGTCGTTATTATCGCGCGGAGACTTATGCGTGGAAAACGACAAACACGATGAATGTCAGACCGGTAGTGGTCTATTAATAACGAGGACGAGATGTATATAGGTACAGTTAATAATATATATTACCTATATTGGATGCAGTATTACTCACGTGCGATGATCGATTTGTATTCTTTTCACACGAGGGGGCAATTATATTAGGAGTATTATATTTTGTTATTGTTATCGAGACGTTTTAAAAAAACGCACGATTTATGCAACCCCAAAAATAATATGAAGACGTTACACGCATTCTTTCTTTCATTTGATATTAAAGGGTGGTTACATATATTTGTAGACATTTTATTAACTTGTAATATTATTCATGTTTAAAAAACTTTTTGTTGTTTAAATATCTATTATGTATTTTTTATTTATTCTTTAAGTAGATATTGTGCCTCACTGAACATATTCATGTTATGAATGGGTACATAATAAATAACAACATAAACAATTTTACCCTTTGGGTAATTTTTAAGTATAATTTTTTTATTTGCTTGAATATTGGCCAAAAAGCTATATATAATAATATATTACTTTCCCAATATAAAATAATAAAAAAAACCATTTTGAGGGGATTCCATAAACCGACTGTTATTAAGGAGTTCAATATAGGCAATTTTACAAGTACGTGCGTGTTGATCGTGTAAATATGTGCATGGTAAGTAATCATTAGTGCATGTATAACTGTGTGTTAGAGAAATAGTGGAGCGCTCCTACAAGTCACCACTGTTGCGAGTAAACGATGAATAATGTATGCTTATTTGCATATACCTACTACTTTTTGTCAATCTAATCAATGGACTTATAACGATGTTTTATAACTTCTGAAAACTGATTTGAATACCTTAATATAATATGTTTAGGCGTATACCTACTTGAAATCGAACATTCTTAATTTCTATTCCGAATAATCAACATTCATCTTTCATAAATGTTCAATACATGTATGTAAGTTGGTATTATAAGAGTGGAAGAACGACGTTTTAAAAAACGGCATGATCCAAAGTATAGGTAGGTACAAAAAAATAAAAATTAGTTTTCAAAGTACCGAAAATATTTTAATTTTCAGAATTAGTTGTGATCGTATTTTTTTGGGTGGTTAAACAGCTGTATAATTATCGAAATGCTTTAAAAAGAAATACCATCGTACCAGCACCTATATATAATATGTGGTATAATATAATATCATATTATAGTAGCGACTGGTCGTTTGGAACAAGAAAAATCAATGTGTGCTCGGAACGGAACGATCGTGTAGGTATATTTATACGACGACGTTTTAAACCGTAAAAAAAAGGAACGATTTTCGTGGTAGTACAATATAGTATGTATATATTTCAGATACTCCTTCGCGGGGTCTGGGCCCATGTTATGTGTGTACTGTGTGCCTCATCGTTTTTAATAGATTTACACGTAAACAAAAAAAAAAAAAAAACAAAAAACCGAGAAGATCAAGACTATAAAAAATATTAAAAAACGAAAAATGTAAAACTATTATTGAACACATGTGGATTTCGGAAAAAAAATTATGTTGCCCGTCTGGCTGGAGAGTGTTGTACAGACGACCACCTCGTCAACGACCGTATTATACACGCTATTATGCTCATCAACGCACACGTGTCTGGAAATCGGTATAATGATGTACTATATAATATACGCGTTGACGCTAGTTTTGGTCGGCATTCGAATGAATAATAGAGAACAAACGGACGAGACTTGTCTCCGCGCCCACGACTGTGTTGTTATTGTATCATTATTACGTATTATATTATTATATTATTATTCAAATATTTCAGCGTCGGCCATCGAGCGGTGAAAACGTTCTCGTCCGCCGTGTCGTTTTTTTTTTCTCGCACGACGTCCTATTTTATGATTATAATGTTATCATTAATAATGATATAATAGCATACGAACTGCGGCGAGTACAATACTATAATATAGGTATAATATACGTAGATGTATATTTACGATATCGTCATACAGTTTTGTGATGCACACGTGCAATCTGATCGACCTACAAAGCAGTGCTATGCGGCGAGACGAACTATGACCGCCAAATGATAGGCATAATTTAATATTATTATCACACCGACGCTAAAACCATAATAATCATAGGTAGGTAGGTAGGTAATATAATATTATCATCGCTGCAGAAGCCGTGAAAATCGGTTGCTCGACGGTTATGTATAATATTATGTGTACGAGCACTGCAACCATAGGCCTCGTATAAAAAAATAATGATATTGTGTATAGTGGGTCGCGTCTGGGACTAAAATAATAATAATATATAAAAGGGTTGAATAATGGGCCACCCACGAGGAGGCTGTATGGGCAATATAATGTATAGCTATATATATAACGTTATAAGGTATATAGCTGCCGACTGTGGTGCACAATCATGACTGCGCTCGACCGGAGGGAGAAATTAGTTAACCGCCGTGAACAGTCGCCGCCGCCGCCGCCTAGGGTAAACACACTCGGAAAACGAGTGAGGATCGAGTATACCGCGGTATATATATAAGTATACACTCGTTAAGCGCAAGTAGGTTTTGTGTGTGCGGTGCCCGTCGAGTATATTATTATTATTATTATATTAAAGTAATATATTGTTATATGCGACCGACGACGACGAAATATTATACACAAAACCTACACAACAACTCTGGTCCGTCGCGTTTCGTGTCTTTGTTACGCGACCCGTGCCGATGATCGAGAAGATAAAGAATAAAAATTCACTGGTTTCGTCTTTTTTTTCCAACATTACTATTATCGTATTGCATTAAATTCTGCACTCTGCGTTTCCGATATAATAATATATTATAGGTTTAGGAAGTACTCATCACATATAGGGCCGAAATGCCGAATACCCCACATTTCTAATGAGGGGAGTAAGACGATTTCCCCACAATATTGATGAAAAAACATACACGAATACTTATTAGTTATACCTAATTATTATTATAAATTACAATTTACATTCAATAATATGTCTATGTTATATTATATTTAAGCAAACAGAGTAGCTGACAAACACAAGACTCGGTATATCTATAGTAAAATATTATACGTTGTAATCGGCTCATATTACCTTCTCATTTCTCTTACAATATTTTCGGATGATTTTGTTGAAAATGTATAAAAATAAAAATTCAAATGAGTTGTTTAATGTTTCTGAGTTATTAAAACCATTTGGAATTTTTTTTAAAAAAAGTATAAAATATATGTAAATTAAGTTATATAATATACTACTTATATTATTTTGTATTTACCCTGACAGTTTTTACCAAATATAAAATGTTAATGGATTCATATTAGTTGCTACAATATTTTCTACATCATCGTAGATTCTATATGCTCATAACAGTCCAAACCAATTAACATTTAACATTTTAACATGGACCTATTATCATTCAAAAAACTAATTACCTACTAGTTTGAATTAAAATTTTGAATTTTAGATACATAAAAATGTTTAGAAAAATCATCTACTTATCAATTTATAGATCAAAGGGTAATTCCCGATTGAAATAGAGAAATTAAAATCACCACAGTACACCCCTTATTAAAATTTAATTGGTATACAAATCTAAGTATTTGAAAATATATTTTAGTACAGGTAAGAATGTTTATAAATTGCAAAAATAAAAATACGAACTAAATGAATTAACCGAAGAAAAATTGGCAGTGAGAATGCTTGGTGCATCAACCTGTATATTATGCATAAATAATATTGTACACAAAGGGAAATTACATTTCATCGGCAGACACGAATTTCCGTTGTAGGGCAGCCAGCAGATGTATATTAGTAAGGTATATTATAATATAATAAGACCATTCCGCGCGTGTTTCACCGTTGTGTTTAATGAACCCATTATTATTAATATTATTTTATAGTGGACAACAATAATTATCGCAGTAATTGGTTCAATAAAAGAAAAAAAAACAGAAAATATGAATACGATATTGTGATAGTAATAATAAATATTATTTGGTTCAATAAAACTTAACTCGAAGAAAACGGCCAACACCGGGTGGAAAATGTTTAGCACCTTTTCTACACGAATTAAAAATTTAAAAGCGGTAATTATTAAAGGACCATAATGGGGCCTCGGTGTGGCGGGGGAGTGATGCGTAACTGATATTTGCCCAACCGAAAAGTATAAAAAGCGCGTTTTTTTAATTATACCCTTAATTTCGGATTTTTATTGTCCGCAATTCTGTGGGTAATCGTCTAATAATTAATGACTAATGTCCTATAACGTTTGTGTTGATATTATTATGTTGGATTGCACAACGACTATTATTGTTATCGAAATATTATGTTGTTGGTAAGGTAATCATTATCGAGACACGTTGAAATCGTATTTTTCGTAGGCACGTCGGGTTACACTTATTATACCTTATCCAGCCTATAGTTGTCGAATCGGTGAAATAAATGTTATCGAGGCCTAGGATCGAGTGTTTTCGATAAGCCTATTTTACGTGATATTTAAGACTTACACGGATACTATCTGTTCTACACACACACAAACAAATAAAATAAAATTTAAATTGGCCACGTAGAGTACCTACCCATTTCGATTGTCTTCCAATTTAATATGTATAGTACCGTGATAGATATGCACTTCATTATAATATCATAAGACACTATTAGGGCCATTAATTATTATTTTGTTATGGATCGTAGATTGACGGGGTTGCAGGAGGAAGACTCAAGCCCGGATTAATGGGAGGGGGTAAGGGGGGCACGGTCCCGGAGCCCATTGATTTTGTGGGCCCATATTTATCCCCAATATATATTTTTTAACGCATCCAATAAAGTTAAAAAAAAAAATATGTAGGTATTTAGGTATAATTAATAATTATAAAATAAAATTGATCTCAATTTTATATCACGAAAAATTACTATAAATAATGAACTATTTTTTTTTTTTTTTTTTGAGCATTTTAGATTACCGATTTAATTATTTAAGTATATCAAAAGGTAGTTGTAAGAAAAAAATATTTAGCTCTTGTAAATTAGACATTTCAGTTAAAAGTATTAATGCATATTATACTAAAATTTAGAGAACCATAGTTAATAACCTAGTGAACCAAAATTGATCATTTTACTGTCAAAATGTTCAGAAAAAAAGCTTTACCAGAATCCATAAAAAAATATTGTGGTTACCAATTGAAAAAATAAATTCGATTTTATTAATGGTACAAATACGTGTTTAAACATTTTGAAAATGTTATAAAAAAATTGCCTGTTAAAAATAGAGAAACACATTTTTTTGTTCCATATCATCGATCCATAATTGTTAAAAAAAAAACCGCCTAAAATGACATAATATACTGTATATTTTTTGTATAGTAAATAATTATAGAATGGTATAAAGTCGTTAATATTATGTAATGATACAATTATTTTGAAGTTAAAGTTGAAAGGGGGCCCACTAAGTGTATGGTGTCCCAGGGCCCAATTGATTCTTAATCCGGGCTTGAGAAGACTTAGTCTTTCACAGTCGTGGTTTGTTAAGAAAGTATGTACAATGTACATAATATTATCATATTATCGGTATGTTAAAATAATTCAAAACTGTATTGTCTGTGTTATGAGTGCCAAGTAATGTACCAATTTTTAATTATAATATAATTATGTGTCGAGCATTTTATTTTTTGCTGTTTCATCTTTAAAAGTACACGACGTGGTCTTAGTGCCATTCTCCCGCATGTTAAATAATTGATACAAATTAATAAAACAATATTAATTTGTTCAGACAGTTTTGTTAAAAATAAAACTTATATTATACAGCCGACCTGACGGTTTCCGACAGAATACATTTTCTCGCAGACAATTTGTTCCCTTTTTCAGCGCGCTGAACGTTTCATCCGCAAGAAGTTCATTCTAAAGTTTTGATTAATATTTTAAGTTTTGAATTTTCAAATCTTACTCACTTCCGGTTAGGTATACCTACGTACAATATAAAGGTTTAATCTCAGTATATTATATAAAACATAATATGATGTTATGCATGTTAAGTAGGTAGGTATATTTAAAAATAAAAATAATAAAAATCAGACCCTGGGTACAACTTACGGTAAGTATATCATAAAATATACGCATTTGTGGAATAATGTAAGTAGGTAGATTATAGAGCTTTACAAGAAACAGACAGTAATCAATTTTCGATTCGTATAAAGCTATTTAAATTCAATTAATCCATACTGTATTATGGTAAACTTATATATATGTATTATGATGTAGCCATATAAAGCAGAAACATGAGATTTTGTCGCATTTTTATTTTTGATGTATAAAACCGACACGCTTCATAATATAGGTTTGTATATTATTATGTTTTCGAATACCTGCGATGTTCAAAAACGCGTTCTACCAGCCGGCAGGTGTCGTTATTCGCTACACGCGTACGAATAATGCTAGCTGCTTATATAGAACGCTATATAGTGTGTGTATTATTATCACCAATAACTATATTATAATATTATTATTTTAAGTATACGTTTGCATCAACGAACCATACGACAAACGTACACAACATTTTATATTCGTATATGTATGTGTATACATTGTTTATGTCGTTATATTCTCATTCTAGGCATTAAATAGAATATAATGAGTACACGCGGATACGTTATATACATGCGATTATAATTTGCTCTAGAGAACCAGTACCAAGGTAACTCGATGACACACCCGGTGGCTGTGGCATAGTGCATCGACACGTATAATATACAATAATATAATATACATGCGAACCGCACACATGCGGTGTATCGTATATACTCGTTCCATCCGGTAGGCCTGCTCTCGTCTTCCGGTCCTGTGCGCCAGAAAAACACTGTATACATATACATATTATTATTTCGAATACAATATTATATAACAATAACACATAATACTAATATCACAGCAATATATTATGTACGTGCATGAAAAAGTAATGGGGACTTATGACGGTGTCGTGTATCCGCATGGCCGTTTTACTGGTATTATAGGTACCTACCTACGAATTTTAATTTCGAATTGGTTATTGACGCCGAAACTCAGTAAAAGGTACACCCAAAGTGTACAACATGTGTGTGTGTGTGTGTATTGGTTCATAAGAAAATAATTACATACGTGGTTTTGTATAATGTAATGTAATGATAATATGTAAAAAATAAAAATGATTTATCGAATGACGATACCTATATAATGTATTATAGATACGAGGCGTGTTGCCAGGCCACCGTGTCTCTTTGTTAGCTATACGGAAAACCCTGTAAGTTTAAAAAAATGTTCATATTATTATAACAGTGCGAATGTGTTAGACAACATCAAATAAAAGGGGGGTGAACGATGGGGTGGACAAATTTTCTGAGTTTGGATATTACAATGGGATAACAATACGTGGGGAGAACAAAAAAGAGATGAGGATAATTTGAAAAATATATTCATATAATATGATATTATGTATTAGAAGATTATATATTCTGATTTCCCATCCCCGTAGAACCGAACCCTAATTAAATGCCACTGAGAGCAGCCGTCGTCAAATAATAATAATAATAAACGACGGACATTGTTGCAGATCGCGGGTCCTATTTCGTTGCAATCATAGACCTTATATACTCGTGAGCACGATTTAAGATATTATAGAGGTTGAGTATCGAACTCCCACAATTTGACCGGTGAACTAACTACCTATCTGAAACAGCTGTTCTCACTACTACTAGCTCACCGAGAGGACAAGTTTATAGATTCAATAATATTATATTCTTTAGATATTATTGGTATCAAAAGCAGATAACCGTGTTAAGTTGTTATGGCGTTATGAATTATGATTTTATATTTATATTTAACATATTTAAACCACAACGAGAGCTAGTGATTCCGGAGTCTCAGCTGTTTCAGATAGTTGGTTCAACAGTCATCATAAAGCACTATACTCGTTATAGGCCGATGTTTAACCTGTATATCTTAAATCGTGCTCGTGAGTATAAGGTCTATGGTTGCAATAATGATAAATACTATACCGTCATTCGATCAAAATTATTATTTACGAGCGACATTGCTGCAATATTACAGCACTCAGTGTTTATCGGCGTATACTTCCGAACAGAATAAAAAATCATGTAAAATGTATAATATATATATAAGTATAACATGCCATGTTTACGCATTAGGACAGGTATTATAATGTCACCGCAGTGTTATTTTTGTCGGATCATATTTGTTATTGCGTAACAACGTAGGTAGGTACGATAGAAATTCAAGTAGGCATTTCCTTTTTATTTGAAATGATTTTTGTTATTATTATTTATTTAATTCCCACAGAGTCAATATTATATTATAGTCACAGCTACGACAAGCGTATAATATAGGTATGCTAAAATAACGGACTAAGATATAATTGGCTGGAAACGAGAAGCTTATCAGTGGCCTCGAAAGTATGTACAAGAAAAGAAGCAAATACGAGGGGTTGCAACCATAATCGAGAGTTTACACTGTTTACAGAGCCATCAGTATAAAACACGGTCTGAGATACGAAATGTGACGCTAAATAAAACCACTGGTAGCGCTGAAAACATTCGATTATGAGTGTGGATGATAACAGAGGAACCTTTTGCGGGCCGTCCCCCTTCACCCGCCCCCACCTTGTCGTTTCCAGTCCATTATATCTTGGTCCGTGGCTGAAATCAATATTTCCCATAAAATATATATTATATAATAATTACCTATATGCAACAATATCTGCCACAGACGTCTTATTAAAATTTTCCAGCGCCATATGCAAGTATATCTACTGGTGCAGTATTCATATATTATTATAAAGTATAATATTATTATGAAACGAACGGAGAGGAGCAGTAAAGTACGCATAATGCAATATACGATAATCGATATATAAAATATTTTACTACTCTCCGTTCGACTCACTCGTAATAATTATATATACGTATATGTATTATGCGCACATGGGTAATGGGTATATTATATTATTATTGTTGTATTATTTCATTAATATTATTATCACACTGTTATATATTTTCGTACAGATTTCGTGTTTAATTAATTCCACTCGGGTTAACGGGTATTTCAATGCATATATACATATATATATATCATATATATATATATATATATTATATATATATATATTACTAGCTGATCCCGTGCACTTTATTGCCCTTTAAAAATACCAACTCTCCTTACTCTATATTCTCCTTATAGTGTAGTTTTCTGATGGTAAACATTTTTCGAAATCAGTTAAGTATTTCCAGAGTTTACCCCGAACAAACGAACAAAAAAATGTCCTTCTATAATATTATATTAGTATGGATATATTATATAGCATATAATTATTACACTATAACTGATGAATTACCTGAATTCACCTGGGGATAAAATGAACAAATTTAAATATTACGCTACTATATCAGTGTTCCTATCTTGGTTTTAGTGCATCTCGGTTCACGGATAAATCGGCATCGGTGAATTCAGCGCCTGGTACGAACTAATTCGATGGAGATGGCAATCCGCCTGTGGGGATTAGATATATAAGATATAAGATTAACATTTGGTATATTTTTGGACGTGGTTTGAACTACTCTCTAAACTTTTCTGATATCTCAAGTACAATATCTGAAAATGTTGTCAACATTTGTTGATTCGTTTTTGCGTCTATAAGCTATAAACATATGGAAATTGTCTTTTGATGTAGGTAAATTTGGAACTTGAATAAAAACATCTAATTAAATAATATTTTATTCGTGGCAGCCGCCGGGTATAAGCTAGTTAATACAAATTTATTTTTTTTAATTTTATTGCTGGTAACTCTAAACAAAAAAATTATTCGATTTTCGTAGGTCAAAACGAAATTCATGACGTATTAGCCACCCTATGAAGCAACTTCTGAAAGATGAAGCAAAGAATTTACACTTCCCGATGAGTCTCAAGGAATATAATATGAGCAAAATTTTATGTCAATATTGATTCAGTATATTTTCCTACTTTCTTAGTCTATAATAAGTTCCGTATAAACGCAAATTCATTTTTATACATAATTATGTAGAAGATTCAAGATAATATTATTTATATTATATTATTGCTGCGTAAGAATCGAATATTGATGCAATCATCGACGTTATTAGCATAACACGCAAAAGCGTATTTGATGAAAACGATACAGCTGAAATCGTCGGTAACGTACACCTCTCTGTACCTACTAATAACGACTATAATTATAATAACTATTTCACTCTTAGCTTTAATAAAAAAAAAAAAAAATTTTCATATAATATCTGCGTATATTACATTACGATGGCGACATGGCGTCGTCTATATACCTACGAGTATATCTCTATACCATCGGGTATGTTATGTATAATAATATGTCACCTTCAGATTTAACTTCAGAATTCTGAATGCCAACGATTTGGATAGTAATATTCTAATGATGTTCTATCGGATCTCTGGGGCAAATGTAATTTAGGTAGAATATTATAATATTACGATGCGTTTTACCTCATCGTCGCATGAGCCCAAAACTAAAAATAAAAAAACAAAAACGAGGGTATGGGAACCCATAAATGCGCATATAAATAACGAATATTATAATACGATATTAAATCGTGACATATTGTATTGTATATTTATTATCTATTCATTCGCTTAGTAAAAATATGCAACTAACAAAACATACATTCACACGATATATAATATCAGTATGATGGATATCGTATGCCACGGTCGTTTATTTATTTTATTTTAAAAGGAAGTTTAACACGGATTTGGTGTGTTCATAATAAAATATTATTTCAAAAAACCGAAATTATAATGTGTGTTTTTCGTTATCGTTTTTTATGGCGAACTGTGGTGCATTAATACATAACAATATTATAGATATCACAAACCGTGATGGACGTCTCGTCGGACAAGTTTTTAATAATATTTCAAGGAATATTTCGTTTTCAAAAAACCGTGTAAATTCAAAGATTTATCAGTAACAGAACATACTATCGTCGTCATATTATTGTGCCGTCTTACGAATGAGATATGGTCACGAGTGTATCATAATATATTATGCGGCGCCGATGGTACAATAATATAATAATAACGACAATACGAAAGTTTAATCGAATATTTGGTCGGAATTAGAAATGAATAGGTACCTACCAAATAAGTATATCATAATTTATAATCAATGTGCGTATCGTACGCGGTGATGATGACAGCCGAATAGGTACGTAATAATATATTGTTTTAATGTTTTCAATTATTGATATATTATTATTATTATCATTGTACGTATATGTGACCGCATATTATAGAGTCGTAATCAATACATGCGTATTGCATAATATTATATATTATTATAGGAACAGAATATCGTCGGAATGATTGATCCGAACATTATAATTATTATTACTGTGTGAGATAAAAAAGTAGTAGATAACTCATGTATTCGGTCAGGATTCGTATTTCATTATAGATTTAATTCACTGTCCAGTTATCACTTATCCGCTGCGTGTTTTCAACCACCTACCATAAATGTATATTATGTTTATATTATATTATTATTATATATCGTGGTATTGATAGACGGTTCAATCAATTCATTTTTTCCAAATAGTTTGCAGTGCAAATTACGTATGTATTTTAATTTCCTTAATGCAAAACAAAAAACCGAATTTCGTATCCCGCGCGATACCTGAATATAGCTGTACCTTCATAGGTACTACTTTCATTATTATTTATTATGGAACTCACCTCAACACTACAATATAATAATATAATGGGTAGCTATTAAATATTAATACGTATATTACGCCGAACGGTGCACTCCAACTTTCTTCTTTTATTTTAATTAATATTATCATATTATATAGGTATTATAGGTATCTATGATAGTATGATATTATTTCACTCGCCTGTAATTCACCTCTTTCTGTAATATTGTACTCGACTAATATATTTTCATTATGAGATCATAGTAATTGCAGCTGCGGCTCATCAAACATTATCGATTATCCATCCATCCATCATACGTATCTTTACCGATTTAATTTCAAAACTGATGAGTTTCGATGTCCACGTACCTACAGCACTTATCTATAAATATAGGTAGTATCCTATAGCAAATCACTATAATATTATGATTTATGACGTAGGTAGTAGGTAGTAGGTACCTATATGCGGTGAGTGACAATGTTTTGTATTATTTATATTTTGCACATTTCCGAAAGGTCGAGGGGGTTGTTATAATTTGATGGTATTGGTTTAGGCCTTATATCAGTAACAATAGTGTTTTTCTTTATTTTACCATTAGTAATAGCCAATAGGCAATAGCCATTATAGGTAGGCAAGTGCACTATACTACTGCAGTAGGTTAAATTAACTTTTGCCGAAAACATTGAATTTAATAACGTCTCTGGGTGTATAAAATGCAATAATAATGTTATACTATCAAATGCCCATAAATAATATTTTTAAACTAGAACAGAATTATTATATTATTATTATTCGTATTATATTATACACTTTGCGGCACATCACTATAGCCACTACTCCAGTAAATGATATTCCCTGGCACTGATGATGCATATACAATCGTTTTAAACATAGGACGTGCTCTTATCGATAATCAACTATTCGTAAAATACTGTAGTCTGTAATGGTATTGAAGCGTTGAGATTAAAATCGTTCCGCTCGAAATAAAATTATCAGAAGAATGGCGTAGCTTATATTATTATATAGTTATATTGGCATAATATAGGCAAAACGATCGTATCCGCCGTTAAAAAACAACACTCTGTGTACCTCACTGATGTTGTATAATTTTTGTCTAGAAATTTAGTATAATAATATTATGCGTATAGTAGGCATAAAGCTATATCATTAAAATTATCATCTTCGGTTTTGATAATAATTATGGTTCAATTATGGATAACGACGATAAATATGGAAATCGTGAACTTGCCGTGGTGGCTGCCATAGCTATTTATTTCGTATTTCTCAAGCCGCACGTATAATAATCATTCTACCTATGTAGTATTGAAATTTAAAAGACCACTGAGATTCTTTTGAATTTTAAATATTCTCCAAATTCCGTTTTTGGTCGAATAATAGTAGGTAAATATAATAAAAATAAACTGATGCATTGCACGTGTTTAATTTTAGATATGTATTCGTCCGAATAAAAACGTGTTTTTGCATTATGGCTTCAACAGAAATTCAAATTTTATGTGCAGCTATATAAAATGACTACCTATAATATTCATGAAAACCTTAAACCACATTGGTTTGGTATCTTATTAATATTGTTAGAACTTAGATTCGAAATACCGCCTACGATAATACCAATATATTTAGCATATTATAATTTATAATATAAGTTGTGATACCATCATAACTACTATAACGTTCCTAAACTAAAACATCAATAAATATGTTAGTATCTATCTATCTATATATAAGTACCTACGTAGTCCTATCAAAACAATGTTTTGCTTATTGTCATAATATTTGAAGGTTCTGACAGAAATCCAATATTGTAATAAACCGTTTCATGTCTCAGATATTGATTCGAAACATTAAAATCATCGGATTATCGAATATATTTTAAGAATCGTGTGGCGCAATAACATAATACATATTTTATTCTGATTAATATATAGGTAATGATAATTTATGTTTTATATTTAATCGATCACGAACTTTACAAAATTTTTTTAATATTGAACATAATATTTTTCATATAATTTTATATTTTTATGGCAAGCTCAACAAAAAAAAAAAAAAAAGGTAATTTTTGGCACGTACTGTCAAAATTATTTGCCATCCCTGTTATATTATATACAGTTTTAGGTTTGATTCGTATCGAAGGACTATATCCTGAGGATTTTCGCTGCACCAAACAAATAGGTATAACCCCGAACGACGTTTGTCATTCAATACGAAGATGACTATACACCGCTTTTGTTTGTACGACGTAGTTTTTCCTTTTCAAATAAATCAGAAATGCGAAAAATCGGTATTTTTAATTTACGCTATTACATAAATAAATACTATTGAGTACACGTGTATAATATTATATTAATAAAGTCGAGCTGAAACCTGTTGTCGTCCACAGCTATAGTGGTTTCGAGAGGAAGACGCGAATATCATTATAACGTTACGGATTTTTATTGGTTAATTATACATCTACGTATGCGTAGTGGTACGACGTATTATCGCCGGCGACGTGATTACACGTTTTACCTTGGGATAGGTCAGGGCAAGACGCCGAGTGCCCGCCGAGACGTTTACGCACTCGGGTTCTTTGGAAATGCACGATCCGGAACACACACACACAAAAAAAAAAAACTTTGTTCGCATAAAAATAACATGGAGCCCGCGGTCTTTGAATAATGTTTGTGGGTGTCTTGAACTTTTGTTCCGCCGCCGCCCGAATGTACAATATAATCATGTTATTTACGACTCGTTTCGTTCCGCACAAGAACAACATTTTTAATAAAATTATTGTTATCGTTCGAAACGTTCGAATTTCAATCTTAAATACTCGATGCGCGCACTCATATAAGTCTTGATTTGAGGGGATATTTGTTTTTTTTTTTGGGGGGGGGGGGTACGAGGCTTCCACTCATGCACCCTCTCCCACTTTTTGCCTCCACCAACGCATATATATTACTACACTATGCATTACACATCATTTTTTTTTTTATAGAAATAACTCAATCAATCAGACACTTCAACGATATAGATAAAAACTGTAAGATCAGAGACGACAGACAGTACCATTAATACCAATAATACCAACTGTTTTCAGTTTTTTATTTAATGGTGTATCTTGTGGTTTAAGTGTATCTCACTCGTTTGTATTTTGTTTTTGCTTTTATGCAAGTATAATATTTTACGCGTTTAATTTTGCGCAGTTTTCAAACATAAAATTTTATGACAGAATGATAGTATTATGTGCCCGTACAATTTATTATATGTTGGCTAATGGCCATACGTATTACGTATATTATATACTATATAATAATTACTATATTATATATTATATATGATATTATACCGACATCGCAGTATGCTAGCTGCACTGCAAGTGATTATTCATCAGATGGAGTTTAGGTAAATGGATCTATTATTTTATTGTTTGATTTATATTTTATGATCTGAAAATGGTATGCATTAAATTATGTATTTTTTTATGAGAAATTTTGATCGAGGATCAGGAATAGGTACTTTAAGCATGTAACATTTATAATGCATATACTATATAATACAGTGTATAATATTATATTATACCCACTTCATGCATACATATATACTTAAAAGTAAAAATAAAAACTAATAACCCATTACAAGTCTATAAAGTGTGTTATTTCATGCAGTAACAATTAACAGTATACGAGTATAATATTAAATATTAATACCCGTATAATACCATGTTGATACTTTGAAAGTAATAAAAATTGAGTATGATTTTAATAATACTAAATCATAAAATATATACTTATTTTGTCCAACGGGAATTGTACAATTCGAAAATACTTTTGATCAAAGTTAATGGTTAATATGGAAATATATTATTTTAAAGTGCATTTTTAGTTTTTCGTTTGCCGAAGTTCAAAACCTTTTAAAAGGCAGTTTTTATTTTATTTATTTACTTAATGGGAAAGAATAAAAAAAAAGTTTTGTGGAAAGTAAAATTAAAAATTGTCTTAACAATTATTTCTATTTGTTCTACACCGCGACTACATCAGTCACCCAAAAATAAAATGTTATGTTAATACTATGTCATCGATCAAAATAAAATATAATATTATGCACGTATCGTATACCTATATATTATGTTATATAATATTATGTAGGTAAATCGTATATCATGGTGTATTATATGTATATGATTATCGATTATGGAGTTTGAAATATTAAGTTATTCTGAAATATAAAAATGTTTGTTGGTACTTATTTTCAGGGACAAAATGTAAGTATTTTCAAAAGTATAAGTGATATTAAAATTTTAAACGTACCTACTTTTTTAACCTTTTTGTTCAGTCGACTACTTTTTTTTTCATATATTTATGCAAGCACGGCGTGTTGTTATAGAGTTGAAATGTTATGATATTTGATCAATACACATCTTAAGTACCTACGAGAAAAAAATTTCATTATTAAAAGTCACACACTTACTCATTTAATATTCATTTGAACGAATAGTGGATTTTATTAAACGAACTAAAACAAAATTATCATAAAATCTGGGAGCTAGGGTAAACTTTAGACTAAGCGAAAAGAAAACATATATCTACCTTAACATGTGTATAACTCGTTTAAACATATATTATATGATATAGATACACTAAAATATTTTTATAAAACAATAAACTTGTGTCATTTCGATAACTTTCGTAATACGGTTACAGCTCGCTGGGTACAAAATAATTAAGTGCAGTCAATTGAACTGCTAAGGTATTATACTATTATAATCAGGATTCAGAACAATTGCAATAATATTATTGAACCAAACAAAATGTATAGGTAATATGCATGTGGTCACCTCCTCTACAAGTCTCTTTTTTTTTCAACTTTTAAATAAAACTCCCATATTATTATTGTAAGAACGTTTTTTTTATGACTATAGTTGAGATTTTGAACTATATTATAACAATTATGTCAACATGAGCAATACATAATAATATAATATTATGATGATTAATTTTGTAAAAACAAATATCGCTAAAGGAAATCGTCAATTTGTTTTTGACAATTGTGTATAGAAAAATAAAATGAATAAATTTAAAAAAACTGTGAACTTCTCTATAGTTTACAAGATTAAAGTTGTAATATCCGCTAAAATCGATAGCAAGTATACAGCAGTGGTATTCATTTCTCTTACAATATTATAATGTATTTTAACAGACACTATTTTATGGTTATTATAATATTATATATACTTAGCTGACGTAAGTTCACCTGTCGGCGGCTTCTCGCTCAACGTCTCCGATACAATAATAATTATAACCTATATATACACAATAATTTTACCTCGAAGTTTCAAACAAGTTTTCGTATTAAATGCATCTGCAGATCGTAAATTGCATGATCGATTGCCTTTGGCGGCCGCCGTACCCGTCGTACTTCGCAGATGATATATCTGTGTTGATAGTCACTCGCGTTCTTAATAATATATTTTATGGTACGAAAAATAAATAAGTTTTGACTTTTCGAGTATGTAACAGACAATAACAGTCCATGTAAAATATTATTATATAGAACGATATTTAGACATTTCCCAACACAGTTATATATGTTATTATTGTTGTATACGTGTATTGTGCTTTCAAGTTTTTGCCGACGAGAAAACATTCCTGAAACTATCGTAATAAGGATGTTTATTCTTTCGTGAGTTCCATTTGTTGCGCCTTTGTTTTTGAAAAGCGGAGGAAAAAATACTAAAAAAAATTCGGCCTCGTATACACGCTTTTTAAGGGAACGTTAAACTTAAAATCATTAAATGCGGACAATTAGATAAACATCACATTGTTCGTCACGAGTTTAATTTCAAAGAGCTGAATATTGTGTCTAAAAGTTCGACGCAAGTACGAAATGAAACTGGCGAAGAGATGAACAATAATAATGTAATTTATACGTAATACGTATACCTACCTTGTATATACCTAATTAATGTGTCGGCCATAATGTGACGTAACGCTCACTCGGATGATGTAAAAATGCAATTATATTCAATTTTCAATTGTTAATGATGTCGGGTGGGTATTGAAGCAGTTAAAGATATAAAATATCGTAGCCAGCAGGTTTTACGTAATGTGCGCGTTCAATAATACTAGCTATTTATAAATTATTATACTAATACAGGGTGATTTTTTTAAGCATGATTACCCTCTTTTTTAATAGTGCATTCATTTAAATTCTAATTTTTAAAAATGTTTATGCAAATCTAAGATCTTATTTTCTATTTCCTAATATTTTTTGTACTACTTAAGAGCTAAGGAGTGTCCTGTGGAGATATAAACTTTTATTTTTCAAATGAGAACTCCCCTCCTTTTTTTTACTACAATTAATTATTTAGGGCATGATTTTCTTGAAATCTTGATGTAATCTACTAATCTACCCATCCAAATCAAAATTCTGATGAGTAGTTTCTGAGTTATTGAAATGTTTGTACCAAGGATAATAATCTTTTTATATTTTAGAAAAATATAAACTTTATGTCATATCAGATGTGGTATTTACTATACTTGAACTGTTTTTACAAATTATTTATATTGATAGTTCAATAGTAATTACTAACATTTTAAAATCACCTAAGCCTCCATATCTAACTTAACTCATTACCACATAGAGCTAGTAATAGACATATTATTATTCTTAGCATACAAAGTCATTTAACTCAAAACTACCTACTCGTTCGAATTTTGATTAATATACAACGAAAATCTCAAAATATATTTGCTGAATAATTTAAAGTAAAAAAGGGGGAGTGGGTTCCTATTTAAAAAATAAAAGTTTGTATAGTCACAGGATTATCATGAAGTAGTACAAAAAATCTCAAGTGTTCGAAAATATGGTCTTCAAGTGTATTTAAAAATTTCAAAAATCATAATTGGAATATATGCATAATTTAAGCCTAAAAATAGGGTGAGCATACTTAAAAAATTATACTGTACACTATTCACAACGCGGAATAAATGGTAAATTTTAGTGCCGTACAATTTATTATACAATTTTGCCGTTTACGGTATTCGAAACGATATCGGATGTGATTTTCGCAAGCCAAAATTACAGCTTTTAACAATGTACGTATACCTATTTGATTGACCTTCAAAATACCGATTTCACTGATCTTGCCACGAACGCTTTAAATGTCATATAACACATGCACTCGGTAGTCTTATGAACGCACCTTATATTATGAAAATCAGATTTAAACATAAATAGGTTTTTCCCTTTATTAGTTTTTTTGTTTCTGACCGATTTTTTGAAAAGTTTTCATTGCCATGAATACTTATATAACAAAAACATATTTATGATACATAGATTTTTCTTATACAGTACAAATATCAAGTAGTGTGTTATGGTTTTTCTAATAAAAAAGTTACTGACATGGGAATTTCCCTAAATATAAATAAATAAAATACTCTCGAAAATTTTTAGTACCTATTATATTTTATGCATATTATAATATGATACTCGGGACGTAATTTGCAAGTTTAAGTAAAATATTAATAATTGAAAGGTTAAGGTAATACGGAGTATGACATAATATTCTGATATACACAAGGCACATTGTCATCCATAACAACACACATTATGGTCGTATCGATTTAAAAGAATAATAGGTAACAATTATTCAATATTGAGGATTGTATTACAAAAACATTATCGCCATCAGAGTTTCATTTTTTGCATTGCCACCACGAATGGTGCCGTGTCCAAGGACATGTAATATTGTAATAATAATAATAATAATAATATGTAGAAATGTGTCATAATGATATACAATGATACCATCCTATATTGTAGCCATCGGGCAAGTATTTTCCAGTATCATATTTTTACCAGGTATGATAAAATTGAATGTCAAATTTAAACATTTTTAGAAATTTCCTACCTATTTAAACATAACAATTTTAGAGGAATGACATCACAAAGAGGAGTAAAAAAGCTTTAAAATTATTGAAAAAATTATGTTTAAATTCAGATATTATTTCGACCGTTGGATCTGGATACTTCGTCCTTGAATCGTGGGGTGGTATACCTTCGTGTGCGTTCGACGACCCACCGCCTCGACGGCTCCAACGAATTTTGGCAGCTCACATACGCACATTATATAATATATATATATCCGTGGGGCGAGTGTATATACGTTTAGAAATACGTTCCACCTACGACACAGACCCGACTACCAATGTTTGTGTGTGTGTGTGTGTGTGTGTACACTGTACATACATATATAATATATATATATATATATATATTATAGTGCTCCGGGTCCGTCTGCGAACACTAATGCGCGGTATGCCCAGACTTAGGGGTCTGGGAAAAAAAAAATCTAATTAGTGGTTTCTCTCTTCCCTCTCACGTCTCACTCTCATTCTCTCTCTCTCTACATCCCCGAGTTCCGTCACGACGGCGGAGGCAGACATATGGCGTGTTCTGAAGGGAACCACCGCCGCCGGTCGTTTCGATTTCTACCGTTAATGGATTTCTCCTTTGAAGTGCTCGCCGATCGATATTACATACACACACACACACATACATATATATATAAAAACGCTCAAACAAAACAATATAAAATGTATTTAGGTGCGTTTCGAGCTCGTGTACATTTATTATATGAATTATCGGACGTGTGCGTTATCTAAACACGTGTCCCTCCACCATCGCCGCCGTCGTGTGACGTTCGGAGGGCTTTTAATCCGCGACTATATAACTGCTGCGCGCGAGCGACCTTTTGTGTTTAGAGAGAAATAATCGCTTACAATATAATATTATATACGTATAACGTACGCGGACGGATATAATATACAATATATCGTAAATGTGTACAACACATAAGCCCTCGCCCGACCGGAACAACGCGCACACACACACTCGCACATTTATATAGGTACGCGTCTGAAACAACGGCGAGGCGAAGTCGTCGGGCGGGCGGGCGCGCGTCAACACCGGAACCAGTTTTATTGGTGAGCGTATATTTCGGGTTTTTTTTTTATCATTATTTATTATTATTATTGTACCACACCGAGTTCGGGGGGCGTCGTTGGCCAAGTTTTACAGAAGTTTGAAGGGCGGCGGGGGGTGGTGGACCGACAGCTGCAAACGCGCGGTAATCGGAACTCGGGCACGCGACAGCAGCTGGTTATCAGCTGTCTGTCCCGCGTGTATATTATATTATTATTATTATACGTGCTCGCCCGGCATCTGCCGTTCGGAAGAGACTCCCGCCGACTGCATTATTATTATTATTATTATCACTGTACATATATTGTGAGTTCCCCGCGAGGCTTTCCGGTTTTTCGGCAAAGGTCCTCCTCATCTCGTCACTCCATAATAATATTATATCCACCGCGGCTGCACCGTTACCGGTAGCCTCCGACTGGGTCACCGACATGCACGGCAATAATAGTGACGACAATAATGATAACAATATTATGTATTCGGTGGTTTTATTTTTTTAGAAATTAATGTCCGTTTGGTTTTTTCGCCCGTCGTCCGGTCGCACTCGCTCGTCGATTTCATTATACCGTCGCCGTAAACTGTCGCTTTGCCTTTATTCAATAATATAATATAGTAATACATTTTACACGTGTTGTATTCGATCACACATTTAAAAGGTTCGCGATAGTCCCCTATTTTTTATTTTACTTTTTTATATCTACAAATATAAATAAATTTCGGATGACAGAAACCCTCTCACTTAATCGCACGCAGATGCGCATGCGTTTGTGACCCTCGTCTGCGAAACACAATAATAATATACAATACCATATTATACGAAAGCTGCACAAAACTACTGTATACGGTATACACTCACAGTCGCGATAGGCAGCTCTCGCGAATAATACATCGCAGAGAGAGATAAGAGATAGAGAGAAATAGGGTGATTATGCCCGCCAATAAAAGTATATATTATGCGATTGTACTCATCTAAACATAAAATATTATTATTATTATATTAATGGCGATTTACCGTCGTTTAAAAATATGAATACCTACAAATATAATAATATGCGACACAATACATTATATTATATACCTAGATAATATTATGATCTAAGGAATATATAATAATAATATATCCGTACACATAATACGTGTCTAGTGAACCACCCTGCATGCACTTTTACCTTATATACCTACGTCGTGTTGTACTGGTATATACATGTATTACACGAGACACAATATAGTATACTTTATGTTATATAGGAATAGGTATATCGGTACATTCGACGGATATCGTCTTTTATTCCATATTTTATTTTGTGCCTTTAAGTCACATATATCGTGCATATTATATTTGTACACGATAATAATATGAAGGTACAAATACGATTTTGCGGCACGAGTGAAGCATACGAATATAGCAACAAAAATCACGTTTTCTGCAATTCGTTCGAAGTCGCGGATATAACGTTTTTTTATCCACCGTTATATGACATTTAATATACGATCTTTATTACATAATAATAATATATGTTAAGGTTTTCGCAGAACGTATACATACGCGGATTATAATATCATGTACCAGATACCAGCTACTCCATACGTTTGTTTTTATTATATATTTTAATGCAGTCAAGTCTACCATTTTTTTTAACGTTCATTCGAATATAATATTATAATACAGCGTACTTCTGCACATGTATGCGATATGATAAGTGTGCACAGTTGCTTTGAAAAAAAATATAATATTATTTTTAATTTTCGAGCTTTTTGTATAATATCATATAATATTCTTGGGCATGTTTCAAAATCTATTCATGTTTACCCGACCATAATGACTGAAGAGTACAATAATTATAGCACATTCACCACGCGTATGATAGGTACGCATATATAATATGTAATATAAATGCCGGGCTTTGATGAATATAAAGGGTCAGGCATGTTCTCATTTAAATACATTATAATGACAATTATGTTTTTTTTTTAATTATTTGACTTTAATATTCGTGTGCACTCCTTGCAAAGTTTGTGTGTTTAAAATCAAATAATTACAATACTTGACTTGACCGACTGTAATTATACACCAGTGTTGCGTAATTCGCGATTTCTTTGAACATTTGGAATAATTTATTTTAACGGGCGAACTAAAATAATATATACAAAAAAAATAAAAAAATTTCATTCGAAATAATAATCGAAATCAATAATAAAATTAGGTCGAGAAATCAGTGAGAGGTGTTTCCTAGTGGTTGCCCTCTATAGTCCTCGCGGATGATGCGAAATTGTTCTCTTATCATTGACTAAAAAATATAGCTGGTGGAAACAAATATATTTTTTTCTCTGGGAAATGAATATGTTTCGCTTATATATCTTTCGAACCGCATATTAAGCCTGTCCTTTTGCCTCCGTATACCGGAATACTCGCGTTGTATAATATACTGACCATCCGGCTACATTCCGGCCCGGTGCTCGCGTATAATTTAACTACGTAATAAGTTATAACCCATCGCCTAACCTCTTCAACAGTCGTATGCACACGGCACGCACACATGTATACCTATACCTATATATTATTCTATCAGGTATATACCGGGCAATTTGTTCTTTACCCGGTCACTTAATATAATGAATTTATGGGTGAGCTTAAATAATCGTCTGAATAGTATACATTTTACCGCGTTCTCTAAACTTCTATACAAGCACATACATACCACCTAAATGGGGCTGCCGCAGCGTAATAATATATAGCGTGATGTCTACTGATGTTATTACTTATTTGATATTATTTCGTTTAAAACAGAACACGCGGGATTACAAATACTTCAAAGTTTTTCAGCGTGTATTGTACGTAGGTATGTTACGAGTGTTTTATAACGAATAAACAAAGAGCTTATAATATAACGTAGGTATTCATTATCAATATGATATTAGTATTATATGCTCACCTCACGCGTCATTCCTTTATTTTCGATGGGTTCATAAGGCGAGTAAGGTAGCACCTATATTATGGTATATGGTAGGTAAAACCACCTACTATACAATACACATGTTATTCTTTCGACATATTTTTCTTTTTCGACACTGTATATACAAACACCGCTGTAGGTACGTACCACATATATTATACAATATGTAATATATAGTATTATATTATTATATACGTATAATATACTCACTAAACATGACGTATTTAATCGTAAAAATGTGTTTCGTCTAAAAACCGAGAAGAAATTAATGCTTTTTATCGCACGAAAACGCTTGTATCGGCATATTCCACGTCGTGAGTATACAGTACGTATAGTTTTCTTAGTTCGACGTCAAAATAAAAAAAAACTTAATCTCACACCGTGTGCACTACTCGGTTAATGTTTTTTTTTTGTGTAGGATGGGTATAATACATAAGTAACAATAAAAGTTGGAGAAATCCGTGTATACGATGAAACATGTGCCTATAATACTCCCTATTAATATTAATAATTATGGAAACGGTTTTTGAACTTCAGCGCGATTTGCGACTTTATTTCAGTGTTTGGAAAGAATGCGCTCATCACGTTCATATTTTGAGAACAAAAAGTGAACTCACTTACATAAAAAAAAAAAAATGTGAACGTGAACGTGAACAAAATTCATGTTTCCAAGAAACTTGAACGATTTTTAGGTCGTTGAAATGAAATTCCTTTTTAGACTTTATTTTAATGCTATATAGTACTATCTTGTATTATATCTGAAAATTGATATAATCTTACAATTTATTTAATTATTTCTATACAACCACTATAATTCAATATGGCACGGGGATCAATCCTCGCTTTACACTATACATTTGGTATGTATTTATTTTATGCATTTAAGACTTACTTATATTCTGTATAATTTATATTAATACATTATATTTTTATAATTTTAAATTTATTACAGTAATTATCAATGTGGATAATATGACAATTATACAGATAGAAAGGGGACAATATTAATATGACTTTATAATTTATTTTATTTTAATACAGAATATAATCTAATATTGTATATCTTATATTATTAAATCATATTATGTTATATAATATGTAAGTCTATTATATTGAATTATGTTTCATTTTTGCATACATAAAAAAATTGTTTTTGTTATTTATATCTACCTTACTCGGAGTTTATTTAAAAGCTTATAAAACAATAATTTAAATGAATGAACGTGTTCATTTTCAATTAAGAACATTTAAAAAAAAAGTGAACGACTTTTGTAAATTGTAATGTAGGTACGTTGTGAACATTAATTATATGTGAACAAATTCAATGTTCAAGTTAACTTTCCGAACATTTCCTTATTACTGTTATACAGGGTGTCCAGTGAGGATATATCCACTAGCCGTAGAGGAGGACTCGCTGCCAGGACAAAAACTGGTTCATTGCAGTTTTACCTATAAACTAAAAAAAATATTAAAAATCGTAAAATTAATGAAAAGAAAATGTTGAAAAATCAAAATTTTCAAAAAAATTAATTCTCTAAAATGAATATCGTCTACAATTTATTGTTTCAAAAATAAAAAATAATTTTTTTAATTTTTTTAGCAAATAGTTTAATTTAATTAAAAAATAAAATATGTGTAGAAATTATCACTGTGAGTCTAATGCAAAAAAAAACAGATTTATGATAAATTTATTAACTCAGGAAGTCAGGAGATATAGTAATGGGTAAATCCTCGCAGGACAGCCTGTATACGAAATCAGCAAGACACCGAGACGTATAGGTACGACATGAAAAACGAATCGAAAATTTTAACAATTTAGGTGTCGTGGTATATTATATATTATATGCAATTATTTTAAGTTCGAACGATTTCTGGTCGTTATAGGTATAGGTATAAGTGTATAACATTAGTTATATTATATTTTTATATCGATGACGCGACCGGTATGGAAAATCGTAGACGCGACTGCAGCTATAATAATAAATATCGTCATCGGCCATCGCCAGTTACCCTTCGTCCGGTGACGGTCAATAATAATACTATACAAAGACACAGAGATGTGTAATTATTATTAACGTGCACATTATTATTACAAATACACATTACAGAGATGGAAGAGCTGAGATATACAATAATATACAGCGCTGTGACACAATATATATATATACACATTTAGAATGTCGTATCTTTTATATTATATGTATGTAAACTGCACGATGTACAGGTGACCTCCAAAAACTTATAATATATAGCGTGAGTAGAAACGGTTATTGCAGCGACGAAAATATAAGAGAAGAGAAAAAAAATTACGTGCGCACAATGAGGCGACCGAAGGACTCGTTTCAAGACGCGTCCAAGTCTGTTCAGACGCACTAATTTTTTTTCACCTTCTTTAGGTTTTCTTAACATAAAAAAAAAACAGGTGTTAAATGTTTTGTTTGGACAGCGAGTTTTTATATAATACTCGATTATATATTATACGCTTATATATTATTATTATATTTTTATGTGAGCGAATATATACAAATGGCGCGTGATAAACGAGTCTCGTTTTGGGCACCTATATATGTAGTCACCTAAAAATCCCCAATATATTATGTGAAGTCATTAAACAAATTACGCGATTAACTGAGTATTAGCAAAAGCTCGTACGATCGTTGGACATGATCGTAATAATAGTGGTGTTTTACCCTGGAACCCCAGGTTAACATTTCGATTTGAAAATGTATTGATACCTATCATATACCAAAGTATGTTGACTATTATGTAACAATTTGTGAACACAAAAGCAATTAACAAATTTTGTAACCACACTAGTACGCCTATTGATTTATGTTATACGTATAACCTGCCATTGCAGAATTGTGTTACATTTTATTGATGGGTATATGGGTACCTATTTGTTTTTACGAAATTCTTTATTGTTTTACTCATTGTTGTAGCATTTTAAATTAAATTTAGCTTTTGATCGAAAATTTACCCCTTCAGTTGACAATCGTGAACTCTTTTAATCTAATCATTATATCAATCGCGGTATTAAAGAAAAAAAAACTTGAATTGAGATACAATAAAAACAGTATATTACGACGTACGTAACTTACTATAATGTTATTAAAACCATTAGGTAGGTACTTATGTAGCTATACCAATATAATATATCATAGATAATAGATATTAACATTTAGCCTTAGAGTATCAATTCATATTTCCCCTGCTCAATATGATTTTATAGTTATATCACCTATATCATACCTATTACTTTATACAGATTGTAAATAATTTTGAATAATAATTATAAAAAAAAATGTATACTTGTTTATTAAATAAGTGGTGTTTAATGTGGTGGGGGCAATAAAAATATTCATACCTAGGTATAAATACTAGGTATACTTATAAGCTTTAATCGATAGTGACCTGCGATATTGAGATATCCCCATGAGTGTGGTGTACCTAAACGTTTGTTTTATAAAAGTGCCGTCCAATGGACATTTGCAGGACAGACTAACATTTTCAAATCTTTAAGCTTTATTTTATAGTTTTGAATTTTTAGAACATTTTGGGTACGAGTTTACCGAAATGTTAAAACTGAACAAAAAAATCAATTTGTGTTTAGTGGAAAAAATATAATTATATTTATAGCACTACTACTTATTCAACACGACCTATATATTAGGTATACTATAGTAGATGATATAATTTTAATATTAAAATAATCTAAGGAAATCGATTTTTATATTTTTGGGAAATCGCCAGCTTTTCCACTTTATTTTACCATCTAAAATCAGAAATTATACGATCTCGTGATACATTAATACAATTTATCGTGGACAAAAAAAAACATATGAATCTCGATCTCGTTCGTATATATATATTTTTTTTATGTCAGCTGCAGTGTCCATTTGATGACATGACGTGATCTATATTAATAAACTTTTACTCGCCGGGGGATAGAAGAGATTGGCCCTCAGCAGACAAATCAACGGTACGGCTTCACCTTTATTTTACATATATTACACATATAGTATACGTTGAACGTTATTCATTCGTTGTAAAATAAAACTTTTCCTCTGTGACTAAAAGGTATTTAATATACATGTCGTACAAGGGTGGTTCTTTTTTCGTGAACCACTCAAAATCTCGGGAAATTAATGGAATTTTTTAGATATTTTGATTTATAATTATGTACGATCAATTGGGTTGTATATAGGTACAGTATATTTTGTGCATTATTTAATTTGGTTTAAAAAATGGAATAAAATACAATATCGTTTGATTGGTGAAAATCTATAGTATGCGGTATATTATGTATATAGTGCCTGCAGATTTGTCTCAATAGACTTTGAGAGGAAAAATAATATTGATAATAGTCAATAATTTTTTTTTAAATGCATATTGATCTATCAAATTTGATATTCTCTGCACTGTAGCATATAGACATAATATGTCGATTCGGTTTGGCACAGGTGAGCCTTACACGCGGTTAGTCCCATATTGTATGTTATATACAATCAAACGGGGAAAACTAGTGTTGTGACTATATATACACTGTAGTCCGGGATACTATTACTTACATCTGTTTTATACCTATATATTCTTACAATACACAGCATTGTACTTCTGCTGCTGCAGATTTACGCTGTTTATTGATCGGTCGGTCGCGAAAAATGGCGTGCAGGAGACGTATAATAATATTATGGTACGGTGGAGCGAAGGATTTCACCGCTTTCGTGTCAGACTTGACCACCCCTGCAGTCGAGGGCGCTTTCCCTGTGTATATACGATCCATTATACGGCATTACGGCGACGCCATCGTCATGTCGAGGGGACCGGCCGCGAAGACTGCGTCGTCGTGTATAAGTACGCGTGCGCGGTGACCATGGTAGCGGTACATGCGGCTGCTGCAGCACCGGGGTTCGGGTATAATTTCGAAAATCGTTCGAAAAGATAGCGACCCCTCGGGAACGACGACGGTGAGACGGGCACATAAGGATTCAAATTTCCCAAAACGTGAATAAACGACTTTGGCCCAGCAGGAACTATTTTGCGTGTGCGTCATGAGATTTTTCACCACGAAACGTGTCGAAAGCGCGACATGTAAAAAATATAGTATGTATATACATTTACGCAAACATAAAACGCAGACAAACGGAAGCGATTCGCTCGGAAACGTTTTTTTTTTTGAAAGGAACGAAAGAGAAAAAACAGCGTTTGTGTTTCTTTCCCGCTATTTTTTTTTTTTTTTAATGATCTGTCACCGCGTTCACAGCGGCGCGCGGAGACTTTAACAATACATCAAGCCCCATCATTACCGTCGTTGTGTTTACGATAATAATAGTCGTACATTATATATATATAATATATATATACGCGGGCACTCGAAGACCCTGAGAAAATATTGGCACCCAGAGAGAGAGAGAGACGGACAACCATTACACAATATACCTACCTACAGCACACGCGAAGTACAAGAAGAAAACGGCTAATAAAATAAATATCGCGGCAAGTCGTCGGTTATTATTATTATTATATATTTTTTTTTTTTGTAACATTGCGAAAGGTAATAACTTATAATGTTTGTCGAGTCAATATTGAACACACATAATATAATACGGCGGCGGCGATTTACGGTAAAGGGGTGAGACGCTCACTCGTTTTCGACGATAATGGGACAAGCGGCGGCGGTTGCACTTCTGCACACAACGGCAAACATTAATCTGGGAGAGTCAATAACAGGCGATGTATAGCGCGGGAGACGAACAAAATGGATTATTACAGCTGTCGTCGTCTATTATTATTATTATTATTATTATTGTTGTAGTTGTGCATGTATGTATATTATAATATATTGTATTCGTATGATCGGTCCCGCCATTCGGTTTTTTTTTCCAGATTTGAGCGAAATCGGCTCCTGCGATGGCGACTGCCGTCGGTTCGTCGACGACCGTATCGCAATAATCGACCTAACCTTTAGCCATTGTCCCTGCCGAGAGAACCCTCCTAACGCGGCGGACTCGACTGGTAAAACTTTTCGGACATCAATCATTTCGTGCTCCACACCCCTGCCGCCACCCTTCGACGAGGATCACGTCTTCCGAAAAGTTTTCCTCTCAAACTTATTGCACTGAGATATTATACTACTTATACCATAACAATAATTGTTGCAGCCCACGGCCACCCCTAAATCTATATATAATACCAAACATCCCTTAAATAAATACGTCTGTGTGCTCTGTGAATAAGTAGTCGTTTTTCTTCCGAAATGGAAAGAGACGGACAGCGAATAATAATTTTATACCCACGTCGTTTATATACATATACCTATTATCAAACTTTTTTATTATTATTATTATTAATCTAGAAAATTATACAATCTATATACATAATATAATGGTGCAATAAGCATAATAGATGTCTTGAATAGAGTGGCTTGAATATGAAGAACCATCCTGCAGTGACGTACTTCGGCATGAGTTAATGTACTACTAACTAACTTAAAGTGAAAAACAAGATTTTTGTTGGTACGTTGGAACTTTACGACGCGAGTACTTTACAATATAAAAATGTTAATATAACTCGCTAAAAAATGTAAAAAATGTAAAAAAAGCAAAGTGCAATCATGGAATATAGTTTATTCTCTCCATTAATAATTTTGAAATGATATTAAATTGATACAGTCAAAATTAGTGCTACTGGACGTACATTTTTGATATACGTAAAAAACGTTTGTATAATACAAGAAAAGTATACGAGCTGGTGTGACGCTTTCTTGACGCATTTTTATTTCTTTTAACATAGGTCAAACTGACCATTAGTTATAATTAATTTTTTTTTAATCCAATCAATAATTTGCTTAGTTGTAGTTAAAATTTATTTTTATCTACACAATAGCATATTTGGGCCCCCACACGAACATGTTCAGTGGGGCCCATTATCTTCTTGAAGAGTAAAAAAAAATCATATGCGTATTCACTATAGATTGCACATTATCCGTAGTCTTATATTATGACTATACTCACCAGTACACGAAATCTGTTTACAATTTTTTTTAAATTTTGATTCTATGATTATCTTGATTATCTATACCGCGTTTTATTTACGAAATTATGTATTGTAATATATTGTAAACATTTTCTTTACTATTTAATTGGTTAGTGAAAAAATACTACGCTTCGCGTACTACAGGGTGGCCCATATTTTATGTTATAATGTAGTTTGACGAAAACAATTAACTTTTCGGTTTGTGTATCATAAAATAATATACCTACGCAATAATACTACATACTGATGAATAATTCACGCACGTAAATCGTAATAAAAACCAAAAAAAACCATCTTGTTATGAATTCATATAGTTAATACTTAATTTACATGTTATTTCCGACCGCAATAAACCAAATATATGGGAAGATTACAGTGCGTTAACTACCCTTTACATGCTTGTTTTATGAAGATTATAACTACAACAAAAAATATCCCATAATGACTACCTACCTTACATTCGCTTTTACAATAAATAATATGTAACAAAAGAAATTTAATATAACAAACAATATAATTTTCTATCCTGGATTTTCAGTTAAATCGATTGCTAAATAACTATAGCTGTTGGTTTTAAAATATTAAAGATGTACCTATGTAGCATTATATAATGGTTGTAACCATTTACCAAATAGTATAGTTAATATAATAATTTATTTATTAGCTCGTGCCATCATAATTATATTGCAATAACAACTTTCGTTAGGTTCAACCACGGAAAGCTAACTTAAAAACACATTCTAAATCCATGACCATGCTTTAAACGTTGTTTCAAGTTTTAAAGTAACAATTTTAAAATTTCAAAGATTTTTCCATACACCATACCCCATACTCGTTCGGTGTAGCCATGTAATTATCTTCATAAATAAATATATATTCATATTAAATAACTATTATAATATCAGTTTATATTGCACACAATTATCGTACGAACAGCCCAAAGTATCAAAAAAACACAGTACAACGAAGGTTTGAAAAAAAATTGCCAACCGGAATCATAATCGAAAAACAAATATATATATTCGTACTTTTCAATAATGTATTATATTTTATATTTTATACTATATTACTATAAAAATCAAGGTCAGAAATGTTATTCGTATAGCTGGATATAACATTACTGGGTTCGACTATTAACACTATACATTCTATAGTACGATCATAATATACGTATTATGTAGAAAAAGTGTCCACTCGAAATTATTGCAAGCGAAAACAAATATTCTTTATAAATAAAAAACCTGTGGCCTCAACTGTAGTACAGTCCTTGTGGTTTCCTTACAGTTTTTTTCGGTTTCGTTCAGCACAGTATAACAAATAACAACCAATAATAATAAATTATTACACGATATCATAAGTATTTCATCTTAACGTTAGTGATTTCATACTTTCATAATAGTCACTACACATATTGATATACCTTTATTAAATTTGTTATTATTATATTACTGAACAGGTACAATGTCATAATACGTTAATAATTATGCTGTACATTATTATTTATTGAGGTAGTAAGGTACCTACCATAAGCTCTGTTTAACTATAGGTACCCACTGTCATTGAATGTATATTATATTTTAAGTTGGAATTAATTTTGTAATGAATCAAAAATAAGCTTGCGCGTTGGCTATTGATGAGAATTTTCCTTATAATAATACTATAACTGGGATGGTGTAGTTAAGTACTTTAATGAGTAGTAAACATTGTTATTGTAATATTATGTAAAGGCCGTCTTCTTGAACATAAGACACTCGTTATTTCGTAGAATAGCGACAGGTCTTTGAATAATTACATGCCTTAATAATTTCAATTTCCTAAGCAGGATATAATTCGGAGTATTTCAATACATAAAAATCGAATTTCGAACGAGTAGTCGCAATTATACTCTTGACCAGGAGAGAATTCACCCGACGGATGACCAAAACTCATCTTTTTTCACCATTTTACAGGCCAGATCGCCACCCGTCGGAGCGTGCCGGTTTCGGCGGCAGTTGTATACCATAGACCAGTGGCCACATGGAGGGGGAATTTTGACGGAGAGCTGTCATTTGGATGCGCGTGCTGGGCGCATTCTCTCGTGGCCCAGAGTATAGTTATAATTTATATAAGTACCTATTTTAAGTTTACAGATGCATATTTTTATCAGTGGCGTAGACAGGAATTTATATTGAGGGGGGGGATATTTATTATTTCTTAGATAAATCGCTGGGTAGTTTACTTCGAACTAATATTATTTATAGAAAAAAAGGTCATTGGGAGGGGGTCCATACCCCATACCACTCCCACCCCCGTGAATACGTGATTACTAGATATAGACGCGTGTAGAAGAACAACATTTTACGGAGTAAAGTACCCTATGAGTGCCAATCCACTCCACTATTCTAAATTGTCAACACTATATAACTATATTGTACCGAATTTTTTTATTTTAGCGATTTTATACTATTGTGGATAGTACACCACTAGAATCCCGTAAACGTTTAATTTTTATAAATTAGAAAACATTGTCTTCTTGTGGAGAACGCACACTCTGAAAAATATCTCATTCTCTCTCTCTCTCTCTCTCTCTCTCTCTCTCTCACACACACACCAACACACTATTTAGTATTTTATTGCTACATAATAATATATGTAATGTCGAGGCGTATATTGTATAAGTCTATAAAACATATTCGGTTTTCCAGTACAGTGTGCACTGCAGGTATACGGTTAATATAGGCTCACAGGCCATAACACATAATATATTTACACGATAACCATTATAAACGCAACCCTGTTGTAGACTTGTAGTTGTTATAACATATTATTATATGACTATTATGATTCATTGTTTTATTAAATATGTGTCCAATATATAAAAGCGGTCGTTACGGGGATGAAGGGCCGGCCCGAAGGTGTTTATCGTTTAAAATAAACCTCGTTTTGCAAGACATAAGGACCAAGGAATTATAATATATAATAATTATTATATACACAATTAAGTGAGATGGAGTTTGTATACATCACACTACACCTTCTGATATTATACCCAAAGGCGTTCACAGGTGTTCCAGGACGATGGGGGTGTCGAATAAAATTATTCATCATTATTCACTATAACTATTTATGAATCGTTTTAAAACCGTCTTGGTGTATTGCAAGGGATACCGCACAACCTATATTATTATGAAACTGCTGCTACCTTTATAAACCAGTGGAGTAGGATTTTAATTTGACGGGTGAGCTCCCCCCCCCGAGTAGATAATTTGTTACATAGCGCATGGCGTATGCTTAACTTATATCTTTCATAAGTTAGATATGCTGATGCCCTGAGTATTTAAGATTTTAGACATTTGCAGCGACCTCCATAAAAACTACAATTATTGTGATTTGTGAAATACAAGATGGTTACGTCTTACGTGAACAGAACATTGAAAGCATTTTTACATTTTCACATTTTAATATGTGGATAAGACGTCCTCTTCCTCAGTTCTATTTCAACAAGTATTTAGAAGGTAGTAGAATTTTGAATCAACTCTTAACGTCAAACGCATTAAGCACATAAGATAGTTACATAATAATTAATAATTACTACAATATATTTACACACTTATTTTTAAAATATATTATAATCTGTAAATTATTTTTTTTTACGATAAACATGAATAGACTGATAAAAAGAAGCAACTAAGCAGTGATTTTTTTTTTATTTGATATTAATTAAGGATTAATTTGTACATACTATTATGAGGTATTTGCGCCATTGGTGAGCTAATCGTCTTCACGGATTTCCGATAGTATTATTTTAATTGGTATCTATAATGAGGGATGGTCGGATGCTAAGCGGGATCGTAATCGTCACCGCATAAAAAAAATAATCTTTAATATTATTTACAAATGTACAATTGTTATAAATATTATGATAGGTACTACCTATACAATTAACAAGTATTCACTGTTCATAATATTATACTCCCGTGCCATGGGTACCTGTACAAAAAATATATTTTAATTTATAACTTGTATACCTTTTTTTCGAAATTAAACTTTAACACGGTTGATTTAATATAACATAACATCATACGTATTACCACTAATTAAAAATACAAATATAATAAATGATAATAATATGTTTTATAATAAATGGCATTACGCTATTACTGCACTCTTTATGAATACATTAACGGTTAATATCTATTGCCCACAATATATATTATAATCGTGTGCACCTAAAAAAAAAAAGTTCACATAGTCTATAGTCAATGTGCTACCCTGACTACCTCGTGGCCCGTAAGCACGCTTATGATGCCTACACCTATATAAATGAGTGTTTTTTATTTCATCGAAATCGCCGCTCTCACTCTGCATAATATTATATTATAGTGTGTGATAAAATCACATTATATATTTTTTACTTGACTAACAAAAATATAACGTACCGAGTTACGGCCTCCGAAACACGCCGTGTGCAAACGAGTTCGTTTCGAATTCTATAGTGTGGAAAAATAAACGTTCGCATTGGTAAAAATCAAAAGCTATTACCGCTCATGCGTGCCCGTAGGGGAGTCGTAAAACGAGCTGGCGTGCGCGGGCCCACTCGCACTCACAACACACACACACACACACACACTCGCAGACGTCTTGTTTAACTAGCCACGTGCATTATATTATAACTTATTATATTATATTGCATTACATCCAGTCGACTAGTGAAAAAACGTAGCTATAGCTATATGTATATATTATAAATGTGTATAATAGTGGTGAGTGGTGAACGCACAATAGCCCCGAAAAAAAAAAATAACCCGCTATATTTTAATCACTTGGTTTTCGGCTTTGTTCGACAAATGGAGCACATACGATGGTTGGGGGGAAAGGGGGGGGGAGGAGGTCCCGTGAAATAATAATAATATTATACAATATAATATGATAATACCAGCGCGAGGAGCCCGAAAAGAAAAATTAAACAAACAATAATGTCACGCCGAATTTTTGCGCACATACGCACCGGTCGAATTCATATAATATTATACGACTGCAAAATATGTGTTATCATATATCATCACGTTATTGTGTTATTTGTACATAATATAATATCATGCACATCGCAAAGGATGATAACACATTATTCATATAATCATATATGAACCTACTGCGGTCGCGTGCTGCTGCTGCTGCTGCTGAGATGTTTCGTAGTTCGAACACAGTGCGGTACGGAGCGTCATTATACGATGAACACGACCGAAAAATAATTATTATAATTAAACAGATTTTGTACTAGGAACATTAAATATTGTGTCTACATTGTTTTAAGGTAATGAACGTGCGTAATGCCCCGAAAAAAACACCGAAAACGCAAGACATGAAAAATGCAGAATAAAATATCATTAACATGATAATAGCAACACGTCATACAACACATTTTCCACTTACGGAACTTCGTATAAATCACCCCAAAAAAAATGACATTACATCAAAATCCCAGCTCTAATTATTATCATAACGCAATAATCCTAATAAATCAGGAGCACATATAAATCAATTGTACGTATATACAATTTGAAATTAAAATTTACTGTCCTCGACAGTGATGCAAGCACGTCGTATACCTAATATGAAAGCTGCCAGAACGACTACAAAAACGGGACTATAGAAACAATCTTATATTATAATTTATAGCATTATAATAGTCTCCGTACATCTTGTTTTTATTTTTATCGTGTTCAGACTGTATTCGCCCTGTGCGGTGGTAAGATTCTTAAGTTGTGTCCACTTGTAGACTCTTATACAATGCCCTCTTTGTTATGTCGTATGATAAACAAACAAATCATACCTAAAATAAAATATGTTTTTGATATTTTTTTTTTTTTTTGAAACCTTATACTTGCCACAGGCGCCTCTTATTCCGGGAAATTTGTGTCCTCAACCAGTGTAAAATGTGTATTTATTTCATATATATGTAGTTCCTTCATCGATAGTGGCATATTATAAATTGTAGCTGCAGGTATACCCACGGCTATAGTAAAAAAAACCATTCTCTATACCAATTATCAACTATATACAAATATCAAAACCATTCTAACTCGTGCTATACCGTCGAGGGACCAAAATACATATCCATCTCAAGAGGATTCGGTGCAAAATATCAGATTACGCACGATAGTTCCCGGCACGGTTTGTATCAGATGTCACATGATTCACTGCAGTACCTCTCGACTAACATCCATCATCCACGAGATGCAATAATAATAAAAATAAAAACTCCCAATCTATAATCTCGAGGCTCGAACACATCCGAGCAACCTCGGTGGTCACTGTACAGAGAATTACACATGTGACGAATAAGAAAACCATAGAACTTTATACTTAATATACGACTGCAAAATGCTGCAAGGTCTACAAGCCTAAAGTCCACCAATAGGTTTACACAATTTCCAACGCCTAAAACAAGTACCTGTACACAGACCGTTCTTCAGCAATTTGAAGTGGAAAATGCTCAGCTTATTGAAGCGATATTGCACGACTGCGGTGTACTTACCAAGTACACCAATTACCAGATTGGTAATTACAGTTTGTTTATTTATAGTGATCCCACGACTGGTGTAGGCATTTGTCAAGTATATTATATTATTCATTAGTAAATATTTTCTGTTCCTTAAACTTGTATGTCACGTTTACCTAGATGACCGTCTGGAAGGGCTGCACCAGTGACCAATAATTGCGCAGGTATACCTTTCCAAGGCAAGTAGTTCCTTACGTGGCAAGTATCGGTGCCAAAAATCGGCCAAGTGCGCACCGGTCGTAGGATTGCTGCTAGCCTGCTCAACGCGCTGAAGCTATTTTACGGGACGTCGTCCATGTCGTGTCGGCCTTTGATATATGTATTATTATGATTATTTTCATCACCATGCTCATAAAACTCACGGTGACCGCAACGATCTGCAAGAGAAGAATCTATGAGCATTTATCATATATTAATATACAACACGACGTTGAAATGCCGAGGTCGACCTAGGTGGATTATACGTAACGGCCTGCCGCCGACGAATGGTCGGATATAAAGGGTTTCGCTGCTACCTATATATATCCAGCTCCGCATAGGCTTTGGACCAAAGTTTGCTGATTAATGTTCGGTAAGTACTCTTCGGTATGAAATTACCAGAGTTGATAACAATAATATATTATTACAATATCTCGTCGTCGTCATTGCTGTTGTTGTAGTACTTGCTGCAGTTTCTCGTCGGCGAGAAATAAATAAACCGTACACATTATGGTGTGTGTATATATATACGTATATTATATATGTATAGGAAGGTTTAGAGAGTTTGAAGGGGTAGCTATTTGGTGGTGGGGATAAGGGGTGGGAAGGCCGGACTTTTGTTTTCGATTTAAAGTTTCTCAAAATTATTCCTGGAATACATTTAAATATAATATTAAAAAAAAATATTAAAATCATGAACTATTGTAAACATACTGTTTTGGGAACGGCCATTTTTTTGTGGAAACTTTTTTTAAAATAGGAATAAAAAATCATTTCAATGGTATTTTTTTTATCTCACATTAATATTTTATTGCTGCGGTCTGGAAAAACTCGAAAACATCTTATATAGACAGTTAATTTGACTGCGTTATAAGTGTTTGGTTTTTTGTTCGAAGTCTGGACATTCCGACCTTTTTATTTCAGTACAAATTAATGAGTATTTTACCAAGTTATTATATCCGTAATGATACCTAAGTGATTTTAAAATACCTCCCGTCCACGGTCCAAAAGGCAAAGGCGCACTTGTATTATTATACGTACCTATATATATTTTATATATAACGAATACAAAGGATGTAGACGTCGCAAGTTTGTGACGTCGATAGCAAAAGTTTTCCAAAAATAAAATTAAACGTCAACCACATTAAGTAAGTATATATATACAATACAATATATACTCGCCAGAACAGTTGACAATAACACCCGTAACGGTAATTGAAAAAAAAATGCGAAACGCAATAAGTATACCTATATATATATCAATATATACATACACCAGAATAAGCACGAGAAGGAAACTGTATGGCAAAGAGATCAACATCGAAAGTATAAAGGAAGTCGGGGGAGGGGAGACAAAAGGCCTTTACTGCAAGTATATATGTGTGGCTATAAGTTGTATCGAATATAAAATGCGTTTGATGTTAGGGACTGAAAATCAAAATGGCCGTCTCCGTTGCCGCAGGAGGGAGAAAAACACTAGTGGAAATAAGAAGGATATGGCATCTTTCAATTTTCTCGTAATATTTTGATGCTGCACGTAGGTATGATATAATAATATTATGCTATGTGGTACTTTATATTTTCAACGTAACAATAATAATTGCAAGGCAACGTTCTTGTGATTATAATTTGATTGGCTCTTTGATATTGAAGCTCTCGTATATTTTTTTATAATATATTTTAGATGAATTGAACTTTGTTAATTTATATGTTGAAAACTTTAATTGATTACGATTTAATTGAATTATATAGCTCTAGAAAGTAGAAACACAAGACAATTTGCATACTCTATATTGAAGTCTAATAGTGAATATTATAATCCACCAATAGTTTTGCCAAATTGTTTTCGATAAAAAATTGTTGTTTGTTTAATGAAAAATTATATGAAAAAATGTCATACACACATCGTAATGCGTAAATTCATTTTGATCGTTGATCCCGGTTCACAGTCATTAAACTGAATAGGTTATCATTTCGTCGGTGGCAAAAAGGTTCGATACCTACTCAAAATCGCTTAATTTTATATCAGCTTAGACCGGTAACTCACTGCTGACGGATAACAATATACCGCCTCGGTAAATGGTATGTCGACAACGCATAACAAACCGATTATAAAAGGTATATATATAGTTACATGCTGTAACCGTTTTTCCACAACTTAATGCTTCAAAAATGTTCAGAATTAACTTATAAGACTACGTGCTTTTGTATCAGCCTGGTTTGTGCCTCGACGTCGAACAGTTGTCTATCCGTCTATATTCATCTAAAGCCCCATCAATCTATCACACGTGCTTCGGATTTTCTATCATACCGAACAGGAAATTCATACCACTCAAATTTCCGGAAGCTTTTTAGTTTTTGCACGTGTTCACAATTTCCCGGCTATTATTAGGTATATTATGATGTATAAACATACTGCGTTTTTACACTATTCTGTCTAGACTTTAGATCACATCGTAAAGATGGGAAAATATATTTTTTTGAAATACGATAAAAAAAAAAACAAGACGATAGCATAATGATGAACTATAAATTCATTACAATAATTACAAATTACGATACGAAGACAAGTGGGATGCAATTACCTATATGACAATAATATTATATTATTCACACGTCATAATGTTTGCGTTTCTTTACATTGCAGTGATGTGTAATGAATTGTATGTACTGCAGTGAATAGTATAAATTATCATCGTCAGTCGTGACTGATATTGTTTTCAAACGAGAATAACTGAATAAAATTCAACCGAAGTGAATCCCAAAAACATCGGTTGTTATCGGTAAACGTTGACAAATAATTACGGTAGATAAAGTTCAGGTTTTCGTTTATATTATTAATTTGTCCGAAGCTGTAGTGTAAAACGGCCGATAGTTTTCATCGCCTAGTTTTCGAAACTTCGCATATTCTTTAATTGTTTGTAAATTAATAAGATTATTATCACAATCAATATTATTATTATTGCTATTATGTTAGTTGAAGTTAGGTTCATTATGTTGCAATTTGTAATTCATAAAGAACACTGTCAGCATTTCATGTGTGCAGACAAAAATATTAAATAATTATAATAGTTAAAAGTGTGTGTCAATTATTTATCCATTGTAATGTTGTATTAATTAGATGAATGAAAATAAAACACAAATACTTGTTTGTCACAATCATCTTTATAAGTTACATTATTATTAGTTATAACATAATATAAAACATATTAAGCATTTAAATTTTTTTGTACAAAAACATTGTTTACTTAAACTGAAGATTTCATATACAAATTTTAACTTTGCCAAAAGTTTGATTTTAACGCTTTAGGTAATGGTGAACAAGAATTTTCTTTCACAAAAACCGAACATCAAAACTATTTTTTTTTTTTTTTAAACAGCGAGTTCTCGTACAAAAAAAATATATCAAAGTCAAAACAAACTTTTAGATATTTCAAAAACACTTAAAACTTATAAGAAAATAATTAAACGTACACATTTTTTTCTCAAAATTTAAGCGAACTTAAGTAATTTTATCAGTATTATTCATAAAAGTTTTAGTGAACTTTATGGAGCATTAGGATAAATTTCTAACTTAACGTTAAAGAGTTTTATATTCAATATGAGTTGACAAGCACCTGACCTGTTTTTCAATATTATGTATTAATTTTGACTGAATATTTTAATATTGGTATGACTATGTGGTAAGTTATTATTTTCAATTTGAAAGATAACAGTAATGGATATAGTGCTCACTTATGTGTTTAACAGCTTTGACGAACTTGGGTTCAGATAATGGTAGTCTATAAGCGAGTAAAACGTATACAGATTCAAGTTAAGATGAGACACTAAACTTTAATTCTATTTAAAGGGGTTATTATTTGATTTTAAACAAAGATTATATAAAATTATATGTAACTCCTACATTTTCAATTAGTTTTGTTATATTATTGTTATTAATTATTATTAATTTATAATTATACATACATTTATACTATATATATTAAAAATTGATTTTTGTCCCATCATAGACAATGGCTGAGGTAAGATGGGACATAGGTCCTTATTCATAATCATAACAAATACAATTAATTTCATATCATAGAGGTGAATAAATGTTATTCAAGCTTAAAAGATTTGTTTATTTTATTATATAAATACATTAATCACATACAATTGATGTATATTAACATTTACTAGGAAAATGAGAGTTATATAGTTTCATATCTAATGTCTAAATGATAATACCCAATACCCATTGTCATATTTGCTTATAAAACATTTACTTAAGTATTCATAAAACAGCATAAACATAAAGCTGAATTTAGAAACTTAAAAAAAAAAATAATAACATGGTTCATCTTGTCTCGCTGTATTTTACCTGTCTTACGTCAAATAGTAATATTTTAATTTGACGTGTTTATTGTTCTTAAAATATGGATAAACTTTACCAAAGTCGCATTAATCCAAATCTAACAAAACTAGAAAATAGAAGTAATTAAGAATAATCAATTGCTTAATTACTTATTCATTATTTGATGTTCGCAAAATATTACATTGCATATTGTCATTAAATTCCACACACCCATGCACCCTATAGCTTGAGTTATTTGTTGATATCAAATAATATTATTATAGTGTGACTAACATATACTAAATTTTCTGCATTTTCATGTTCTTTCCTCTAATCAAATTTGATTTGGACTCATTCTCAATGTAATAACATATTTTTTTTTTACAAAATTGGATCAATGTGCACATAACTCCATATTTAGAGTTCTCGAAATTTCTTATGAAAAACGTTTTCAAAATCGTATTTATTTAATAAAGGTCAGCAATAATAAATTACTATTTTACATGTCGACTTGTCCTATTGTTTATAAATACTGGAGTGGTTGCATGTTAATGGTTACCTATTTATAGTTATACCCATTACCCATCTATCTATGCACCTAATTAGTTTCTTTTTCTTATATGTACAAATAAATTTCTATATTTTGATAAAATCTAAAAATAATTGCTTGCATATTTTAATATTTTTTTATTGTATATAAATTTTAGCCCTACATAGATAACATTTAATATTAAATTGCTGCAATAATAGTATAGCATACTGTAATAATAAATATGTACGAGTATACGGAGAGAAACCGTGCTAATATACACACATATATATACGTGAACTGTACCTCTCCAAAATGTTCATCGCGATTTCCCCACAGACCACATGTAGAATCCCACATCCCAGCTGAAAGTTTAAATCTGCGAAGTGATTAATATGTTAAATCACAGTCCGTTAATATCCAGTTTTGTCGAGGGTCAGAACAATACAATTTTTGCACCCGAGTAGAATGCATGTATACTCGAGCGTATGTTATATGAATTTAAGTTTTTGAAGTTTTTTGTACTTTTCAAGTAGCTGATAGGTGTAGATACCATACATACATTAACGTATACTACTGCGTTTTTCTTTGAAAATCTAATTAAAATAATGCAACAATATAGTGTCATATCTATTAGCATTATTCAAACGGTTTCGATAAGGAAAAACTATTGGGTGCATTAGAATTGAGTAGGTGCCCACAGTTATATAGTCCGAGTGAAGACCTGAAAGTTTTAATTGTGTTTTCAAGTTAAGTCTAAACTGTCATAATAATGCACCACGGATAAGATGTGGCCCTCGACAAAAAAACGAAATTTTTATCAAATTCTCACACAACTTTTATAATGGGTGGTCTTAAATTTTCCAAAAAGAAAATTTCGTAAAAAGTATTTAATCACTCAAAGAAATAATGTGTGTTCAGAATCACACTGTAAACATATCGTATAATATAATATAATGTATTATATTATAATATATTATATAAATATTATTCAATAAGTGATTAAATATTCGATCGTTTTTCTCGCCGTCTGCCAAAAACCCCTAACCGCCGTCTCGGAGGGCAATTCGAATTAGTTTTGGGAAATTTTTCCTCCCACGCGCACACAACAGCCCGGCAGCCGCAGCATCGGTCTCTCCGCCCTCATATCTCTGGGGAGACCGAAATGCGCACAAAAGACTCAACAATTCGTTGTATGTATTTCTATTTTTATTATATTGCATAGACAACAGCGTGGCCCGCGATTAGTCACATCGGCGGAGGCAGCAGGGGTGAGAAGCTCTACCATGAAGGGGGTGGAAGGAGAGGGGCGGGCGAGCTCAACTCTCTGCAACCCCACGACGACCATTGTTGTAGCGCATATATAGGTCCGCATGACTCATCGGAGCGGTGACGCATCTGTCGCGTCTATGTTCTGTATTATTGTACATTAACCGCCGTCCTAGACGACGAGCAATATTATTATTATGTTATGGCGTTTGGTCAGTAGGAACACGTTGTTTAATGTAATTATTATTATGCAAAGCGGTAGTGATAGGGTATAGACAATGGGACTAATTGGGCAAATAAAAAAATCGAATCATAGTCTTAACTGTTTTGACACCGTTATTATTAATTGGTAGGGTTGTTGTCTTGTTCTGAAAACGCGAGCGCCAATCGGAAATCGTATGCATGTTGTGTTTATGTTATCCGAAATGGAAAAAACCTGCACTTAGGAGGGGCCTATAGAAAATCAGATTTTTCATCGTCTATTGCAGTAAACTTGTTATAATAGGTTACGATGAATTCCAAAGTGGGTCGTAAGTCAACATATTTAAACTCCGGATTTCAGGAAACGATGGGCCTATAACATACGCCCTTTATAATATCATAATACTACGGGATATTATAGTATTATGTGTAATATGATATATTACCTGTGGGTGTATTATGTGTAATATCGTAGTATGTATTCGAGAAGTTTTTTTTCTTTTCGCGGCTTGGTCTGCCGCAGCAAAGACTGGTGGCTGTTTGAAATCCACAAATATATATATAGATAATATATAGGTACACACCTGCGGCAAACATTATATTTTTATAAATATAATATTACAATCGTACCTGGCTCTATATTATACATCTCACGTGGTAATACAAGATGCATGCCATAAAATCCGTTTGCCCGAGAACTTGACCGAGTCGTATGGAGGACCTATATTTATTGCGGTACATTCGCGTACGTTATACTATATAGGCAATATTACGACTGCAATTCCGAGCCACATATTAATATTATACATGCATGTTATAACATATAGGTGTAATAGAGGTGCACACGCGGAATTGAAAGCAAATTTATAGTCGTCCGAAACTGCTTAAATCGTATATTAAAACGCGCACACGCACCGAACGACGTGTCAAATAATAATATTATTTATTAAACACGTGAAAAGCGACGGCGTCGGCGCTACTGACATCATTAATATTAAACGTATCATATGAAATGCGTGCAATTTGAGTGTATATTATTATATACGTATGTAATAATATATTATTATTATTATATTATTATGTACAGTGCGCCGCCAGTAAGCGACAACAATCTTTATGTGCAAATGACGGATAATAAGTGTTTTGCGGCGTCTTGTCGTTGCAGTAATAATATAATAATAATATTTTATATATAATGCAGCCGACCGCACGCGAATCTCGCACGGTAAATAATTTATTGTATTGTTATTGAGCGGCGTGCGCATATTATAATACAAGTACCTATTATTATTATATTATATTATATTATACTCTATATATACACGATACACCTATTATATTCACAAGTTGCGCCCGGAGAATAGTAAATTGCAATAGTAGCAAAACGATTAGACAAATTATTATTGAAACATTCGATCAGATATACGTGGCGGAACGAAACCGTGCTTAAGTAATATTATATAATATTATTATGTCTCGACCATCGATGTATCCCAATAAATTTTATTGGATCGCACTAAGTGAAGGGGATTCATTATTAGTACCACGAACACAAGACTCTTATCAAAATAGTGGTGGACAATCTCAACTTTCATACTTAAACCCTACTCATCACTTTTAAACATTTAATTTAATTTATATTTCATAAAAATAACTGAAAAATTAATATTTATAAATATTTTGTAATATTTTTTACAAAATCATATTTGTTTTAAAAAAAAAAGATTTTGCAGAATTTGCACACCTACCCAAACACGTAAAAGTTTATATTTTCTATTTTTCAGTTAAGGATCCAAAATGTTTTATTGTTCCTAAAAATCAATAAATGCACAATTTGTATAACATTTAAATTCTTAATACAACAACAAAAAAATCTTTTTCATATGCAAACACTGATACAAACATATTTTGAATAAGATTATAGATGATACAATTTGGAAATGTATGTCACAACTCGCAAGATTAAACCCATCAAATGTAAACATAATATAATAGGGAGGTGTTTTCAGCGGGGAGATTCGCGTCTAATTCTCTGATCTAGACTTCCCAGCAAATGCCAAAGTTATCAATGTTATATGATTTTCATTTTATTTTATATATTTTTTTTGTTAAATATTTATTGACTTTTGATGTCCCCGAAAACTTTCTGGATTCCCAATGTGGCTCTCATTCGTTCTCTCCGATTAACGGAGTCAGATAAATACCATAACAATATAATATATATGTTACCGTCAATGTCGTAAATTCAGGTAATGATGATATTGACTAGCCAATTAATATAATGCCTTGGTAACTTGGTCATTATCTATAATCAACATATATTTGTAACATTGACTTGATAAATCAGACGATGTTATAATTTGATAGATTCACTAGTTATTATAACATATCCTATCTTCTTGTAGTCAATGTTATCTTTTATCGTTTTAACTTTAAAAACCCACGTTAAGATAAAAGATTAGGTATATGTTTTATAACGAATAATAATAGGTATCTTTTATAGTATTAATACTCACGGCAACTAACCTATAACATAAGTATTGTTACAGTCTACGTTGTACTTTCGTATAATATAGTTTATAGTTTCGTTGTTTCGTATAGTTTTTCGTTTCGAAGTGTTGAATTGTTTTATTAAAAAATGAATTCAAATGAAATGCGTCAAAAATTTTACAACGCGCATTATCTGATTTATTGAAAAATAAACGTGATGATAATATATCATTTTTAAACAAAGAGGAATATATGTTTCTTATATTTTTTTTTCATTGTTTTTTCTTAAATAGTAAATATAATATATTATATCTAAAATTATCAATGGCTACATAGTTTTAGTCAATAATGTCAATGACTGCTCTATCATAGAAATTATGTATTAATATTAAATTTGTTCTATTATATTGTCTATCTTAGTTAGGTATTCTCTAAAATGACTAGCCAATAATATCAATGCCTATGTAAAACAGTCAGTGTTAACATAGACTAGTCATTTTTAACAATACCTAATTATCATCATTGGCGGTAACATATATATAAAAATATTATGTTTAGGATTTGCACATGGGAAAATTTACCGTGACTTTCTTCGAATAGCGGTGGGTTTCTCTGGGAATAGTCTCTGTAAAAATGTAGACATACGTTAAATTTAAAATATAAAATATCTCAAAACCACCAAAATATACTGTGGGGGTGAAACTAGACCACCGCAGTTAATAAATAATAACGATATTGCCCTAGCTCAAATATATATATATAATATAAATGTAATGGTGCAGAACGTGAACCAGGAAAAAGTATAAATATATATTATTATATTACAGTAGTTGAAGGTGATATTATAGGTCCATGATTTACACTGTTCGCCATAGACCATAATATACGAGTGGGCAAGTGTGTGTGTGTGTGTAGAATAAAAGCAATGTTCTAAATATACATTAATAATATATCCAGTGATCGATGGACGTGTATCCCGTGCGGAGTGTTGACGAATTACAGTCATCTTGGTGTGATGAGATTCATTTATCGAACAAAAGCCTATTGTAATAATTATATTATATGTAATAAGCTAAAAAACGCATCGAATATAAGTAAGTTATAAAATTATATAAAATACCATATATAGGTACACGCGTGTGTATACATTTTCCATTTTTGTAACTTAAACGTCTCCAATTCCAGTCAGGGGCGTCATTTAGTGAGGAGGGAAAAACGACCAAAGTTTTCAACTTGAATAAAAAACCATAAACCAAGATTACCTATTTGAAATGCTGTAATTTTATTCGTCACGCTCCGATAGTATAGGTATTCGATATTTAAAAACATTTCACGTGCGGTTCATTACCATTGATATTTTTCCTCAGAACTACAGTATACATGTATTATTGTAATAACCAATGGCACCAAATTTATAAAAAAACAAATTGAGAAGCAAAAACGTATATTGTATTGTTGACTTGGAAAACCAAATATAAAAATCAAAATTATAATAACTAAGTGTCGAATATATTGCGTCGATGATATTGCTTCAGTTTGCACATATATAAGTTTGGTGCAGTATACACAATGTGCATTATATCGTATAGGTAGGTGCATAAGACCATATCATAATTTATAAACTCTAATATTATGTACACCACGATTTATTGTCCTTTTGTGCAGTTAGATTTAAAAAACAAATGTTATGTAGGTACTAACTCACCGAAATCATCAGATGTCGCGATATTCGTTTGTCAGCCGCAGTTCGTGACGTCCAACAACCCGATATTATCTAATATATTGATCCGTCTGCAGCAGGTACCTATCGTATTTACGTGGCATAATATTGCTCAGCTGACGAATTTCTGTTGAACTTCTGTAAACATTAATAATTACGAATAAAACATAAAGTGCATAATTGAATCAGGTCGTTATTGTGACTATATATATTACATTATTTACATCGCGGCAGGTACACCGTTACGGTATAATAATAGGGACGGGGTGCGGGTAAAATAATGGGAAAACTAAGAAAAACTTGTTTCAATCACGTAAAATATTGATCTAAAACATAGTTTTTGTTGCAAGCATCATTCTCTTAACTTTTTCTACACTATACCTGTGTCCTTAATTTGCATTAATCAATAACCATTTTTGGAGTTTTTTAGATTCTGAGTGAAACGATGAATGTATTGATTTTACAATGATGTGTGTTTTTTTATTTTTTTTTTATCTGTGTACACGATAAGTAGTCGAAATAATGCTTCGATTTTCGACTTCAGTATCTTGTTCGATTGGAAAGTGAATATCGTTGGTGCATTGGGGAGGTCAAAATTTAAATTTTCCAGTAGTTTTCAAGAGCGCCGGGAAAAACAACATAAAAATTAAGGAAAAACGGGAATTTTTACGCAAAATTGATTTTCCAAAAAATCGATTTTGGTTATTGGTGTAACTCTAAAACAAATGAACGTATATACATGAAATTTTCACTGGTTGTTTATATTTGCATTTTCTATACACGATAACATTTTCAAAATATTTTGATTTATTTTGAACTGTTTAGGGACATTTTCATTTTCCATTTTTTTTTAGTTTTTTTTCAAAAAATATCAATAAAATTTTATTTGTTGGTTGCGAAAGCTTGAAAATTTAATAGAAGGCTCCTAATATGTTGTTTCAAAGGCAGATGAAAAATATTAAAAATCCTTAATCACAATTTTTTTTTATAAGCATTTAAAGTTCAAAAATTGACAAAATATGGAAAAATCACGAAAATTAGCAAATTATTTTGAGTTAAGAATTCGTAAAAATTTTTCTTTTTAAATCTAAGATTTGAAAATCTAATACAAGATTACTCATAAGATTGTCTACCTTTATCAATAAAAAAATTTCTACCGGAAAGTCAAATTAAATTTTTATGAGCGTTTGAAATTCAAATTTTTACAACATTGGATATTCACTCGATTTCTCATGTGGCAATTTCCTTTTTTTGTTGTAATTAAAAAACGAATTACTGTAGATACATGAAAATTTCACTGAATGTTTATATTAGCATTTCCTATACACCCTACAATTTTGAAAATATTTTGACACTTTTTGAGCCGTTTACGGACATTTTCAGTTTTCAATTTTTTAGTTTTTTTTTTCTATAAATATCAATTAAGTTTTATCTGTTGGGCCAAAAAGTGTAAAAATTTAATAGAAGGATCCTGATATATTGTTACAATATCAGTTGAAAAATATTAAAAATACATAGGCACAATTTTTTTTTATAAGCATTTAAACATCGAATTTTGACAGAATTTTTCAAAATCTCGAAAATTATTAATCATCGTAATTAATAAATTATAAAATGTTCAGTTTTTATAGCTAAGGATTGAAAATGTAAAACAAGATTCCACGTAAGTAATTAATTCTCTTACCGAAAAATCTAAAAAATATACAATCACAGTTTATTTTTATAGTCATTTTATGTTCAAATTTGGACGAAATTACATATTAAAAAACCTAGTTATTTTGTTGTGATTATATAATATTATTCGTGGGTACCTACTTGAAACTTCTAAAGTACACTATATTATACATCTATGATAGTATCAGGGTTTGTTATTGATGTATAACGTGTTATAAGTACCTAATGGATATTGTGATATGATTAATTTGGAATTTATTTTAGGTCAATTTTTTTTTAATACCATAGATATGTATATAATTTGTCTTAAACCTAGACTAACATACCGTCTTCGCTCAGAATCGTTTTTCTTATACAATGATATTGTATCATTGAATTCAAATTTAAAAGCATCCATTATACAGTGACCCACTTGTAACCTACTGTACAGCAGAGCGACATCCACTTACCCACCTTTTTTTTATTGTATTTTGCCCAGTTTCAGTCACATGGTTGGGCTTAAAAAATATGATTATTGATTAATGCAGGGTCATCAAATTATAAAAATAACAGGTTTTGGTAGGTGCTCTACGATTATATCTGTAACAAATTTACATTTTAGAATCTCAGCGGAGCAAGGAAGCTCGTGGTTTTACAATGGTTTTTATTTTTTTATTTTTATTTTTTATATCCTGTATACAAAATTTCTACCAGAAGGAGTGCTTCGATTTCAACATATTATAGTACCTTAGCTTTTACCAAATTGGATCAAGATGGTACTTTAAAGAGGTCATTTTTCGACTTCATCAATAGTTATTTAATGCCACGGTAAAAACCACCGAAAAATTACGAAAAACCGCTAAAAATTGGATTTTAATTTCTAACTCTTTGTTGATCACCATAGAAACGAATAAAAAATAATAATATTATAATATTAATTCAACTTACATGATATAATAATTAATGACAATATAAAATATCTAGACTGAGACCTCCGCTCAGATTCGTTTTTCTTATACAATGATAGAATATCATTGAATTCAAGTTTAATACAATTCATTATACAATGACCCACTTATAAGTTATAACCTACTGTACAGCAGAGCGATATTCACTTACCCGCTTTTTTCTATATAGTCAGGTAAAATGTAATAAATAAGAACTACCATAAAACTTTAGCTGCGCATCCGCATGCGTGCGGCAGATAAAGATTAAAAATCATAACAACCGAATTGCATGCGAAGTTTATTTTTGACACGTCCGAGTTGCGTGTTTTCATCGAGTACACTATTTATCATAAGTCATGAAGAAAACCACAATAATTCGTTTCAATGATAAGAACATATTTTGTAAAATATACAAGAATTATAATATAGATTTAATACACAATTGCGGTGATAAAATTCTTGTCAAAAGGTTCAAACAGATAAATCGGCAGTACCCCGGTTTAGCAGCCTATATACCTCCATTTAACCTACATCTCATGTTTATTAATTTATAACATTTAAAGAGGCCCATTCACCTTGTTATGTATAATGTATTATATAACAAGTCATCTCCTCGAACAGTATCGTATCTGCATACGTTATGGTATTAGTGCACTTATATTATTATTAATAAAAAAAAAATGCCATTGTATTTTTTTATTTCATCTTTTACCAAGAAAAACCATTCTTTCGTCATCCCTGCAGTCGTATCCGTTCCTCCTTTTTGGCTTATTATAATACATAATAATAATATATACTCTGGACGAGTGCGCACATCGCAATAATGTAATTTCCAAATGGAGACGTTCAAAGGAACGTCGGAAAGTGTACATATTACATCCCTACCTGTACATTGTGCCAGCTATTGTTATATTGTTTTTCTTTGCGAACTTGCACCGAACAGATACTGAGGAAAATCTCTACACCGTAAATAATTTCGTTAATTTCGTTAGAGTAAAACACAATGAGACGGTATTTATTATGCGTTCGTTAAAATACCATTAAATATTATTATTACATTTTATACGTTTATATTATTATAACTGCAGAAGTGTTTCAAATATAAAATATTTCATTTATTTTTTCCATGTTATAAGTCTAAGCTGGTTTCTAAGAAAAAAATTTAATATTTGATTAAAAAACAAAAAACCATGATGTTAACAATAATAAATAGGTAACTCATCTTATAATAAATGAATTCAATCTCAATAAACGTCTGCAAAGTTTTTCCTGTAAGTACACATCAATAACATAATATTTAATTTTAAATATGTACTACATTAATAGCATTATGTCTAAATAATATTATTAAATTTACAATAAAATTAACTCTTATATTGCCATAAACATCCAAGTGCGGACCGGAACATTTATCGGTAATTGAATGGTACATAGTTACATATATAGAATTACCATTTTTTTTTTTTAAAAACCCTTTCTAGGTATTTGTTATTTATTTAAAAAATTATTTGTATTAATTTAGAATCAATATAGGTTGTTGGTGGATTGTGGCTACCTACCTATTTTACAAAACCACTTATATTTTAATATACTTATGAATAAATGAATTACATTTCTCATAAAAACAAAAATGTAATTACATGTCCTACGTGAATATATTATTTTATTAATAATTAATTTAATTATTCTCAATTTTGATATACTTTTCTGACTTTTTGACCTTTAGTATCTCTATTTTTCCATCAATGTACTCGTGAAATTCCAAACAAGTCACTTTGAAATCGAATTTCAATTGAATGATCTTTTTTCTGTTCCTACTTGAAGATGATAGTGCAACTATCAATGAAAATAGGAATTTTTTCATAATTTTCGTTATGACCAGAAATGGCATATAAGTAGTGCTCATCAATATTAAATTAAGTTTTGTTTCCAATACATCTGCAGCATCAATCGGTTCTATACGGAAAAATGTTAAGGTGAATTCTATAATCTATATAATAATGATAATATCGACCATGGAATTTAATGATACATACAATAAAATAATATTTAAAAAAAAACGAATTATGTTTACACTTTATCTACCTGGACATTTGGTGGATCAATAGATTATAAAGACATGGATAGGACATAACGTCTTATCGGTGATGAATGAAATTATACAAATTGAGGCCAAAAAAGTATACCTAAATCCATTATCTGATTATCCATATAAATAAACGTAATCATACGTATAAAAATGTAAGCAAACCACTTCAATTTTGGACAGCAAAACTAACACATAATGAATACCAGAAGACGTTATATGTCCTATCCATGTCTTTATTATCTATGGGTGGATCCAATGGGACGTCCACGAGACTGAAGTTATAAACCTATGGACGTCCTATCGTAGACACATAATATATTATATGGTTCAATTGGACCCGCACTAGCTGTGTCCATGACACGATATACAATAAAAATATCCAACGTGTTATGTATAAGTATACGTATTAACCTAAACGACACAACAATTCACACAATTCACACAATTCAATCGAACCATCGAGTATCGACGACTTTGGTTAAGGGATGTTATAATAATAACAATAATAATATCAAACGATTGTCTTATAAGTTATTATTATGACTTACAACACTCTCATATTATATTTTTGAACACGTGGAAATATTAAAAAATTTAATAAATGCATTCGACACCTTCAAAATACTCTTTTGAATGCGAGCTTCGTGTATGTAATCGCAATGTATAATTATCACTACCTAGGTATTAGCTGTCTGTATGCGGTAACAAAACGATAATAATAATAGTTATTATTATTATTGATATATGCGTGTGGTTGTGGTCGGCACAAATCATTAATCCGGTTAAACTGCTGTATATCTGTGTTTGGGAGCAATATTTAAAGGGTAGTCAATTTCGGAGAGGGATTTGTTTGGCAATTCTAAATGACAGAACGATGGTGAAGATTACAACTATTTACAATGGGTGGTGACGTTCACATAAAAATGGATTCCTGCGTTTCTAAACCATTATAATTACTATAATATGCAGTATACAATATTGAATATACATTCATTATAATATATTTTTTAGTTATTACTTACCATTATTATGATATTATCTGAGTATCACAATGAATGAACTCATCACCAACCACCTGCGTGATAACAGTACCTAATAGTCCAATTATTCTGAATTATCTCTGCCGGTTGATTATCTAATAAATCATTTAAATCTATTATTTTTTTTTCCTTTCCTGCCTTCCGTTTATCCAACTCGAACAAAACTCCCCCATAATCGTTGATGCATCAATGTAAAACGTTAATTTGAAGTTTGATTTTTAATTTCTTCAGGTAGGTTATTACCTAAAATGCGTGACTTAAGAAAACAATAGGTACAATTAGGTAGGAACCCAATGAAAAATAATAAAACAATGTAGCCAAAATCGAGACAAAATAATAATAGGTGATTAAAGACCAGTAGACATGGAACACTCTGTATATTATGTACCTAAATTTTAGTCAGTGTGTCAAAATTGTTTATTTTTTTTTTCTGTTTCTAGGATGAGAAGTTTTACTTCAGTCTGAACTCTTCTTCGTCACAATTTATAGAAATACAAATATTTTCTTCAAAATTTCAAGTTCACCTCTTCAATATTGTCGCCATTTACATTCAAAAAAAACACACACAAAATCCAATATATTCCGTTCCGGACAGATTTCGGTATGCACGGTTGGCACCCCGGGTTTGTTCATCATACATAGTTGAAGCACGATTGGAACCAGCCGTTACCGTGATGTTGTAATATAATATCTACCTATTAAATGATCAAATGAAAAATTATAGGTACAACGGATTCGCGGGGATAAGACGGCGACAGCCGACAGTGAACGACGGAGGAAGCTTTTCGCCGGACAACAAGGCCGCCCCACAACCATCATTTATCCGTTAAAGACGACACTGATCGATGGTCGTCGTCCTCTCGCTGTCCGCTTTTGCCCGGAGGCATTAAATATTTTGAGAATAAAACAGAAATAGGTACATCACGTCAGCTACCTTACAAAACGATCGGATGTTTGTTTACGGTGACTGGTTTATATCCTTTGGTTGGACTGTGTTTACTGTATGTAAAAAATAAATAATATAACGTGACGTGCGTAGGTACACACTACGTAACCAAGAACGACCGTGTACACGGTGCACGTGGTAGGGATCTGACTATGTTGAAAACTAAAACGAAACGGTTTCCACCGACCTTATATATCGACACCTGCAGAGGACCATATTTTTATATAATATACGATAAGTACGTGATTATAACGAAAAATAACGCGAATCTTATTGGCAGATATTGAAATCGTACAGGTCGATTGTGATTGTCAGTGGGCACAGATAGCATGATCAGACGAATAAATGAATATGATACAGTGGCTTAGCTAGGAATTTTGTATGGGGGGGGGGGGCTAAGTATACGAATACAATATATCTTTTATTTACACTTTTTATTTTTTTATTAGGTAATCTTGATAAAATTCTAAGGTCAACACGATCAATGGGGGTGGGCTATAGCCCCCTTAGCCACCCCCCTAGCTACGCCTCTGATATGATATAATTATAAATAGGTATATTATAATAGTTGATTTTTTTTAGAAACACAGATATCTACGATAACCTACACAAAAATACAGTTCAATAGTATAATAAACCTATAATAATAATATATCAATATATTATGTAGGTATATTATATTGCTTTTATTTGAACAAAGTATTCAGAAACGTATATCAAAAATATTTTCAATACCTATTTTCTATTTCTTTACAATCGATTGTTGATTCAGGAAGCGAAGTGTTAAGGTCAGTATATTATTATAATATAGTTTTGAACCCACTGAAACGATGGTTTTACAAAGCTCCCTCGAGCTGAGCGTGAATAAGGAAAATATTTGTTTATTGTATAGAAATTAAAAGTAATGGTTGTTATATTATTATTATTTGTATTTAAGTAGGTATATCTTTAGATCACACTCAGGTACGTAATAACCAAAATAACTATAAACCATCACACGATTCATGAATCATGATAGATATTACGCGTCAACAAAGGTACCTTCTATTTTAACTCATAAGCGTAACTATAAACCCTCAAGAACTATAACTGTTAAAGTCGTAGCATTTAATACTACGAGTATATAATAATTGTATCGTATCGTTTTGTATTGCATATTATATTATATATTGTATATTATTATACATTTGTACACTGCAATGTTATGAATGGATTTTGGGGTCTGGACGGATGTATGCATTTCCACAAACAATAATGAAGTAAACACGGACAATATATTTGCTTCTAAACCTATATGTTTATACAACTATTGAACTATACAAGCATGGGCAAGTTATAATGATAATTTTTAATTGAGTTAATTGAGATACAAAACATTTTAAAAGTTTAAAGTTAATCCTAATTTTTTGTTTACTCAGATAAAAGTTAAGATTAAGAGTTATATGAAACCTTACAATAATTGACTTAACTTAAGTTCAATAATTTTTTTTTTAATTTATAAACACTAAATAGTCAGTAACTAATATGGTTTAAAATAATAAAAAGTAAATGTTTATGCAACGTGCATCACTAATAATAATTTTATTATATTATTAAAAAACTAACGTAACCAGAATTTTATTAAAGATAACTCGTTATTTATTAAGTTTATATCGATAAAATCAGTTGAGCTAAAAATTAAGATAATAAAAATGTAATTTAAAAAAAGTTAAGTTAAAAAGTTAAAAGTGACTAAACGTTTAACTCTTCTATGCCCTGTAGGTTTGTGTGTATCTTTATTATAATATATGAGTATGTTGGCCAATGTTGCGTAAAACGATCTCAAAAATAATGACGGGCTTCTACGTCGCAATATCGTGTATCATATTATTGTATGCGTATATCGTATCACGTTATATACCACCGAGTGTTATTATACCGCCGACGGTTCAATTATTATTTATTTACGCGTATCATAATCATTCGGTTTTAATCGCCTCCGACAATATTTTATACTGCGCTCGTTGCTAGGTTACTGTATTATGTGGGTTATACCGGAGAACATACTATTCCATGTAGTTAACTAAAAATACAATAATGGTTTTTGGCCATAAAACGCACACATACACACACACATGTGCGAGTGTCGTGAGTCGTCTATATTATATAATATATGTGTGTGTGTATGTGTGTGTGTGCGCATTGAACCCAGTAAGGGGTATATGATAATGTCGGTCTCGAAATCCCTTAAAGCGCCACCCTTTGTCCGGATCATATTGGAACACAAATTATATGCACGTTTGTTCGATACTGTATTTATAACATGAGTGCGCGCACACATCATAATAAATATTATCATATTATTTTGTTGGTTTTCATTTTTTTTTTCACCGTATATGACAAAATAATGATTAATTATTGGTTGGTGCCATAAACGGAGCAGCAAATTGGTTTTTCTAAGTCTTGACGTCCACACACCCACCTATATAATATTATACATATATAAATAAACATATATTAATATAATATATAGTATAATATACATTATATCATAGGTATGAATATATTTTTCCTTACTTGCTGAAACAAGTCATACACGTGTTTAAGTAAACTACATATATATACTGTATATTAACTATTATATAGCAGCATCTACAATGGCACAACAGCAATTGCTCGGAACTACGAGCAGCCTGAAGAATTTTTTAGTACGTTTCCAAAATGATCGCCCCTTATAGATTTGTCCGTGTTCATGGTTACCACCTGGTCCGTTTTTGCAGCATCTGTATCCCGCAGTTTCACACAGGTGACCGACATCTCTAAATTTAATTCGGTCAGGGTTTTCAACTCCATTGGGATTAATCGTGGCGGACAGAACTTGGATTGTCGTTTCGGATGTCATCGACATAATATTTGCCATGGAAAAATTGACTTTGGTCAGTCGACTTGCAGCGTAAAAACTCTCACGACTCTTGGCCTCGTCCAAATCCATGTCGTTCAATGTAATTATTGAAGACATGATAAAAGATCGGCTTCCAGTTTTGACCGTGTTCGTGGTTACCACTTGGTCCAGTATTGCAGCGTCCGTATCCTCCAGATCCACACAAGTGACCGGCACCGCTACATTGAGTTCGGACAGGGATTTCGACTTAGTTGGGACTGTCCTGGCGGACGGCGCTTGAATTTTCGTTTCAGCAGTTTCAGGTGTCATTAACATTCTATTTGGCATTGAAAAGTATGGCTTAGTTAATGGACTTGCAGCGTAATAGCAGCCCTCACGTCCATTGTTCAAATTCATGGGAGTTATTGCAATTGAAGACATCATTGTAAGAAAGTTATATTAAATTATGATTGATTTATTGACACAGACAATAACTCGAGATTAGAGACAAATAAATTATAGCTTAATACTAGCCACCATTTCTTTGGAAACGAGATTTTATATGTTTACTATGTCTGGAATACATTTTAATTCAAATTGTGCCAGTTAATTAAATTAATTAATTACAAGAATATACAGAGGGATTTACCAGCATGCTCGTCATCATTTTTTCCTTTAATAATAAGTGTATTCAAATTATAATTTTTAATATTATGCTCATAGACCATAATATTATTATTTAAATTCTATAGATTTCTATAACATTTTAGAAGTGTCACGTGGCGATACCACTTCTTTTTTTCAAATGAGACCAACATTTTTTACTGTTAATTATGATTTTTTTTTATACGTATTACCAAAGTAATGGTTATTGACTGATCAATAAACTTTACATTACAATAATTAATATTAATCACTTGCACGTTTTATAGCTTAGTCGGCGTACAGGTCTTTCTTTAGAGCGAAATTCTATTCTTCTGAATTTCAAAGCTAGCATCACACATATTGTTATAATAATAATAATTTTACGTTTGCACCGTCTAATGTTTAATATTGTCGAACGATATTATACATTCCTTACCCATAAACTACCATAATTATAAATTATGATACTTACCTATTTTATTTTTGGAGTCCAAATGTACTATAATAAGTCTATATGACACAGTGGCGTACGCAGTTTTGTTAAAGGGGGTCGGGGGTGAACTTATTTGTATTCCTTTCCCCTTATTAGGTATATAGTTAATATAATATAATATGCTAATGACCAAGTAGTCGAAGCAGAAATTGTATAAATTTCAAGACCAATAAAAAAAAAGGTGGGTAAGTGGATGTCGCTCTGCTGTACAGTAGGTTACAAGTGGGTCACTGTATAATGGATGCTTTTAAATTTGAATTCAATGATACAATATCATTGTATAAGAAAAACGATTCTGAGCGAAGACGGTATGTTAGTCTAGGTTTAAGACAAATTATATACATATCTATGGTATTAAAAAAAAATTGACCTAAAATAAATTCCAAATTAATCATATCACAATATCCATTAGGTACTTATAACACGTTATACACCAACAACAAACCCTGATACTATCATATATATATAATAGTACACTTTAGAAGTTTCAAGTAGGTACCCACGAATAATATTATATAATCACAACAAAATAACTAGGTTTTTTAATATGTAATTTCGTCCAAATTTGAACATAAAATGACTATAAAAATAAACTGTGATTGTATATTTTTTAGATTTTTCGGTAAGAGAATTAACTACTTACGTGGAATCTTGTTTTAAATTTTCAATCCTTAGCTATAAAAACTGAACATTTTATAATTTATTAATTACGATGATTAATAATTTTCGAGATTTTGAAAAATTCTGTCAAAATTCGATGTTAAAATGCTTATAAAAAAAAATTGTGCCTATGTATTTTTAATATTTTTCAACTGATATTGTAACAATATATCAGGAGCCTTGTATTAAATTTTTACACTTTTTGGCCCAACAGATAAAACTTAATTGATATTTATAGAAAAAAAAAACTAAAAAAATTGAAAACTGAAAATGTCCGTAAACGGCTCAAAAAGAGTCAAAATATTTTCAAAATTGTATGGTGTATAGGAAATGCTAATATAAACATTCAGTGAAATTTTCATGTATTTACAGTAATTCGTTTTTTAATTACAACAAAAAAAGGAAATTGCCACATGAGAAATCGAGTGAATATCCAATGTTGTAAAAATTTGAATTTCAAACGCTCATAAAAATTTAATTTGACTTTCCGGTAGAGATTTTTTTATTGATAAAGGTAGACAATCTTATGAGTAATCTTGTATTAGATTTTCAAATCTTAGATTTAAAAAGAAAAATTTTTACGAATTCTTAACTCAAAATAATTTGCTAATTTTCGTGATTTTTCCATATTTTGTCAATTTTTGAACTTTAAATGCTTATAAAAAAAAATTGTGACTAAGGATTTTTAATATTTTTCATCTGCCTTTGAAACAATATATTAGGAGCCTTCTATTAAATTTTCAAGCTTTCGCAACCAACAAATAAAATTTTATTGATATTTCTAGAAAAAAAACTAAAAAAAAACGAAAAATGAAAATGTCCCTAAACAGTTCAAAATAAATCAAAATATTTTGAAAATGTTATCGTGTATAGAAAATGCAAATATAAACAACCAGTGAAAATTTCATGTATATACGTTCATTTGTTTTAAAGTTACACCAATAACCAAAATCGATTTTTTGGAAAATCAATTTTGCGTAAAAATTCCCGTTTTTCCTTAATTTTTATGTTGTTTTTCCCGGCGCGTGTGAAAACTACTGGGAAATTTAAATTTTGACCTCCCCAATGCACCAACGATATTCACTTTCCAATCGAACAAGATACTGAAGTCGAAAATCGAAGCATTATTTCGACTACTTATCGTGTACACAGATACAAAAAAAATAAAAAAATAAAAAAATAAAAAAATAAAAAAATAAAAAAATAAAAAAATAAAAAAACACACATCATTGTAAAATCAATACATTCATCGTTTCACTCAGAATCTAAAAAATATATATATATATATAATATGTATATATCCGTCCAGGATGATATTAACCCCCACTAAAAAAAAAATAATTTACAATTAATAATAAGGTTTAGTTGATTTAGCCACTGTGAAATAAAAAAAACTATTTAATTCATATTAGATAAAACAAAAAACATAAGTACTTATTTTACCAAACCGATGTTTGCGAAAAATTGTTAAGAAGTATCATTATTTTATAAAGCTTTTGGAATAAAGGCACTTTAAAAATTCTGAGTGTTCCTAAAAATGTTTCCCTTAGCTAATCATAGACTAGTATTATAATAAAATAAAACATAATTGTGATAATATGTCTAGTATTGCTTGTTATTTAATAATCTTATATGTTTTCATTTCATTGTGTAACTTCTAATATGGACCTCCTTGAACTGTACTGCCCTGACCGTGCCTGGAAACTGACATAAGTTTACCTCAGTTTCACATCTAACAACAATTGATAATAATGTAGGTATTATAAATTATAATATTTAATAACAATATGTACATGAACCTATAATAATACATCAAATATATACTGCCCTTTTATAGAAAATGTTGCAAAACCATTTCGGGTGCGTATTATTATATTTTAACATAATATTTTTCTCTCATAACTCTCTGCAATATTTAACTTGTTTACTACATAAATTGCATGTATCGACATAATACACACATTGTGTATACTATATAAACATCATATTATACCTAATGAATAGAAACTACACGGAAAATTCATTTCGTTAAGCATTTAAAATGTGCACATACGCGTTGTACTTGCTGTAGGTAGTAGGTACCTGCGCTTTTGTAATAAATAATATATTAGTGTTCTTAAAGGTCAAGTTTCGTAAGTGTAAAATATAAACGCTTTAAAACAAATAATAATTCTAAAACAGATAGCCAATATAAACACGATAAAAAAATATAATACCTATATAAATAATTATAATATTATATAACGAAACCTACATACGACATTTTAGAAAATTGATTGAAAATAAATAATTAATAACAGCTCTTTGGTCAGTGGTCAAAGCGAGCCCTGGTTAATACCTAGTATTAGGGGTCATTTAGCCAATTAACCCAAACTAACTTAACTTTTGAACCTCATCATCTCGACGGTTTATAAATACTGTTGAGTGTTGATGCAATGAAGTATAAACACATACTCACTTACTAATTATGCTGTTTATATAGTTGTTTATTACGCTTACCGTTTTTTGAACTTTTTAATTATTAATAAAAAAATTTAATGGTAGGCAAGTACTAAGTAAGTGTTTGAATAAAATATAATTTACAATTTTATCAAGCTGGGTTTTGATATTTTTTCAAAAACTCACGAGTCGTCATGTACTTGAGCACTATAATCATTACAATATACAATGGTAGGTACCACAAACGTAATATATTTCAAGTGACGTGGTCTGAAATATCTAAAACACTAATTATAATAGTCGTTTGCAATGTATATTGAATCCGGCGCAATAATCACGAGCGATGTTAATTGTGCTTGGAAATTGCACTTTTCGAAGTCATTAACTCAAACTCAACATCAAACTAAATACAAATAAAATTTAAATAAAATAACAACTTTAATAACAATAATAATGTGAATCATTTAATTATATACTGTTATTATTATTTTCCATTCAGTATAGATATTATTAAACATTGTCTGACTTTAATAAGTACCTAAGCTACTTCATTAACTGTTAGGTACATCTATTGTCTATTTTATGTAAAACCATTATTAACTATTAAGCACTATTATCATTAGTTCATACATGAAATTGAATAACTTAGAAACCACCGGTTCTGATTTCAATTTATAAGCATCAAAGTTTTTGAAAATTTATCTGGTTAACGATTTACTGTAAAAAGAGGGATTTTCATGTGTGCATTAAAAAAAAAAAGTAGTTTGTATCGCAACAGGATATACCAACACCTTAAACATCCAAGTATATGAAATTATATGCTCTAAATTGAACAGTATACTTGAAGATTTTAAAAATCAGGATATTTTTAAATTCTCAATAAATATAACTTAGCTATGTGCACGTTTTGCGAATCACTGTGTATTCATATATTGTAAGTCGGAAAAGACAATTAATGTAATATACAATAAAAATATTCAGAGGTTACATTTTGTTTCAAACAGAAACGGAGGTCGATGTATACTGTGCTACGGCTGAGAACTTTTTCCTAGGAAAACTCAAAACGGTGTTAGAGCGATTCGAAAATAATAATAATATAACCCTACGCGTTGAAAGAAACACGTTGCTGATTTCTAAATCCCTTTTATAATACGTCATGATGTAATGCTGTAGTTATATTATAGTAAGCCTTTAAACGTAAAACACCTAAAACCGTTTATCGATATCACTGCGTTTATAATCATAATGTGTGTACCTACTCTAGAACCTTCAGATTATCCATACCTATACCGGCTATACCTATAATCTACATAATATTTACCGACGTTAATTAAAAAGCATGACGCGTTTTTATTTCCGACACAAACACACACACGCTCGCTCGAGTTATTATATTATTATTTATCCTCTCTGGCCGCCAGACGCCATTTATCAAAAGAAATGATAATAATAATAATAAAAAGTATAATAATAATATTATGTGCGTTCATACAAAATCTACGATGTGGTCCGCCGGCGAGGAGTTCGATTCCCAAGTCCGTCTCCGGTTGGGTTGACAGACCATTTACAACCGTTGTAATAATAATTGGAAAACGAAAGGAAGAAAGAAAAAAAAACCAACCAAACATAAATCATATAGAATCCGACGTGACCGGCGGTTCCTTTGGCCCGGGAGAAGAAGAAAAAAGTCGAAACATAGGTACCTCCTATAATATTATATATAGAGGAGACCGCGGCACGGACAATGCGCGGTGTACGGCTCTGGTACAATGATGATATGATATTATTATATAAGACGTATACGATCCGTCACGATCGACTCGCCGGTGGCTACGCGCACACAATAATATATTTCATATATTATTCGTTTACCATAGGTAGGATGTGGGTATTTATGGGTAAAGGTGGATTATCGTGAGGTGAAAACGGTCGCGAGTCATCTTTTCAGAGGAGCTAAACGTCGGCGGAATGACGAGTGTGTGTGTATAGGTATAGACGCGCGAAAAAAAAATGAACGTTACTTATCGAATTTTCACGCTCATAACAATATTATATTATATTATTACCTGTGTACAACATTGGAGACGTACAATACGTGTACGGCTGCAATTAGCCGTCGATTCACCGATGTCGCAGAGCATATTATTATTATTATTATTATCATCATAGTCGTCCAGTCATCGTCGCCGCCGCACCGGTCGATGATCGATTATTATTGTCAACGTCATTCGTATTATAGGTATACAATATAATATAATATTATCATTGTTGTCGTGCCTCAGGCGTGCACGTCTCGGAGGAGGTATACCTCACCGGGTATATGGTTAGTAATATAATGGTCGTGGATCCGTTTTTATCATCGTCGCCCGTCGTATAGATCCGTCGCGGCCGATATCGATTAGTCATTCCGACGTCATGAACGTTCGTGTGCTCTGGCCACGTGTTTTGACAACGTCGATTTTAACGCATTATATTGTGAAATAATAATAATGTATTAGGTACGGTTTTTGTGTGTCTATAAAGAATGTTTTTAGGGGATGACAGAGTTGGCCCCCTCAATACCACACCCCCACATTATTTATAAAATTTAAAAAAATATTTTAGTTTTTTCTGATAAATTTTTCTGTATGCAAGCAAACTATTTCTGATCCATTACACTAATATCGATCGAATTGTATACGAATGATTAAAGGATACTGTGCATAATTATTAATAATAACATGCTAAAATCTATATGGTTATACATTTTAAAAAATGTATATTATAATTTTATGTCCTCAATAAATTCATAATAATAAACATAATATATTTTATAATAAGCAATTTAAAACTATAATTTGCAAATATTGGACGCACGGTCTATCGATATCATAAAGATATACTGCGTACGTACCACAAACGAACAAATATATTATATTTCATGGAATTTAAATCAGAAACAGCAGTGTATAATAATAACAGTTTAATTATTATTGTTATAGACTGAGCTTACCTGGTTATAAAATACAGTCTATATGTTGGTAACTGGTAAGTACATAGTATAATATAATATGATGTATGTCACCGTATACTCACACAACCCTTGACTGGCCAAACTTTTGTTGTTGATGAACATTAAACACAGAGTACAGCAATGTAATATAATACGTCTACATTAAGAAAGTTCACCGAAGAAAATAACGATCCTCTAATGGAACTATAGATTCTATTTAGATTTATATAGAAAATTATATAGGTACATTTTATGATTCTCGACTCTCGTATAGATACTGACCTTCCCCAGATCCGGCCGTGTATCTATGTTAATTTCAAGTAAATCGGAAGGGTAGTTATCAAGATTACGAGTGCAGAAGAAAGCAACATTAATTTTTATTTATATAGATAAATACCTAGATAGATAGATAGATAGGTAAATAGATAAAGGCCTTATACTCTCTAGGCTATACTAGGTAAGTATATTATTCTGTGTTATTATCCAGCCTAATAGTCAATAGTCATTAAAACTTACTGACGACCATCGAACTATAATAATTTATTCCATGCAAATAATATACACGTTTTTCGTTCTCATCAAATGATTTTGGCCAACCCAAGCATTATAAGAGTACCTAAATATTAAATTTTTTTATTTTTTTGTTCAACCGAATTTTAACCGAACAGTTCGGTGCACTCGAAAGTCGAATATTATGATACCTAGTATGTGTTCATGCATATTATTATAACATTAAATATTTTAGCTGCAGTAAAACACTACGCCGTATAGGTATTTTGTTTAACGGTCCTACAAATTCCGAATTAATATCACATAATAATAATATATTATACAGAGTTCACTGAAATCCATATTTCTCGGCGAGATGCTGTTCCTGGCACATAATTATGTATATCATCGTATTCTATGGAAACAGTAGTGAAACAAGACCGAAATACAAATTTTCAAGGGTCAAGTGTATTAGTAAAAGTGTGAGCTGAATATTAAACGTCCAAAGGATACGATGACGAGTGCACTTGAAAGCGTTATTATACTTCTATTTAAAGTTATGACCTTTCGAGAGCATAAAATATATAGGTACGAGTACACATTCCCTGCATTTTTCAGATTATAATATTGTGCTTTATCTTTTATGTGCAATATACCTACGCAAACAGGACATTATATGATCAATCGGTTTATAATATTAAGTACGTTGTACAGCGATTTTAATACGTATGATACGAACACACAACTATATAATAAAATCATTGACAGTAAAGACGATATAATTATGGATAATAAAAACAACGGGTAGTATTTGATGATAATTGATATGATATGATACGATTCGATTGTTTTACGTTGGATTATTTTAATATCGTTTTGTCGTGCACGCGTTTGATGTTTTCTCATTACATGCAGTTGATATTACACTGTATGTGCATGGTTTAAAATGAAAAAAAATATATATTTATTGATCTCTGTGCATAAAATATTCTGCTTTCTGCATTACGATTGTAGGATAAGAATAAAAACCGATCACGACGACAGCAAAACGATAGTAGATATTTCAATGCTCACTGTTTACTATCTATCGCTGATAATAAAATCGTCGGCGTTTGTACCATATTTATAAGTTATATTAATACGTATACCTTATACCTCCTTCAGGCAAACGTGGTATAATAATAGAAGCTTAGTCCGTGATGAATGTACCTAGGTACATCGAATCGATTTCACTGAGAATTTTAATTTCGACTTCAGGCAACTATTTTTATCGGATATAATCTGACCGACTCGTATGCAATACAATACTTCCGCCCTGGTCAAGTTTCTTTGTTACACTTACTTGTGCGCGTGCCTTAGCGTAGATAGGTATGAATAACACGACTTTATAATTAATAGATACGTACCTAAGTACGTCCGTTTTACGCGCACTCTGAAAGTCTGAAACTAAATTTTATTTCATTATAAATGCAGTCCGATTTCCCAATTTTCAAACTATTGCGATATTACACACAGCGATTCACCAAGGATGCTCACCCCCTTTTTTATTCAACGATGCAGTTATTGAAAATCTGATTTTCAAAATTTCAATTACACATAAAAAAGATTTACGAATTCCTGAGATTTTTTTTATTACTTAAATAGCGTTGTGCAGTGTATATACTGTACGAGTCTTCTGGTTTTTCAAATGAGGACCATCCTTTTCAACTATAAATTATTCCAATTATAATTTTTCCAAACATTTTGATGTATCAAAATCAAAATTCTAACCAGTAGTTTTTGAGTTATAATGGGTTTTGAAGATATGAATCATGAGAGCTAAGGTGGTTTAAACATTTTCATAATTAATATTAATCTATTAACATTATCATTTGTAAAAATTATCCAAGGATAATAAATACTAAATAAAATATTATGCAATATATTCTATATTTTTGTAAAACCATTTTTAAGGACTATTGTCTATTATCTTTAGTATGAATATTTTAATAACCGAGAAACCACTTGTTTGAATTTTGAATTAGGTACATCAACATCTTCAAAACAATTATCCACTAGAAAATATAGAGTGAAAAAGGGGGTTGTCATTTGAAAAAAAGAAGTTTGTGTCTCCGCAGGACATTACACTCCAGTGGTACAAAAAACCTCAAGTATTTGAAAATATAGTCTCCAAATATATTAAAAAATTCCAAAAATCAGAGTTTGTATAACTGCATTATTAAAATTATTAAATAATGTGGTGAGCATTCTTGGTGAATCCCTCGGTATATTACACCCGAAATATTTTTTTAAACATTTTTTATTGTTTCACTTTTAAAATGAAAGATACAAAAGAAATAAATTGCATTGATGATTTTGTTTTCAAAAATCGAACGTTTTCTGTTCTTACTGAAAATTACCAAAATTATATAAAAAAAATCAAGAAAATCACATAAATATAATATGTCGAGTACTATAATATGGCTTACCAGAGTTTTTACTAATGATTTTTTCTGACTGCACAAACTTATTCCCACTCTTGGGTTATAGTAGGGAATTTGTCTATGCAGACCAAACCCTACGGACTGTTATCCTTTGAACTATCATGGATGGCTCCAGAGGGGCCCTAGCCCCCCTCCCCCAATATTATATTTCTAAACAATTTTATAATGTTAAAAACAAAATTACAAAAAAAAATCATCGACATTTTCTGAAAATGATGACTTGGTCACCCCCTAATCATGTCTCTGGAGTTGTCCCTCTGAACTGTGTCGGCTACCTAGTACCTAATAACCTAGCTACCTAGTACCTAATAACTTACTGTCTACTGTATACTGTACTATCTACATTTTTTACTTTCATAAAACTGTATATAGGTACTCAGAAACGATATGTAAAAACATAAGAATCCCGACTCTCTCATGATAAATCTACCAAATAAATAATTTTATACTAATGCACTATTTTTATTGTAAATTTGTCAATAATAATTTAAATTTTGTTTGTAAATATAAGTAATAATACTTACTAAGTAATATTTACTTGGAATAGGTTATTTGTAATAATAATTGTTTATAAAAATAAAAACAATCAATTGACTAGGTAGGTACCTAACTAATAACTATCGTATATATAATTAAATGAGAAAATAGGGCATTTGATGTAAAAACGGAACTAGTATTCTAGAAAAGCGTTTGGTCAAAAATTCATAGATTATCTAGATCTAAAAAACTACAACTTAATGTCAGTAAATATAAAAGGGGACATATTCTATATAGAATGGAATCGTATAACTATAGAAATGAAAACAAAATTCCGATTTGGTTATTTCCAATTGGCAATTGAATGAATAATAAGTAAAAAATATATTTAACTGTTGTAATTTTAACATTAGTTATAATATTATATAATACTCTACCACCACCACAAGCATGTGCTTAAAGTTGGTAGATATTTTTTTTGTTTTAAAAAAAAAAAAAATTTTAAAAAAATAATATAAAAAATATTTAATTTTAATAGAAACATTTTTTTTTATTCTGTAGTTTACTCAATTACTGTTTTATAGTATACAATAAAATATATCATCCTGAAATTCTTTCTTTGCACTGCACAGAGTAACAATTTACATTGCAAAATTACTTTTCTCACTGCACAAAATGTGTCTCACTGCACACTAAAAAAAACCCTGTGGCTTACACATGTGATAGAGTGAGCAGCTGTATACTGACATAAACAGCAAAATAAATAGTCGATTTCGACGATTTATTGATATAAATTATTATTAAATAGTATGATTTATATTAACGTAGTGCAAGTGAACGACGTGTTTTTTATCATTACGTAATCATGACATTTTTACAAAAATAAAAACAATCTCGTCGACGGTTTTTTTAACATTCAATGTTATTCAAAATGTATTGACTTTTTTTATATTATTGTCGTTGTCAAGAGGAACCCCAAACTACACTTATACTATGTTTTATTTAACGCGAAATATCTTATAGGAAAGTAGTTAACATTATATTATGCAGTGCAGCAGCAGCGTGACTTTTTTTGATAACATTAACACGAAATGTAACAATCTACAAACTTAAGATTACATAAAAAGAGAAATGGGTACCAACGACATAATAACTATCATAAAATGAACGATCAATAACTATAATAAGTAATAACTATAACAACTACGAATAATAATAAAATATATATTGCACTGGTAAAGTTCTCTTTAGTCTTTGATGACGAATATTCGGTTTTCTTATACAATCATGATACATTAAAAATTATTAAAATGTTTACTATATATTACATTTTGTAATTATATATATATTATGTGCATACTATAATATTTCTTCGGGCGTACATTGTAAGAATAATAATGTGTTGGATCTCACGATCAAAGTAAACACTAGGAAAAATTCTTAAGTCGTTACGTATTTTCATAATGTCGAATAAAAACAAAAGTAGGTGTATTCAATAACTATAGAGGATTCAATATTTTAAAGTTTGAGCACGCAGTGTGGAAATAGATTTTTCATCCGTCTATATAATATAGACAGCTTATAACGCGTCGTACATACATATTATAGTGTGCAGTGGAGTATCCAAGGGGAGAGGGTTAGGAGGTTGTAACCCTCCCCCAGAAAATTGTTAAATTATAACAACGTTATAATTAATAAATCATTTTCAGATAAAATTCGACAAAAATAAATTATAACCCCTCCCGAAAAAAATTCTGGATACGTTACTGATAGTGTGATCCCGAGCAACGTAGATCTCCGAACTGTGTTACTCTAGGACCATATAAAAATTAAAAACTCTTTGCGGGCTAAGACACATTGTATATTCATATTTGTGATTTTTAGTATTGTAGATACTTTTTTTCCAACAGATGCGTTTAATATTGAATGTAAGGTTTTAATATATGAGTACTTATTCTATAATACTTCATAATAATAAATTAAAAATAATCAAGATAGTTTTCTGAATAATTAATTTTTGAATTATTTTTCACTGCAGTTATATAGCAGGCCAAAAAAAAAAAAACTTGTACGTGAGTCGTATTTGATGATTCACGGTCTCCCCCAACGAGAGACAAATACCCAAAACTTAAGAAAAAAAAAAGATAAAAAAGCTGGTAGGTTATATGGTATAAGAAAGCGACACCGACTGAAATATAATACGGTATGCGATAAGAATAAGCTTTAGAGAGTACTACAGTCCCCAACGATGGATATAATATTTTTTTTTTCAGCCCCGAAAGTTGAATTTTTGACGCCGGTTGAATGGTTCAGAAAAACGACCTTTTTCCATCCAGAGGGTCAAAAAATACTTTTTCCTGGCCGGCGGGTGGAAAAGTTATTCTGTCCGAATCGGATTAATATACTTTACAGTTACGTATAGGTATTTTGACTACTTTTCGTCTAATATTTTATGGATTATCAAACACCATACAGCTTGTGCGTAGGTGGGAATTGCACTCGTGCTGTATTTTTATACGACACTGAAGTTTGCCGAATCCGTACACCACGGGGTATAACGTTGGACGGCAATAACAGCTTTGTTCATATTATTATTATTATTATGGATTAAGCAATGCGATTAGGTCAGGTATATTAGTATCGAATCGAATATTTCAGCACAAAAAATAAATAAATCACCGACGTCGTTATTGAATATCGAATTGACACGTGCGCGTCAAGTCATCGTCGCGATAATGATCCGTGTGATGATATTGTGACTGCCAAGTCAGAATTGAAACGTCTAAACGAGCAAAAATGTGAATATATATACTTACCACACGCACATACCGATATCTATGCGTATCAAGGCGAGGCGTTTGAAATTCACGACGAGTGTAAATATCATTATATAATACCGTCGGCCGTGTAAACTGCAGAGCGACTGCTGACAGCTGTGTTTCGATTTTTCGAAAACTTTATACGTTTCGGCACGAATTTCGTTTGTACGAGTATATTATATTATTACAATAATGATATTATAGTAGATACGCCTATAATATGTATAACGTTTTAAACCGAATGGACGCTATAGTTCGTATACATTTGCTTTTACTTTCATAATAATATATGTGCGGCGTCTTCGGGTAAAAATCGGGCTCGTAGACACATTATTGAATTACATCTAAGTATTGTTTGTTTTTTTTCCATACCGATAACATTTAAAAGACCCGACAGATTAAGCCTATGATACGCGGTCTTAAACTTTTTCAGATATTTCAGTAAGTGTATAAGGCATTGTCATAATATCATGCATTTTTGAATCGCATTACCGCAAAATATATTATAATATTCGTTGCTAGGTCGCTTAGTCTGCAGAATCAGATTCTAAGACAACAACAACAACAAAATATAAAATATATATTCAACTATTCAAGTGCGGTACATGGGACAAGCCATCGCTTACTGCACCGAAAAAAGTGCACACCGACTATGTTCTGAAGTGTTGTACTTTTGTATTATGACATTATGTCCTACTCGAAAATCGCATTTTGCCCGTTTCAAATAAACCTGATACGACGCTGTACTGGTTTTAAGGTAAAGCATAGATTCACTCTTCTCGTCAAGACTTAAAACTTTATATACACGGAAAATAAGGCGCTCCGATCACTAGTTAACGGGCGGGACGTATACAATAATATAATCTCCATCGAAAACTAAATGAATGCGTTCGTTTGAAAAAAAAACACGAAAGTGAACATGAACGAGTTCATTTTTTAAGGACTGAACGTGAACTTGAACGAGTTCATTTTTTTAGCGAACTTTCCGAACACTGGACGTACTTACGAAATAGGTAGTCATTTATATCGCAAGATGTGTACGTATTTCGCATGCTCTATTATATACGTGGGGCCGAAAATGGTGAACCTCACTACACGGCAACATAGTTACTTCGCTTTAAAATATGATCCATATATGATAAATGACCGAATGTCAGATTTTGATATTCATCGCAGCGAGCCTCCTGCATCCTGTATCCTGCGAGCGGCGGTTATACGTCCGGCCCTTATAGTTGGTGTGTGCAATACCCAGTTGCTATTATATATAATATATCCATATAAAATGTATTATGTATGCAATGGGAATCGCCAATATGCTCAACCCCACTTTTTAATTTAATATAGTGAGTTTATTCAAATTCTGATTTTTGAAATTTTTAAGTAGGTAAGTGTAATATATACTCAAGGACCATATTATTATTTTCAATTATTTAGAGTGAGTTTTCATACCATATAATATAAATTATCCTGCGGCTATACAAACATTATATTATTCAAATGAGAAACTTTTTTTTTACTATAAATTCAAAATTGCAAACAGACAGTGTTTAAGGAGTTCAAAATAGGCAATTTTCAACTTGTATGCATGCGGGTCTCGTAAATGTGTACGTAGTAAGTGATCATTAGTGTGTGTGACTGTGTGTAAATAAAATAGAGGAGCTCTCCCGCACTCACACTTACAAGTTACCCCGCCTCGGCGTTACGAGCGTGAATGGTAAATAATTTATGCTTATTTGTATGTGGTTTTTGTCATTCCTAGTTCCTACCTATAGATCTGATAATGCGATAAGACTTCTGAAAACTGTTTTCAATTCGTTTTTATGTTTACTTGAGATCGATCAGGCCACATTTTAAGATATTTAATTTAATATTCGAATAATCAACATTTAAAATTTTGTAAATTTTAAATATTTAAACAAAACCTGTAGGAGTTTAGGAACAATATTTAAAAAAAGCGGCCTGGTTTATCTCAAGTAGGCATATCAACGAATTAAAATCGATTTAAAATGAGTTTTCAGAAGTCTCATCCCGTTATCAGGTCCATAGGTGTGATTGACAAAAGATTGGTACATTTTGGTTGAAATTATTGCCCGTTTGCAATTCCCTTATGCAAATTTTGTTTTTTTTTTTTTTTTTTGAATAATTATTGAAATGTATTAATATTAAATATACCAAGAATAATGGGCATTAAATATGGACAAATATATAAAATAGATTTATAGTAAAGTTGTAATATCGATTTAATATCTAATATTAATTTAAATTTTTATAAATGATAAATTAATATAGATTGTATAATATTAATTGCTATAATTTTCAAATCATCATAGCCCACATAGGTATCATCAAAGCCTATATTTTATGGATTTATTATCATTAGTAAGTACACAAAAATAGATAATTCAAAAACTACTCATTCATTTATAGGTAGGTTGGGTTAAGTTAAGTGATGATATACATCCTGCATATTTATATAAATTCACTTCTTATGCAATACGTCGTGTATCACAACTCCACGTCATCATGTATATTACATAAAAGATGTATACTCATCGATTCCTTTTCATAATAGTATATATAATATGCACAAGGGGTTTTTTTTTAAATGTAAGCCTTAATTTTCTCAAAAGCTATTAACTTTTTTAGAATTATATTTTTTTTAACACAATTTAAAATGTTTATAAAACTGTTTTTGAAAAATAATTATAATTTTTCCAATTTTTTACTATTATCACTTTTAAGATTATATTGTTTTGAATGAACATAATACTGTATTTTTAATTTATATTCCGAAGTTAAAAAGTTTTTTGATAATTTCAATACATAAAAATATAATTTCCAACAAGCTGAAATATTTTGCCCTTATATTTGCAAAGAACGACGAAATTAAAAATGCAAGCCGTCATTCAATAAAGTAAAACGCTAAAATCTTAATAAGTGAAAACGATAAAAAAAATATATTACTTTTGGTAGGTAATGGTTTCAAATTATATAAACAAAAGTGAGCCGTGGCTGGACTTCTGGCAGATGTGAAACATCGAAATTATTTTGTATAGAAAATAAGCATGAAAATTGAAAGGATGGTTTATTAAAAGAAACAAACATGGCATAATCGAAATAAAATTATTCAGATTTTTTTAAGAAAAATGATTTAACGCGCAGTTTCGCGAGTTGCGAGAAGCGCAATGCGATAATTCGTTTTACTACCCGCCGCATTAGATGTTTCACATCAAAACAAAATATTTTAAAAAAAAAATCCTTAATACTTTTCATAGATAATGAATGCTTACTGTTAAAAATATCAGCTTGTATATTATAGTCTTTGATATGATGTGATATGATATGATGTAAACCTTTAACATTTTATTTTAAATTACAAAACGGTAAGACGTTGCAGCTTGAGCGTTTTTATTTAACATTTTAAAATGGCGAGAATTCCGTCTACACAGCGATATAGTTGTTTTCGCTTTAGAAAAACTGCATACTTTTAAACTTTTGTAAGACAATTACGATACGAATACATAGGTTTGTTTAATCACTTCCGTTTTTACCAGTGAATCGTCTGCTTTAATAACGCATTTTGAAAGTCGAGTGCGCACTATATATTGTCATTAAGCACACGCCATTCATTACCATATATTATTATATTATTGTTTAGACCGAACTTGCTTTCTGAGCATATTATAATATTATGTGCAATGTGCATGCATCATTTTTAAGTCAGCACACACCTAATATAATATGATGTATGAAACCAATGTGCCCATATAGGTAACGAAAACGTGGTACATGATTTATATCGCATTTATGTATGTATAATATTAAATTGTATATACAGCATGTATGATAATTTATTATCTTGAAAAACAAACTGAGTTTAAGTATTCTTTTCTTTTTATTATTATTTTACTAACGATTATCTATCAAATGTTTCATTCGGCAACTCGTAGGTAGTGAACAAATATGACGAGTAAAACATAAAATTTATTTGGAATATAATCTTAACCCGTACAAGCTTATATTATATTATGTGTCCGAATTAATTGTCCATAGTGATATATGTATATTGTATATACACTTATTATATATATAAAATTATATAGTATATTATATTATGACACTGAAATTCATTTGATACAGTAACCATGCGTATAATGACATATTTCAGAACACGTGCTATATATATATATAAAGTCTTTGGGATATAAAACGTGTGTGTGCGTGAGCGCTGTGTCTAAAGTTCGTGCCGAAATAGCGAAATAATGTATTTCCACAGCGTTTCCGCCGAGAACGTCGCACAAAGTTTAAATGACTATTTCCTAAACTAAATATTCAGAATTGGATTTTGTCGCTCGCAGTTGATCAGAATATTAATCTGAAGTGGTACTATAGATTTTGTTTTTAATCATGTGGGCAGAGGTGCTCAACTGTGCAGGGCCTGCGATCATTAATCGATCCACCCGTGAAAGTATTAAATAAATATTGAAAAATTGAAAAATAAATTGATTCACATTTTATAATATAAAATAAAATATAAATTAATATTTCTTCATTTCTTATTGCTTGTTGCTTATCGTCAATTAAATACGTTGTTAAGCCGACATGAAAATGTATAGCAAAGTTTAATAATATAAATAACACCATCGTGTCTATCGTTTTGCACGAACACTAAGTTAAAATTATTCAGCCTTAATATAAATTTAGTTCTAATAACTTAAAGTGAAAATTTAAAACTATTGGTCCATGGCCCACCGAGAATTTGTTATTTATGGTCTTCGGTAAAAATGGTTGGTTAACACTGATGTAGTGGGATACGGTTTACTCTGCAGTATAGGTAAACGATTTTTAATAAACCTCAAATAACTGATCGCAAACTATATTCATCTATTTCTTGCATTAATTAATTTTTTTTTACCATTCAAATGTTTGGTAGCAATAAATAAAGTTGTGGATAATTAAGAAGAAATAAATAAATTTAGAAAATATCTTAATACGTTAATGAGTTTTAATTTATATAGGTACCGATTCAAAATACGCTCACCGTAGCAAACAAATTATAAATACCTAATATACTATGGAAAGAAATCAAGTTAGATTAAAAAATAAGTTTGGTTTTTAATGTTGGTCGAAAATAATTAAATCTCCCCCACCCCCAAGTTTATTATAAGATGGAAACGAAAAAAAGTTTTGCATACGACTCTTTTCGGGGTGTCCTTAATCCTTACACAGGGATTCTAAGACAATTAAAAATAACGACTAAGCGTCGACTCTTTATGAATTTCTGTAGGATAATATTACTATTACTATATTATTATAACAATAATATCATAATGTTATTAAGCCATATATACGTATAAACATTCACTTCGCACTAGGTGGTAATTCGATTTAATTTTTCAAAAGTTTGTTTTTCATTCTGCGCACCGTAGGTACGAGTCTCTGTTGTCGATATGTGGATAGTGGATATAATATATATATATACATTACCACGTGCTTCATATTATATAGGAATAAATACGATTCTGCAGATGCGAGTGTAGACCGCAGCTTTCCGATTGCACATTATGCAATTATATTATACGAATCTGTATTTTGTTAACTTATTAAAGGCTTATTTTATGCATTTAAAAACGAGCTCATTAAGCTCCCCACAAGTACCTATGTATCGTATATTATTATGAGTGTTTGACTCGCGAGTTTGAATATAATGATATTATAATATTATGTCATTACTAGCCGCATAAGTCACACTTTTTTCATTGTGGAAACGTTACACATTGTATCACATTTCCATGTCTTTATATATTACATTAATATATTCATTGCGACTTTGCGGCATGATAAACTTCTTTCATCATACCACATATTATGATAATTAATATAAAGGGGTGGTAAAATTTAAATTAAAATTTAAAAAAAATACACATATTCAACTGACGTGTATAATATTTCAATGATTAATATAATACGACGCCAGTTAATTACGGTAAGCTCTGCTGTAAAGATAGAGAATATAGTCAATTAACCGCGAGTACCTATTTATATATATTATATACAGGCCGTGACAGTCGTGGTGGTGGTGGTGCTGCAGCACAAGACATTAAGTACCACCTTCCGTTTTGTTTTAATATCACATTATAATATTATTTTAGTACTACAGTGGCGTTTCTATATTATACAGCTTCTCGTCTATGTATATATAATATATATATAGGTACATAATAACATTATACACGCGTATTATATGCGTGCGCGCATTATAACCATTTAATAAAAACGACCGACCGACCGTGTGCGTACGACCTACGAGCGTTTCGACGATAATATCTGTTTAATAAAAGAAACCCCTTTGTACCCACATCCCTGTGCATCATATGCGTATGTACCGCGACCAATTACTGTAGTGTGTGTACAAGTGTCCTATACCGAAAAAACCGGCGACGGTGCAAGTGAGCATTTAATGAGTGGACGGAAATAAAACAAATTGCTAATCGTAATCTGCTATTATATTGCTTATATAGACAGGCCTGTTTGAGAGGGGGTGGGAAAGGGTGAATCCCCCCCCGCCCGGGAATTTTGGACTATACCAATCTTTTCAAAACTAAATGAACGATTAAAAATAAGAATACGACGAATACAGCTACAAAAATTAACCTCTGACTAATGTATTGAGTTACCGATAAGTAGTGATAAAAAGGTGGAGCCCCCAAGGTATTACCACCCGGTCCAGGGTTTCTCTCTCCACGGATCTGCATATATAGGTCAGTATACATGCTGCTCGTCTAACCTATATTCATACATAATTTCGTACGTCACTTTGACCGGTACGGATTAATAACGACGTGACGTTTCCACCATATGATATAATATCGTAGTTGTTGTTACACGGACATTATTATATACGACCCTGCAGCGAAAAGCGACCGACCTAGGTACATGATAAAATCAAACTTTGTAGCTTTTATGAATACTGACATCGCCGCTGCTATGTACACCTATGCAGTCCTACTATTCACGTACGTAATTTTTCTAAAAGCTTTTTTTGCAGGCCACGGCACGAGACGTTCGAGATAAAAAAAATAAAAAAAAGGAAATATTTTTACCCTATGAAAACGACGGCGAAACCGATGTATTTGTTTCGTTCGTTTTGCGAAAGAATATTTCACATACACGCACACGTACGCATTGACACGAGTGCACGTCTATTATAAACATAATATAAAGACTGTTTTATCCGCCTCGTTTTGACGTTACGGCTTTTGTATTTTTTGTTCTTAGCTAAAAAATAAAAGTCTCGATTTGATTTACACGCAAAACGTTCGACGCTGCGAACCTACTTTACTCTACGCGGTGCGTGCTCGCGTCAGCTAATATTTGATCGGAAAACGTCTTATTATATTTTATATAGGTACATCACGTAAGAATTTACTGCGAAATAACAATCGAAAATGTCTGCGACGACAAGTCTGCGAATGCTGCCAAACTTATTTCGGCTGTATAACTGTGGTATTTTATTTCTCAACACGGCGGTGCAGGCGTACGAAGTCATTTTTGTTTAGTCCAAGTTTCTGTATAGGAATTCGATTTCGGCGTGTGTACACTATAAATTACGACTATTACATTATACTATGTCCATGCAATTCCATTTTACCAAAATTAGTTTTATGAACTATTATTAATTCAATTTTCAAAACTATATCCTAGCTATATGTATAGGTACCGGACCCGAGATATTAAACCGGAGCGTGCTATATTTTTCGTATCGTGTTAAAGGTTACAAAAGTTGGAATTCAATCAATCAATTTCGAAAACCACAAATAAAATAATGTTGACAAACTTATAGAGAGAATCTTTAAATTATATTATATTACATATTTAGTAGGTACCATACGTCATATTATTATGTCGAGATACGTTTGTAATGAATAATGTTTCTTGGAATAGATATTATGTAATATTGTAAAATAGAAAACGACGCATATTATGACAATCAAATTTATATCATAAATTAGTATGCATATACATAATTGTTAAGCTTTTTCCCGGACTTCGGAGAGGGAATTTTCGGAAACGGCATACTTATACAAAATAACTTATCAAGAAAACCGTTTTATGGAGAGCAGACATTTTTCTTATGAAAATAGTTTTAGAAAGTACCGATGAAAATCGACATAATAATAACTTCCCGAGCATTACCTAAAATTATACATAATATACTTGCAATCATACGATAAAAAAAGGTTTTAATACTCAACGAATGAAAAGCACCTTTACTTCACTACCTATATAATGAAATATGTTTTGTCGTTTTATTCAGATAAATTGGTTCACGAGGTACAATTATTATAGACAGACTCACTCAGCATACTATGCAGAAACCACATATTTTGAAGAATGGAACAAAATCAAATTCAAACATTTACATATTAAATTAACGATATGACTTCGGAAGGATCTCAACTATTCAAACTAGACAAGAAAACAAAGAAAAGACACGCTTAAAACGTCACGGTTATCATAAGACTACATCAAAATCACGCAGACACTGGAAGTGAGTAATATATTTCAAGGGAAGACTTAATTCTTATTATTATCATTTTACTTCTTGCTGATGTATTTACTAGCCTTATATAACGCACTCGTGCAAGAACGTGTAAAATATAATATTATGTTGATCCATTTAAATAATATAGATGATGAATAAGAAAATTCAGAGAAATAATATACCTAATATAATATATTATAATATCAAATTACAAAGAGAAAAAAACTCTAACCATTGTGTAATGTTTATGTAAATGTTATGCGCATAATATTTTATTTGTCTTATATTATATTATTATAAGCTAGCAATACGAAAGTGATTCCGAAACGTTTTTTATTTTTTTATCGGCGTATTACAACATTCGCTTTAATGCGAAATTAAAGTAAAAATATAAACAATCGTCAGTAGGCGTTGCGTTATATGCGTTATGTATATTGTGTGAGTATATAAAATGAATCCACTCGGAATATAATGCGTTGTATTAATGGCATATTATTTAATGGCGATGAGAGAGGAAATCGATCCACTGATAGAATATATTCATAAATACACCGTATATAAGACGCTTGAGAAAAACCAACATTATACAACCGTTTAATGTAATGTACTGCGACGATGAGTATATTATTATATTAAAATAATTGGTTAAGGCGTTTAAGCACTCGCCCACGACACAGTTCAGAACGTGGGTATACATGTAGGGTTGTATAGGATCGACGATGAATTGAATTATTGGCAATAGAACAAGCGACGACGATGTGCTGTTTAGTTGAAAGCTCCTGCTGAGTTTGAAGATTGGTAGACGACTGCCTTCTGACTACGATTGCCGTACTCTCCATAATAGAGACTTGAGCCTCGAGTAGTTACAATAGGTTAAGGGGATCGGTGGCGGACAGTTAGATTAGGCAAAATATACAAATTTTGATTCCATCATACTGACCGACCTAGTAACGCGATAATACTTTTTAAAACTGATTTGAATTTGTTATTAAGTCTACTTGAGATCGGTCACTCCACTCTTTTCAATTACACCCCTCCCCCTCCTCAATCAAACAACTACAAATTTAGTTTGAATATTTTGAAATTTTGGAATTTTCAAACGTTGATTATTCCGAATTTAAATCAGAAATTTTAAAATGTGGACTGACCGATCTCAAGTAGATTTTATAACGATTTCAGATCGGTTTTCTGAAAAATTATCACATTATTAGGTCGATCGATAAGATGGAACAAAGTATAAACAAATGAGCATAAATTGTTTACAGAACACTCAGCTTTTCTTTTATACACAGTCACACACACTATATCAATCACTTACTTATACGCACACATTTACAAGACCCAGATGCATCCAATTTTAAAATTGCCTAATTCGAACTCCTTAAAAACTGTCAGTTTGCAATCCCCTTAAGACGCCGAATCCATGCAATAATAACAACCAATGGAATTTCAGTATATAAAGTCAGTGTCACGCCGATCGGCTGAACTATGGGAAAACATAAGTACGTTGCCTGCAGAACTCAATGTCAACCATTGTTGTTTTTGTTTTATAATTATTATTGACTTAATATATATTTCTCCGTTAACTTACCCAAAAGATTAAAAAGAAAAGTGTATCTTACTAGTCTTACTTAACCCTTTAAGCTCCAATTCATAAGTGTCATCAGTGGGGGGCTTCTATATTGTATCAAGCATTCTTTCATATCATTTAAGCTTATTGTACAAAATACAATTGTTTGATTCCCAATAAAAGTTTAAAAATATATTTTTCTAAAGTGTAACAATGAAAATAAATACATAATACCTATAATATATAAGAAAAAATGTTTCATATTATTTGTACATTATTCATACATAATAATATATTATATATTAAAATTTAGAATTACTCTAACTTATTACTATTTTGTGTGCCTAAGTATACTTAACATTTAATGACCAAAATAACAATGAGACCCGTGTTTGGTGCACTCTGAAATACCTATATGTCGAAAAACTTTGTGGAAACTCTCGTTGACGTCATCACAATAATAATGGCGACATATTTTTTACGTTCACTGCGCGCACTTGTAATATTATATTCTATAGCTGCTTTTAACTTTCATATACCGGGTAGAAGATATTATTATATTATTATAATGACTATTTTACACGACTCTGTGAATAATGGCCGACGTTTCGGATTAGCTTAAATGTATAAGTTTTACTGTTAAATATGACGTGTAGATACTCGTATAAGATCACATTAAACAGTACAATATCAAAAGTTTCAGCAGAATTTGAATGATAATGTTCAATTTCCCGACGACGTTTTGATTAAATTATATTCAGGCAGTATAATACAGGCAATCATTTTGAATTAGTCCAACAATTGACTAAATATTATACATATACATATATATAGGTATATTATAAAAGCGGTATGTACATAGGTACAAGCGTCTTTGTATAATATTATTATGTAATTTATATTCTGATTAGTTATTATTTATTCCGTCCGATAACTTTCTCGTGTAGCTACCGAGAAGCTATGTGTAATAAAATTTAAGTTGGGAGTTTAACTCCCCCGCATAACGTATGGTTTACTTAATAATATTATGTGGACATCGGCTAATTAACTTACAACAGTCTAGGTATGAAATTATATCGCATAGCCGCATAGGTACCTCATCATTTATGCGTATTGAACGAAATTTCAAAATACATTACATACGATATACCTACTTTGGTACCTTTATACCATAGGCGCTTCTAGTGACATTTTTCTGGGGGGTTAAAATTGTATCGGCAGTACAAAACCGGGTAATAAATATTTTAAACTAAAATATGATTAAAAGATGGGGGGCTTGGCCCCCCGAGTCCCTACCCTTATTGTGCCTATGGTACCTACTGCCAAAATAACATTAGGATTATACATTTATATATATATTGCTCGAACACACTCTCTATCGCTCTTTACATGTTACATAATATTTTATAGTTCACAGTCAAACATAATATATGTATAAAATTGATAAAAATATGTTTATGAAATTTATTTTGCTTTCCGTCATACCTATTGTGCAGCTTATAGCGAGTATACCAGCTACGTATACCTATATCATACGATTTGTCTAATAATACAAAACCAAAGTGTTTTCGCCGTCTTACCTCTTATATTATACAACATGAAATAATAACATTCTATCAGCGAGTTCGAATCGGTGAGTTATTAACGACCCAGTGCCTTGGATCCGGTCCAAAGAAAACGAAAACGCCCTCGGTTGCTATATAGTCGTCTGCGGTATATATACATCTTGTATAAGGCTTATGAATTTCAACACTTGATTAACGATCTAAACGAATACGCGTCCGAAGTCCAATGACCAACCGTCGTCGTTTTTCCGTCGAACGGTGAAGCCCGATTCCCACCACCGTCAGGCGTATACTATAATTTAATATTTAAGATGTTGTTTTAGTAATACTAACTAGTAATACTGAAATACAATTAATATTATTATCTACTATAATACAGATTTTGTGATACGTTTCGCATTATATGATAAGAAAAACGATAACAAGAAGTCGAGAAGTCAAAACGACGTTTTGTATTACAAAATTTGTAACGTTCGGCACATCGAACCATAACCTACCAGCGCATTGTTTGTTTTCTCTCTCTGGCCCAAAAGCAACATACATAGAACGCATTAATTCAAAATCATTTTTTTTTTAAGTTTTTGAGTAATAATAAAGCGAAATCACTAATTACAAAAATTATAGAGAATAATATTTTTGAGGGTATGTCCTAACGATTTGTCTAAATGGTGTCTTAAAACAATTAAATATCCATTTAAATTTATATTTTATTTACATTTATGTCTGTGCATCAAATGAAGTATGGACCCCTATCTGGGTGGACAAATTCTGGTGGCCCACACTGCAACAGTTAACTATTTACAAAAGGAAATTATGTTTGTTATTTTATAAAAAAAACATTACTCCGGTCTCGTGACATTTGCGGAAATTAAATAACTTTTTAATAACAAAAGTTTAAAAAAAAAAAAAAAAAAACGTTTCGTACCTATTGGTAGGCCGTCGAGCCTCGCGGTGTAAACTATATGCCGCAAGAAGACGCGTGTTACCTATCAGAAATAATAACAACAATTATTCGCTAAGTGGCAGACGACATTGGCTTTGTTGGAAAAGAATAGAGATTTCACTGTATATAATGATCTAAATGACACAGGAGTATCGATAGTCAATATTCGTTTTGGCGTGTACAGTGGAAATTATGAGGTTTAAATCGACGGTTATCTCGTTATTCGGTGGAAAAGGACTTACTTGTTGTACTCACACGAAGGTTCCGGAAACGTGCTGTGGTCTATCAAGTATCAACATATTATTATTATATGTGTATAGACATATTTTATAAACAGGAAACGGACGAACCGTATAATACATATGTATAAAATGTATTTACGTCTCATACTTCATATCGGTACCCCGTATGGCCGTATATTATATAAAACGTTAAGTTTGAAAGACATAAATTTGAAAGTCTTTGAATTCAGACAGCTCGCGTATATAGACTATATTATAAAAGTACGCATTATACATACCTAATGTAGGGTGATCAATCAACGGTGTTTATGATCGGTGTGATACGTATTCGTGTAAATAAATAATAATATTCACAAAAACTATCATAATATCTATTAAAACCGAACGTATGCTGTATAGACGTCACATTGTATGTGTTACATTATTATATGGATGCGAAGATCCGAAGACCATGTACCAAAACGCATTGCAACGTTTAAAGTGCAAACAATTATTTATTCAAAATAATATTTCCGTCGTGTAGGTATTACCATACATTTATTAGGTAGAATAGTAGGCGTGTTACTGTTATTCTAAATAAATATTATATATGTAGGGAAATTTGTTCACCCAAACCGGTGTGAAAAAAGCTCACGGCACGTTTGCACAAAATCATTGATATCATGCGGGTTCCCGGTGAGCTGTTTTTTTACATCGATTTGGATCAACGAACTTCGTATGTTTTCTTATTATGTTGCATTATATATTTAGTATGAGTATAGTAGGTATTCAGAAATAATAATTGTTATGAGACAGTCAAAATCTAATTTTATATTAATTAATCATCAGTGTATAATATCAGATATAATATTATACATATAGCCCATATAGGTATCTATATATTTATAAATGTTTCGTATGATTGTATGACAATGGTTATAGCACCACACCATTAATAAAATGTTATAGCTATTTAACCAAACTGATTTTAAACTTTGGTTCTTAAGATAAAAATAACTTTTATTCTTGTGCATAATGTACCTATATTTAGTTATTGATCATATTTTACACTGAAAAATACCTGAGAGTGGGTACTCGAAAAGACCAAATGTCAATTATTAAACACGAATCATGCATAAATTCAATTTTTGACTTACTCTAAACCTGGTCAGTTTTGAAAATAGAAAAAAACTTTTTGTACAATAAATGTTTAAAAAAAAAATACTCTACCCGAATCTGCAGAAAAAATTGGAGTTGCCATTTAAAGTAAGTCGTCTTGCGCATGTGCGTACCGAGAGAGCTAAACATTTGAAACTGGTCTGAAAATATGTATTAAGTGATCCCTATCACCTCCCGAAAACTCTATTTCAATACAAAGTCACCCATCTGAGATATTCAGTGGTATACCTAATATCGTGATCACACTGCATACATTATACACAGTGGCGTAGCCAGGGGGGGGTTTTGGGTGTTTAAACACCCCCCATAGAAATTTTCCCCGCTAATAAATATATCGTTTATAGGGTTCGGGACTGCTTGCATGTTTTATTGTAGTGGTCACTGGTCGTAGATTATTTTAGATAAGTTGTAAATTTGTCTTATGAAATTTTTTTATATGTCTTATCAAAGAAAATTTTAATTTGCATTTTTAGGAAAAGTGTATATTTGAGCGATTTTTCGCATATTTGTGCATATTTTGAATTTTTTTTAACTTAAATGTACATACAATTGTTGGGAAAAATCATATTTGGATAACATTAAAAAATATCTTTAAAAATATTATATGTTTGGTTAGGTACAAATGGTACAATAGGAGCTAATTTTGAGATTTGGGGAGGCTGAAGCCTAAAACCATACTATTATAAAATTGAATAAGCTTAAAAAAATTTAGTAAATGTTTAGGAGGGCTGTTAAAGTTGTTGGTGGAGCTTGGCTACGGTTGGCCCTATTTTGGCATATGTACGTAAGATTTTATAAGTCTCTTTGTGACAAGACTGTGTTAAAACTATAATATTGACATCTGGATTCTAGAGTTTTCGAAGGAATGAAAATCAGTAGATCCGGGTTCGTTTATCACGATTCACGGTGGTAGCATAACACGTTATTCGTTATTACTTATTACTTATTTATTAACCTAGTATTTTATGCCAGTATTTTTAAAAATTAAGTTGTTTTAACTTTTATTTCACAATAGTTTAAAAATGTCCAAAACATGCAATAGTGTCCTCCGTCCGACATCCATCATATTAATCAATATAGGTACCTATCTAAATTAAAATTAGTTAACACGTGTATAAATTATTTGTATCATGTTTATTTACCTCCTTATTTTTTAGTTAGTAAAAATCGGCTATTTTTATTCAAAATAGCTGCATATATTTAAGGATATTTTGACAATTTTGACTGCATATTTCGATAATTTTTAGTGCAACAAGCCAAGTCCCGAACCCTAAATTTGTTTATATACCTACGAAAACTGACTTGGTTTTTTAAAAATCTATACTTGAACACCCCCCATTTCATAATCCTGGCTACGCCACTGATTATACATGTCTAATATTACTGTAAATTATGTAACCCTTTGTAATACTTGTACTAAATACATATTTTTTTAACCCAATTTTGCTATTCGGCATGAGTATAGGTACACAATTTCGATTTATGCGGCGATGGTCAAACCACATATTATACTCGCGGGGTGGAATGCGAGCGTGTGAGACTTCTTTCACATACGGTAACCGCGGTATGCAAATCCGAAGGGATTACTAAACCTAAACTTTGACCACGTGTCCCGAAATTCGCACAATGTAATGCAGCTGCATATTATATGCAAGTATTACACTTTATTTTTAGTGGTTTTACGTCACCAACCCTTTTCACCTTTCCGCGGAGTGCGTCGTCGTAATCAGCCACTGTCCACAACTCACAAGCGTCGCATGCGGAAGAACACTGAATATCGTAGATACCTACACAACTAACTATACCCTATACCTTACTACCCGTTTGAAATTCAATTCTTACGTATTGAAATAAATTGGTTGTAAATGTTCTATAATAGTGAAATGAAAACCATAATATGCCGTCTTTAAAAAAATTTGAGTGACCTCAACAATTTGAACGATATTTTCAAAATTGTTTTTTTCTCATGATTTCTAACTATTTGAAGTAAAAAAGATTAAACTATTCTGCTTTTTTATATAATACATGTATCCTGAGGTGTATATACACATTACACACGTCGATATCATTTAAATACGACTCTTCTCCGACAAACGCGAAGCTATCACACTGGAAATGATTCCGAGGCTGATGATTCGAACACTGCTGGCGTCCCTATTCTAATTTCTAGACACAATATATTATGTGTATATAATATATTATGTACAACTTGTAAACCCCTGGGAAATCTCACTGAATAAATTCTGAAAGTTTCTCTCGTGACGAATCCTTACAACATAATTGTATATTAAAATATATGCTGTCCGCGGAGTAATCGAGTTATATATTATAATACTTGTTTGTAGTACTACTTAAAAAGTGACCAACTCTGTGGCGATATACGAATTTCCGTTTTTTTTTCAAATCAGAGCCCTCTTTTTTACTGTAAATTATTTAGTAGATCATTTTTTTGATCATTTTGATGTACCTAATTAAAAATTTGAACGAACAGTTTGTCAGTTAGTTATTAAGATTGTTCATACTTATAGGATAATAAATAGTCTTTAAAAACAGTTTTATAAAAATATAAAATAGGAGTAATATCAGATATAGTATTTGTTTTAATATACTCCCTATAGTAACATAGAAATCTCAATTATATAAAAATATAGTTTAATTTAAAAATTTAAAAATTCAAATTTCTAATAACTACATTATTGAAGAACAAAAAGGAGGTGAACATGCTTGGCGAATTACCCTGCATTTTATAATATCCTTATATATATAAAAATAAAAGAACAGGCCTTTTTTGTGTTCCAATTTTTTGACGACACTATTTAATATTTTTCCAATTTTTTTTCACAGAGTTGGTCCTAATACATTCCTGAGGGTCACCGCCTTGAACGATTTTTAATTTTTTTGTTGGAGGGAAGGTAGAGAGGGGATTGTATTTTAATTGTATATATTGTATATTTATATAAAATACAAATACCACTGATTCACCATTCACTGATTGCTGTATCTCAAAAACTACTCAACTTACAAACTTGAAATTTGGATTAGTATGTAGCAATAAGAAAGGATTTGCCGAAATTCGCAAATTCTTTTAAAGAGGTGCTCAAACAGATACATTGAGGTTCGAGATGAAAATTAAAAATTTTATTTGCTATTGGTTACTTTCTACAGTAGAAATTAGTATTTATTTATTATTGGTTAATCGAACAGATCAGATACAAGTTTGCATAAAATCAAATTATTGAACATTGCCTACTGGCCTACTGAAGTAAAAAAGTTGCCCTTTGTCCGCGATCCGACGTATAGTCGGATTGCCTACCAGGATGGCTGAGTTGCACTTATTGCAGCAAGTTACACCCAAAAGGAGTTAAATAAATATAGTTATAAATATTTTTTTAAGAGTTTCGATCTTTCACGGGCAACGAAGTGCATGGGTTCAGCTAGTATATTATATATAGCTATAGTAAAAGTATCATTATATTTTAATATACCAATTATTATTATAGTGAGACCGAAATTGAAGTATAATAAGTACCGGTTTGCGAATCCAAAAACACCATTTACGGAATGATCGGATCGAGTGTAACATTACCTTATATATTCATACCCAAGAGCAATCAGGACAATTTGTTTTTGATAAGGAGTGCTGTTAGACGACGGCGACGGGCCAAATTCACTGACATCAATTCGACAATCCCCTTGTGGTACTCATATCATAATATATTATAAATGCGATGTTTTATGATTTCGCGCCTTCTCCTAAATCCGTCCGGTCATTGTTTTGTCGCACACGTGTCACGTACACGCAAGCTGTACGAGCAGGTGTATATAAGACATTGATATAATATATATACCCATATATAGTATATCTATATATTATATTATATTATAATAATAATATTTTATATTGCATGCACGTCGGCGTATTGTGTTACTGCGCTCGCGCATATAATTATATGTACATAACACCAAATTTATATATGTGTAACTGATAACCGTTGTGCAGACCGACCGGAAACTGGTGAAAACGGTTTCACTTTCGCATCTCGTCGCCGAAATTGATGCATCATATTATTAATACTATTGTAACAAGTGAAGGTTACGATAAAATGGCAGCCGGCAAAAAAATTGCTAACAAAAAAACCGGTCGCTGATCAAGTCGACGACTGCTGCAGGTGGATACTTACGTTTCACTATACATTTTTAATCTATGTCAAAAACTATGATTAAATAGTTGGAGTTTGTGTCGTTCAGTTTTTAAGAATATATTTTATCAAAAACCACACATATGCAATGTACATTACGTCATACAAATAGCCAATAGAAATTCTACAGGTTTTAAAGTCTGACCCCCGGACCCAAGTCGAAACGCATGACGATCTTATTTTTTTCGCAACTTATCTGGGACTGCGATACAATATAACAAGTTGGTTCATAAGTAGTCGGCATGAACAAGATATAATTGCAGCAGTCGACCATAATATAATACACATAATATTATTATTCGTATATCTTAACATCTTATTATGATAAGCGTGATAAGTACCTATACACATTCCACCACAGTCGATTTCTACTTATTACCTCACTATATTATTATTGTTATAGCTCCAACTATATAGGTACAGCAGTGCAGCACATCTACGTTTGGACTTGATCGTAACATACAGTAGTTAATCGCATACGTAAAGCGACGAGTAAATGGACAATTTTTAATTCAGTCCAAACAATCGATGTGGGTTTTGTACACAATAAATTCTAGATTACGACGACACCTATAATGTACAGTACAAGTCACCCAAACGAGTTTTCAACAAATTTGTTGCAAGTATTTCATAAGTGTCTGTTTAGGACTTACGGATGAAGTGCTGCTAACTTCATGAGGGTCTGTAAATACTAATATAACATTATTGCAATGGACTTTTGTACAACACTCGAGTACAAATATTACCCTATGATTTTTTTTTATTATAATTTCTAATATTACTTTTTATTATGAATAACTCGGGTTGGATAATGTCCGTCTGTAAAAATGTACCGGGTGGAAATGTGCTACTCCACCGAAAATTACATGGTGAAACCTATACATTCGTAGCCGACGGTCGTATTTCGCCGGTTCGGGTTTATGATGGGTTTCGACACACATTGACGAGGCGGGCGCTTGACTAATAACGATACCTGGTGTAATTATATTATATTATTAGAATAAATATTATACCTTGGCGCGTGTGGTACTTTTCAGCACCTGCAGACGAGCAGCCGTAGGTGCAGCAATATACATAATACATATACACAATACACATATCTCGTGCTGTGGCAAGCAGCTGTATATATAGCTTATAAATGTTAAAACCTAGGTAAACTATAATACGTATATATACATAATGTTATATATAGGTACTTCACCATACTGCAGGTATGCGAACTCTGAGTGATGTAATATTATGCGCATTGTAGGCGCATGTTATTATAATATTATATACCTATGCGTCTCGATTACTGTTCGAACATTTATATCATTATCGTCGTAGTCGTGGTATATCGATCTCTAGTCCTTTTCGTGTATATTCGTGTACGAGTTCGACCTGCAGAACGGACGATATCGTATTAATTTTACGTAACACCAGAGAAAATACCTTATAACCTAGAGTAGTTAGACCACGTCTGCGCACCTTTAATGTGTACAACTCGCGTACTACCACTACTGCGGTACATTATAATACCTAATTACCTACGATATAACGTATACAATATACAGGTATATATAGGCATCTACTAGCACGTGTATATATATATTTATATATACTCAATACATGTATGTGTACGTATATAATAGGTATTATAGGTACGTGTGCGCCTATACCACATGTGCGTGGCGCGACCTTTAATCGTTACGCAATGGCGACGTGATACGTATATTGAAATGAGTTGTCGAATAATATAATATAATATTATTGTGTTTGCTTTTAAAGTTTGTTTTTATACGCGGATAGGTACGTGCGCCTCTATACCCGCATCATACTATCCAGATACCTCCAAAAATACACAAATTACCTCACAGCCCTATATCGAAAATACAAAAAGGTATACACAAGTTGTCTTCGATGAACAGGTAGTTCATAAATAAAATGAAAAAATGATTATACTCCCAAAAATATTTACTCCATAGTTTGCCAATCGCCAATGCCTAATTTAAGTGAGTTGCAGTAGCGGTTTTAGGGGAGGCAAGGGAGCCATGTCCCCCTCCAAGTTCCAAAAAAAAAAAAAAGACAATTGGTCCTACCTATTATACAATTGAATTTAATATAATATACGCTTTTATTATTACAGTACCTACCATGAATTATAATATTACTAGCTGATCCCGTGCACTTCGTTGCTCGTTAATACCAACTCTATATGACTCAAACTTTGTTCAATTCGTTATTTAATATTCGGTGTATGATGTTCAAAATGTATCTTAACTTTTCCTTTGCCCTGCGTGATAAAAATTCTGATTTTCAGCAGAATATTATCAGGTAGGCAATCTACCTGCGGTAGATCGCGGACCCCGTGCTGTTTGTACGTAAGTATATGATTTAGCTCTAAAGTATCAAAGTTATACCAAGTTTGTCGTATTCCGCCTAATGTGGATTAATCTCGGGATTAATATAATCAATTAATACAAAATCCTAATATAACCTAACCGTACTAATATCAGATCGTAGAAGGGTGAAAATTGAGGATTGTATGTATTTTTGTATGTTGTATCTATTATTTTTTTTTTTATATATATAACCAATACCTTAGTTACCATTTATAAACAATTATTTCTACCGTAAATTATCGAAATCCCTGTTTGAGCACTTCTTTTATTTTTTTCTGGACAACCCTTATCACTTAGGGGTATGAAAAATAGATGTTAGCCGATTCTCATACCTACTGAATATGCACAAAAAATTTCATCAAAATCTGTCAAGCCATTTCGGAGGAGTATGGCAACGAAAACTGTGACACGAGAATTTTATATATTAGATATTTGTATACTCGACTTCGTTTAATTGTAAATTCTCTTTACATTTCACCTATAGTGGATAGTTTAATGTTTTCTGATATGGCCACCCCTCCACTCCTCTTATAGAATTAAAATATAATATTATTGTAAATCGCTTTTTATCAATTGTTAAAGGTAACAATAGGGGAATGGGGTAATAGCAAATAGCCCCACTGGTCTATTTTGGAAACAAATATAGCGGTGATACACTAATACCTATATCAGATTTCATATTATTAAACAATGCCATTTGAAACTGTTTCGGTGCTACTGGTTACAGCCTATGCGCCTGCGGAAGTGAAGGATTTAACGGTCGTTAAGTCGGCAAATGCCGACAATGGTGCCCACCTATAAATTACGGTGAAAAGGTTTTGTAATAAAAGATAAGTATACCCACCTATGCCATGACTAGCGATAAGTCTTTCGCGTGCCCACTAGATTTTGTGTTGACGGCTGTCATTTCAATCTTAAATCCTCCACCCGACCCTGCAGCTGAATATATTATATAATATTATTATACACACACCGCGAATCCGGTATAAGTACAGAGTGACGTGGAAAATGCTGGCACTATACGGTCTTCGAATTTCCATCGCTCTACGCGGTGGCCCGGATTTGGGGGTGGCGATTGGGGCACCAATGTAATAAAATGTAGGGATGCATTCAAATAGTGGAAAATATATAACTTAATGGATGCCTTGGAAAAGTTGTTATGAAACTCGTTTGGAATTTGAACGATCGTCCGGAAAGTCGATGGTGGTTTTTGAGGGGACCTTGACTTGGTTTTTCGGGGCGCGGAGGGATTCGGCAAGTCAAAATAAAGTCGTCCACTTCCCACTGCAGGTTATCGCGTATATAATGTATCTTAGGACCACATATTATATTATGTTCATATAACGACCGTGGCGGTATACTTTTACGCCTACCTATTATATTTTATTATTATAACAAACGGCGGCGACGTACGTGACCGTAGATCGACCGGACCGATATGTACACGGGCGTACAGAGTATCTACACTTCGTCCGCAGAGCTGTCAGAGTCGTGAAAAACACCGTCGACCCGTGGACAGATACGGCTCGGTGGAAAGGTTGACCCGACCGGACGACGACGAAGGCCGAGGAATACCGTCGCGTCTCGAGTGTATTTTTTTATTATTTGGTTTCGTCTCGCTCACAGTCTCTCTGACCCTCCACCACCCCTTACACCACCTCCTCGAGGATGTTACTGCTGCACATCCGCCGCCGCCGCAGCGTAAACAATGGACGGTCCCGACTGTATAACACTATACTCACATATTATTATCTGTATATATAATACGATTATAACTCGTTTGCTTGCTTTATTCTCTCACTCTCTTTCTCTTTGAGAGTGAAAGAGAAAGAGAATGCTCCTTCTTTTTCTCACTCACTGTGTCTCTCCTTATTTTTCTTAGTGCAGGTATATTACCCCGCCCGCCACTGCCACGACCATATAATATAGTCTGCACCGCTATATTATATTCTTCGGGACGAGCGGCATATCGTGGGAGTCGTTTTCGAAAACGACGACGGCGGCGATATAATAATATTATAAACTCGATCGGAATTCACAGTGCACTGGTACAAAACCACACCGCCTTGGTAACCGCGGTGGAGGAGGTGGTCGCGAGCATCGGACGTTATAGAACCATAATGGTATGATGTGGTGCTGCACGCAGTGATAATGTTATAGGTCGGCGCTCGTAAAACTCAATTACGAGAATATTATAAAAAATATCTTATACGCAGCCACCGCCACTGGGACCGGTTTTATTTTTCATTTTTCGTTTTAAGTACACTGCACGCGAGCGTTTTCGTTGTTCGACCCACGCAAATCACACCGGTTGTATATAGTGCCTATAGTGGCATAGTTTGTGTCAGGCGAGGGATGGATGCACATCCCGTGATCATAACACCACTCTTAAACTAGGTATTATATTATTACCTTGAAATATTATAATCGTTTCGAGTACACAGTATCGGTGTATAGGTACAGCTGGGCCGTTTAGGATTAGCCGTTTTAGGATTTGCGAGGCTGCACAGTCAAAAATAAATGCGAGACCTGGTGTGAAAACAATTTAAAATTAATTAATTTTTACAAGTGTTCGACCACTTTTTTCTGTTCACATTAACTGGCTTGAAACTGACAAATTTCAGAAGAATTACACCAAGCATATCAGCTGGACGATACCTCGACGTGTATCCTTAAAAAGTAAATGAAGGCAATGTGCGGAACAAAAACAAGCTCTAGAATTTTCCGAAAGTGTTACAACTGTACCCCTTGATTTTGTCCTATCATATTGGCCCCATTATCAAATAATAATATGCTTGACCGTGACAGTTATTATTTATTTATTGGATAATAATAAGTAGGTATACATGGTTGCCTTCTTTCTAATAAATGAGTTCGATATTATTAAACAATTTTCTCGAACGCGAGACCCCATAAGTCTTGTTATTAAAATTCACCAGGCCCCAACTCTGCCCCCTCTCCACTCCCTTATATCGGCCATGACCCATATATTATATTGTATTATATCATACTCAGCAGGTTGTGTACGTACCTAAATGTATACAGATTTCCCGCGGGATAATGCGTGAAATAATGCCAATGTGGCTATTATTGCAGTATGATACACGAGATCGTCGTTCGATCTCAGACATTATACAATATAATAATTAATAGTATAACACTTATAAATTTTAACAGTAATGGTGCGTTACACATTAAGTTGTATAATATCATCGTCGTGTCTGTATGAAACATTATGGTCGCTAAAACCAAAAACGCTAATATAATATTATGCATAATCGAATACAACGCTCGTCAGATCGGTGCACATGACACGCGGGAGCGTCACGACGCGTAAACCCTTTTCTCGCGTTTCGATGCACTCTGTATAATATTTAATAAATATTAATATAGGTACTCATATTGTAGTCCTTTATATTATGTATAGGTAGGTATATCTACGTTTAATATTACGAAGAGTGGTTTGTTCGTTGTAATTACACAATGAATCGTATTCGAAACGTTATCCATTTCGCCGACGGTGTGCTTTTTATTATATACGAACCAGTAGATTCCGTGCATAAACAATTTTAAAAAATGTACATAATGTACGTGGCAGGTGTGTGATTAGGTGCACCGATTTCGCGTGTGTTATACCTATATTTTCATCCGACAATCGTATACCATGATTTGATTTTTCGGAACAACGTAATATTAATATAATATTATAATATTATATTATTAGACATAGGTAACACTACCTGGCGACGAGACGATCGGTTTTTTTTCTCACACCTGACCGTCAATTTATTCCGACTGCGATTATTGCGATATGAGTCGCAAAAAAATCTCAGCCATCTCGAGTTGTAATCGGCCATGACAACGATATTATTATTATTATATTATGTTATATAGGTACCTATATAGAGTAGGTAGGTAACTGCTGCAGACACGGAACATAATACTGTATAATAATAATTATAATAATATACTTGGTCGAGTATAAATTGGTCGATCGATCGAAATTATATTATAATATTTATTGTCACCGTAGTAATGCTGCAATAATATGTTTTTAACGCTTACGCTTAGCGTTTTTAACGCTAACGTTACTCAATATTTATGTAGATACGCTTTGTCGTGTATTTATGATAGCAACGGACAACGCTATTCACGCGTTCCCATATTACAATAATAATTATTGTTCGATCGTCTATGTTATGTTATTATTATTATGATATTGAGCTTAGACGACAACGAACCATAATAATATTAAAGTGTATAAAAATGTTTAATCAAGATTTTACTCGAGTAAAACGACAGTCCGTTCTCTGCGTTTTGTGTAATATTATTATAGTACAGGTTAGGTTAGGTACCTAGGTACCTACTTCACTACTTGTCAAATTGTATGCTAGCAAGTATATCTGTATATGTAGATATAATAATGACGTGTGCATATTATAATACTTATTACAACGATTCCGATTCAAATAACCCGCACATTATAATGTGCGAGTATAAAACGTAAAATAAAAAAAACTCAGTTATAGTAATAATAATAACCGAAGGTCAGACCGAGTTTAAATGCAATACGGTCAACGACTCTATTGTTCGTATATAATATAGTATTATTATAATCGAGAAAACTAAATTGAAGTTTGCAGTAGGTAGTACCTAACTCCAGCAATAACGAATCATAACAATATAATTAAGTGGGCAATGTGTACTTACTCTATTTTTACGATTTTTACGTTTTTTTTATTTTTATTTTTTCTTTCAAAATAATAATTGTCATCCAACAAGACTTAAAATTACCAATGCGACACGTACAATTGCACTTAGACTATAAGCTTTAATTTATTTACTACGAACTTTGTCTAGTAAAGTATAAACAGTGAAACCCCTAAATACCGGACACTCTTGGTCACTAATATTTTGTCCGCTATTCAAATAGGTGAATAGGTTCAGTTTGTAGAAAGATTGTAGTTTTTTCCCAAAAAAACGTCTGTTATTTGGAGGTTTCTGCTATTTAGAGGTGTCCGTTAGGGGAGGTTCAACTATAATATTATACATATACATTATATTAGGTATGCTACGGTAAATGTAAACTACAAACACTGAAATACCTACTAGATACATAGGTACTCATCAAAGGGTATATTTTTAAATTTTTAAACATTATAAAATACTGACTTTGCGACATGGAAATTTTTTGCTTATTTTTGGGTTACATTTCCATTAGGTATAGCCTATATTAACCATAACGGAATATTGAATATTGCTTCGATGTCATTATATTATTAAACTATATATGAATAGAATGTAGTAATAAAACAATGCCTACATTTTCTATCATGATTTTAAAAAACATCTCAAAGACAATGGGTGTATAAAAAAAAACGTATATATAAATATAAAATACTATAATATACTAAACGTACACAAACAATTTGAATTTAATCGATATGAGTTTCGTGTGAATCTAACTTATTTAAAACTATACATATTGTAATTAAGGTAGACAAAAAGAAACCTAATATTGAATAAAACTAGAAAGTAGAAACTCAAAATCAGTCAGTAAATTATGTGTGATGTGTAATATTATATTATCTAGGCTCACATTAAACCCATCGAATTCGACCAAAGAATAGTCGTTAACAAACGGCGACGCTATACATTTGCCATAAACGCGTTTAACTACTGGACAAGTTTTAAACGACAATTATTATTATAAAGAGTAAAAAGAGTCGCTAAAAAAAAACTGTATACATTAATTTCAAGTTCATTACGATAATGCGTGAGACAGGAGCTCATCGCTCATATATGGGTGGGTACATATATAAATATATAATATATTATACTATTCTTATAATGTCTCAGCATAATGATAATGGTTCAACAATCACCATCGGCACACCGTTTATATAAATTGCTATCGTCTATTCAAAATATGTACTAAGTCGAAAAAGTAAAAAAAAAAAACGGAGGCTATTCTACTTTATATAATATATATTTTATAGGTCCATAATATAATAAATATATCATTACTGTCGTAAATTATGTCGTTCGATAGAAATTACAATATTACCGAAATCACATGCACACACCATAGTTTTTCTGAACGAGTTTGGTAAACTTCCATGTTTAGGTAAGTATGCCTATAGAATATACACTGCAGGGTGATTCGTTTAACTGCATTAAACACTATCATTATCAAGAAAAGTATTAACGTTTTTGAAAATATTTTCTTCAACATGATTTGAATTCATTACGAAACAACATTCTTGAATAAAAAGTTATTTTTTGTACCTACTGTTTTTTGTTATAATCATATTTTAAGTTCTTTGCTTTTTTGAATGTGACCAGTAAAATACGTTTTTAGTTTTTCACTCCTAAACAGAATATTTTTCTGAGAATTTCAATAAAAAACAAAAGTCCAATTCTGAATGTGTGCTCATAATTAGTGTTACCAATTATATGTTTACAATTTCTGTACCATTCAGGGACGGATTAAAGAGAGACACAAACGTTAGTTTCTTAAAAACGTGAACAATATTCTGCTGCAGTATTACTTATCTATAGGCCCATTTGACAAGGAGAGGGTAAAATATTTTCCTTTTTAATTTTTTTGTTTGACTATCATATCAGTGATAACTGATCAAGTATTGCTTGTGACATGTTTTCTTTCGTATAGGTGGAGAATTTAAAAACTATTTATGAATTATACGTAGATAGTTAGTTAAAATTTAATCTTATAGCATTAATTGTTATGTAATTTTAAATTAGCAACCTCATTTTTTTTTTAAATAAAATTTTACCATTTACACATTTTTGGGATTTTTGTGGTATTTTAAAGTTTTTTTTTTAAATTAAAATTAAAATGTTTTTTTTTTTTAAATTTTCCCACACTCTTGCATGGTTTTTATAATAAATACATATAATCTAAACGTATGAAAAAAAAGAATAATTATTTTTTGGATTAAAGAAGTCCAAAACGATCAGTTCTGTCTGTAAAAGTTTTTACAATCCTTTAAAAGTTTAAAATATCGTATAATATTATACAATTTATAGTAAATTTATATCGATATTTTTAAAAATAAAAATTATTTAGAATATTTAGGGAATTTTTTATGTTTCTTTTTTTATTATTATTAAAATCATCAATAAAAATGATGATAATCGACCCAGAAAAGGACTTGCCCTTACAGGCCCGCCTCCCACCTCTGCGGACTGTCTTGGCTTAGGCTATAAGTACCTAATAAACTTGTGTGCGAGTTTTACGCGGACAAAATATAAACTATCATTTATATATTTCATAGTATATGAGTATGAATGTCTGATAATGACGCATTTGAAGCTGAATATGATTAGAAACAAGATGATTTGAACGTTTGAGAACATTTCTATGGAGAACTATATACTTTATCGAACAATATATCGCATAATACATCGTATGCTGTACTGCTTCGAGGCCTGTGCAGGCTTATCTAAATTTCACGATCGATTCCGTTTTATACATGTATAATACATTCATAGGTATGTATGTAGATATACAATATAGTTCCAACGGTTTAAACTTGCAGCATACGGAGACTATGGCAATAATTATAATAATATATTATTGCCATTACGCGTTCGTCACCGTTAAACATTTAGCTTTAAATTATAATACAGTGAAACCTGTATATAACGGACAGTCACGGGACCAAAATAATTGTCCGTTATAGACAGGTGTCCGTTGTAGACAGGTTTCAATGTTTTTAATCTTTATTAATATTATACGTACATACATAATATTATATGTATTATACACATACATTATAAATTTAATTTTAATTATTTATTACAATTACAATTATTATTTTTATATTACACACATACAATGACACATTATATTTGTATAAATTTATTAATTATTTCTTAAAAAATGATTCTATTGATGTTTGTTTTTTGAGCATCGATTTGGTCATTTCCAACTCGTGATGGATAATTAATTCGCTCACATATGAAAATCCTATGTATTTTTGTCCGTTATATGAAATTGTTGTATTAAATATTAGTGTCCGTGTCCGTAATAGAAGGAGTCCGTTATAGACAGGTCGAAATACATTAGAATGCCTATCTTTTTGCCGGGACCTGGTCATTTTGTCCGTTAAGAGAGGTGTCCGTTATATACAGGTGTCCGTTAAGTCAGGTTTCACTGTATTATTATATTACAAACAGCAAATATCACGATAATATGATAATACGTACGCATCATCACATAATACCTAAATATATATATATATATATATATACATGTCACATGTGTGTGTGTCGTGTACTCGTGTGTGTAGTGTGTGAATAGTGCGGATGCCTATGATAATATTAAATATTCCATAAATGTGTATAACATATAATATTATGTAATGCATCTGATGAGTTTAGGAGTACGTTGACTCAGTGGCGTGCACAGGGACGGAGGTTAGTGATTATGCCCCCCCCCTCATAAAACTCCTTATTTGTGTCTTTGCAGGTATTATCACTACAATTTGTTTAAATATATTATTATTACTCATAACATCTTGCCCCCCCCCCTATTTAAAATGGCTAGGCACTCCACTGTATGTCGTTACTATATTGTAGGTGTATTATACCGTATTTATACGCAGTATTATAGGTACTGTTAGACTATTCCGTTTAATATTATATAATATATAATATTAATAATTCTTTTTACATTTCTTAAATTTCTAGACACGCGCTCTTGTTGAATATCGTTCGATAATATAATATAATATTTGTCTCTCGAATACGCACGCTACAGATATTTTATTCAGTACGTCTCATATAATACGATTGTTTTGAATTGCGTAATATAATAATTTAACGTTATGCAACGCGAGTTTGGGGACTTCTTACAACAATATAATAGTTAACGGCGGCTTATAAGGTTGGGGAAAATAAATTGTGTTTCTTTTTCCCGTATAATGTGTACGGTGTTTACACACAATATAATAACATTATTATGTCATATCATAATATTATCGTGTCGTAGGTTTGAAAACATCCGATGTCGACGATAAATGTTTTGGACGTTTTACGCGCGATGGACGGTAACCAACCGCTGCTCATTCGGCAGAAACACGATATTATATAGTACATATATATACAATGTGGTTGTGCTGAGGGAAAACGAAACATATATTTTTCGTAGTTATCGAAATATTATTTCGTCAAAAACTTTGTCTGAAGTAAATAACGTATTAATATATTATATAAGTCCTAGGACATCATTTCGATTTATTTTGAGAGTGCGTCGAATTTAAGGAAGACCATAATAATTTCTCTCTTTCGACGGCCACTTCATCCAACAGTTTCACGTCATCGCTGCACAGACGGATGACTAACGAGGCTGTTCCAATTGGTTGACGACGACCCTCGTAGACGACATGTTACATTCAAAAATGTTCAAAAAAATCGGAAAGGTATAATTATATGGTGGACCAAAAAAAAAAGGACCTTCAAATGCTCGGAGAGAAGGACAACAGACAGGTGACAAGGGAAGGGGAGGAATAGAAGAGGTCAAGACAGCTATCGCGAGAGACTCAATCGAGGCTTTTGAAAGTTATAGTCGGCGCGAAAATCTCATTCCGACCGGGACACTATAAATTACTGCACGGGGATGAGCACAAAAAAAATCCAAAGACTTATATTCACTCGTTTCGGAATCTTTTAGATACGATACGGTATATACCTATACCGACGAACGATGATTATGATTCCATCACAAAGTGGCGATACAATTTGTCGGGCGACACGTAGGTGTGCGCGACTGCTGGTCTGCGAAAAACATTATAATATAATAAATAAAGTGAAAAATACCAAAATCGACGGTTGCGGTGGTGGAGGTGGCGTCGGCGGTTACGACCCCATACAACTATTTAGCCGTCGCATCGCCATGGACAACAATGCCGCACAGCAGTCGTCGGACGATTTAAACACCAAAGACGATTATCCGTCCCGACCGGTTTTCGTGCGTATCGGTCTGATGCGGCCCCGGCGAAGGTCCTCGTATTATTATATTCTTACTTATTGTTACCTACATTATAAAATGTATTATTCTCTCGCCCGTAGAGGCGAGTAAAAAACATCACTGCTCGCGCGGGTGTACGTACCTATTGCAGTGCGTGTTGGCACAATATTGTAAAATATGAATGAAGGAAAAAAAATTACTTTTAATAGGTAGGTATAATTAATTTGGTGTATCGTAATATTGATTAGAAAAAATAAAAATAATCATTCAACTTAAATATAGAGCATATTATATTGTTATATTATCAATAATAAATGATAATAATTAATAAACAAATTTCAAAATATCTCTTTCCTATATTTTGACTATTTGTATTGAAAGTAAGACGTTTTCTTAACGCACTGATATTTTACAATGCACTAAATTAGTTTTTGTAATTTGTTCTATTACTTTTTTTTCCGATTGCCGTAAAGCATATACACTCTCTCGCTATTACGAAATTCGAGCCCACAACTGAGAGTACCTACGTGTTTTGTCAATTAATGTTTAAATACGATTTTGGAAATCCGTCGTCACTTGTCGACGCCCGTCCTCGAAAGCTGCCACACGATTGTTATAAATATTGTACTACCTATACAATATAGTATATTAGTATATACAATATACATGTATATTAAACTATAACGGTATATAAGTTTTAATTTCGTATTAATGGCTGGCTTCTTATATTTATACAATCATAAAATAAAACGGTTTACAAATTATTTATATAGCAAATTACAATATTTCATTTTATTACAGGTCAAATTGTCAATAAGATTTTGGCAAGTGATCAAATCGTGTAAGCTTTTGTTATTAAGCTACTTAGGCAGGAGGACGTGTTGAGTACGTTCATCGAGGAACTAGAACATTATATTATTATACAATAATAGTGGGCAGGTTTGCATGCGTATACGAGGTCAAAGATGAAGTAGACAACCTGTATACTATATAATATTATGGTCGATGATGAACCGATCTATATAATAAAATATATTATACATTGTTCCTCTAAACTTAACCGAGTATATATAAGGACAGTGCTTTAACCGAGTTTGAAAATAAAGTATTGAAAATAACTATTCTGTAAACATGTCATTCGATCGAATCCGATTTCTCAGTCAAGTATCCCGCAGGCAGCTATAAAAACGGAGTAAACGCCTCGAGTTTCGAGTATATTTTTTAAATATCATAAAATGCTTTTTAAAAGTATTTCATACCCGAGTCTGGAACGACAACTTTTTTATGATAATACATCAGATGTAACGACGGTATAAAATAATATTGTACATTATCTGACCGCATTGGGGTATTCCCGGTTTGGTTTGATATCCTACAGAAAATGTCAAACATTTAAACCAAAAGAAAATACCTAATAGTTCGATGTGAAACCCAAAAGAACGAATATTCTTACCAAATCTCACGATGGATGACAAGGATATAAAATGGAATTATTGTTGGCGTGAAAATATTAATATAATATTATTTCGTATTCTCATTTCATCGATTTTATATATTTTATTTTTTTCCTTTTTAGGGTTTCTCATAAGTTCGGCTCAAGGTTGTTAAATTTATAAAAATTTCCGTTCGTTCTCAAAAACCAGTTGATTTATTAACACGCCTTTCGTGTTAGGGCCCTTAATATTTTGTATATATATATATACGCGGACGGGCTGTGAGAAACTGATCTCGAGTGAGTGACCTGTTCTTGACATTAGGCCCCAGCTATTATAATATAATAAGAACAATAATATTATCATAAGGCGTATGGTTGTCATGGGACGAGAAGAAAACGGGCGCACCGACGACGGCGACGAATGACGATGATGATTATCTGTTTCGAACTCGGTGGAATTCGTTCGTCCTTATATTACACGTTACGTTTTATATTGTGTATGTAACCAGCGGATGGTACCTATGTTATATACGTTGTATACCTCGATTATACCGTGTGATATAGGTACCTTGATTGTGTACCATGTTATGCGGCAGGTAGCTCGCATGTACTGTATAGTCATAGACATAATATAATATATTATAAAGTATTGTTATAAGGTCTGCAGTGCGATGCGCTCACCGAGTGCATTCGGGAAAGAAAAAATAACAAATCATCCACCTATTCCACCTCATATATTATATAGTATAGTATATATATATACCTACATTATGTTAACGTCATGCGTGTAATACATATATACACATATCTTAGTGTGTGTCAGTCTGTGACTTGTGAGCTGTGTGTTGAGTTGACCGAGGGCGCGCAGGCAGTGGACACGGATGATGTTCCGTATTACGTACGTTACGATACATATTATAATAATATAATATCGTCGTGTATATATGGTACATATATATATATATATATAATATATATAAATCGGAACCACGCCTACGCCGAGCGTCGGTTCAAGGCCGTAGAAAACGACCGTCTGCAGGACAAAGGGTTTCTCCTCCACCGAACGGTTGTCGTAGGCCCGATAACGGTATATATACACATTATATACTTACCATATATATATCATACTGTGTATATATGTGTCTGTGTATGTAAGTGTATACATAATATAAAAGTAGGTATAATAAAATCTCTTCTGGACGTGATATTATATTATTATATGTATATGCGAGCCATATCCTCGCCGTGCCCAAGTCCGTATGTATAATATACACTGCAGTTGTACCTGCCTGTATATAGTGTATATACACCGTGCTGCTCGGCTCCTCCGATAAACGTTACGACGCCGATGTGCATCAGTTACACTTACACCTTATATGCACGAGTGTTGAATACACATAATATATAGGTAGGTAGCTCCACGGAGTCATTTTCTGGCCGATGCAAGGCCGCGTGCTAGTCATTTTCAAATAGTAACAATTTTTTTTATATTCCAATGCTCCATATTATGTAGAGATATGTCTATTGATCATTATATTATTTACATTAATATTTAATTACTAGTGATGATTACCTAAAATGATCGTCAAACCGCATTTAGCCCAATCGTTTTTAATTGAAAAAAAATATTAATCGTCTCTTTTCATAAGCACTCGTTTTCTTTTGTATTCAAGAAACACGATCGATACGTTATTAAAATTCCGTATGTTTAATAATATTTTTTTTTAATTTGAGGGTTTTTTTTTTTCTAGAGGTTGTAGTGAGTGTGGTTGGCTATTGGTAATGTTTTTTTGCATTCCTCTGAAAATTCTGAAATTATGGTCCTCGATATATATAATTTATTAGCTATATATCCGGGGACCGAGTATTATATTATATATAGCCATATAGGTATGCCTTACCTGTTACAAGTCTCAACCAGCTCGACCAGAGAGAATTTTAACATTATAATCGTATTATACTGTGCAGAGTCATACGAGAGTCCGTGTCCAACATATGACTATTCTAACCCACTGTCCCTTTGATCGACGCACGTACATCGAGGACCACGTGCTGCTGCAAACCCATTACCCGCTGAGCACACGCATCATTATTGTCGTCATCGTAGGTGCAGTATTACAATAATGCGGATTACTCTTAGGATTAAGTACCACCCACAGCGTGAAATATTTACAGACACCCGAATGGGCTAACCGATTTCATCCGAGCCGGAAACACGTTGGCGTTAAACGAGAAAAACGAAATTTCACGATTATCCCAACAGCCCCGAGCCGTTATTTTCGCCTCTATCCGTATATATTACATATAAATACGCTTAGAAAACGTTTAGAAGAGCACTGTCGTACGGTAACACCAGTAAACGTACTGCTGCAAGAGAAGTAATCGGAAACTATATAGTACCCCCGGTGTCCTCGTTTCAAATAAAAAACAATATATATACTATTACGAAAACGGATCATCCCTGGGGATGTAGTCGAGTATATAAGAAACTCTGCTATAATCACACATATAATACTATAATAACATAATAGTATATGAATCAAAGTTGTTCGTGAAAAACGAGAGGCTAACTTTTTTACGACTGGTTTAAATATTGTAGTAAACATCCATCTGACAAGCTGTTTGCGATTATATGATATTATAATGGCTGCGTATTTATAATGTCCCTAAATTGAGTTTCTATTCTCGAGTTCCCACCACGACGGGTTTCGTCAAAACGATTGTTTCGTTCGATTTACACCGCAGTTGTTGTATTATACCATATGCATCAGCTAAAATAATATTATCTCTCGGTTACGTCACCGAGCGTCGATTTTGTAGGACATCACATCCGTTTGGTATACGTATTTCAAATGTATTCGATTTTAGAAACGCGTATAACGGTCACTTTAATATAACGATCACTAAAGTGCTATAATGTATTACGATTCCATCATAGAGGACGGAGAATCAACCAGCAGTGTTGGTTTTGGATCAAATTTGCTTACCAAAAAGTCGGTTATAAGTGGTGAATTGAAAATCATATTGTTTTAATAAAAGACGCCTTTCCGTGGTTGTATTGTAGTTGGCATTGTCTCGACAAAAGTATCAACCGTCCGAATATTGAGTAACTATAGACTCGCACGTAGAGTGTCACTGTGTACCTATTTTTTTCAAAACTGTCTTTTAGCATAATTTTACGTCGAGAGCTCGACTCGTAGTTTATAAGAATATTTTTAACGAAATACGTAACGTATAGGTATATAGCAGTAATGCAGTATAGATACCTAATGATAGATATCATACGATTAGTTAACTGTTGAGAGAAATCAGAGTAATGCGTTTACATATATTATACTATTATAATAGACAAATAGTGAATTGACAATATATCACTATATCGATACCGTGATCTAAAAGTGCAGCATATGTCTTTGGTTTTATTCCCAGTAGATTATTAAACAGCGGACGCATTAATTTTCTTCTCGTGACGATGAACACATAATATAATAAAAAAAACAACCCATTGTCCAACTTTTCACAAACTCGTTTTCGTACAGTGTAACTGGTTACTGTAGGTCCGGATTTACAGGAAATGTGTCTAATAGCAATAATATGGTACGAATACATTCGATATCGTTTTTCACAATTTTTTTTCTCGTCATTTCGTTGCGTCGCATAACTCTATATAAATACGCTCGTGACATGATTTGGCAGGACTTCAAACATGGACCAGTTTCCACCGTTCGAGAGGATCGTCCTAAAGACGAGGTTCGGTCGACTGAAACATAATATAAACATAATATTATATAATATATAACCTAAGTATATTAAAACGCGTGTGCGCCGTAAATGTACCTATATAATATTATTATAGTATATAGTTATTTAGCGTTGTGAATGTCATTTGCATTAACTATTATAACGATAAATTAATGTGATGCAAATTGCGTTGCAATTTACACTATACAGAGTGATTAACTGAGCATTCCCATCCCGCTCTCATCGTTTAACAATGCATTTATTCAAATTATATTTTTTGAAAATTTTTAGTTTATCCAAATATTATATTTTCAAATTCATACTTCGATTTTGCAGACAATTTAAGGAGTGTCCTGTAGCGATACATCGTATTTTTTCAGATAATAATCACCTTATTTTTACACTACAAATTGTTTAAAGTTTATGTGTATTTAAAATAAATTTGTAAGAGCAGGTTTAAATGTAGGTAATAAAATTTTTACACTAAAGATTTAATATCTGTGATAACAAGATTTGGAAAATGCAGCTGTATGATAATTTGAAAATTATAGTACCTAAACATAAAATATACAAATAATCCGATTAAATTTTAAAATTTGTAAAAATTATGATTTTAATAATATTAATAAGTACTATAGACCATGCGTATATGCATATTATTATATACATATATTTTATCTTTTATATAGAAAACCATTATTAAGAAATAAGGATTATTAGGTATTGTTATAGTAGGTGCATACATTTTAATAAATCTTTAAAATTATCTATTTAAAAACGTATAAATTAAATATTGTTGGTCCTCATATGAAAAATTAATCTTTGTATCGTCACACTTAAATGTTCTTCTTGCATTAAATGCACTTAAATGCACTTCTTAAATGTTTTAAAAAATCTTAAATATGTCCTTAAATATGGTCCTGAAGTATACTTAAATATTTCAAAAACCTTGAATAAATTAATTATTAAGGGATATACAGAGGGTGAACATACTTGACAAATCACTTTGTATATTATTCAGAGTTATAACACAACATTTGTACTTTAATATAAGTTACTACCCTTAAGATCTAACCTAACCTTATATGTTTGTCATGTATCGTAATAATAATGTACAGCAGGATTCAACAACAAGTGTTTTTTCTTTATCGGTTCAGTTGTGGTGAAGTCGACTTTGCTGTCCGATATCCGAATTCCGATCAACGTCCAAATATAATATAACTTTTGTTTAGAAACGAAATATTCGAGTGTTTGACGTTGCCTTATTTTCGGTCTCAAAATCAAAGTGCTTCGGCCTTCGGGGCAATGCGTAAGAAACGGAAATCAATTTTAAACATGCTGCTCCGAAACCAATATTTTCAATCATGTATGACGTACAGTATAAGTAGAAATCGCGGCTTTATTATTCCGTAAAGGCCAGTGAAAATCTTATTTGCACACGAATTCTCTCTTCCGGAAATATATTAAATACAAAATAAAATATAATGTCTTGCTGCAGGATTTGAGTTTCTCCTGATGTCTAGAACTATTTAGGTATGGTCTGCAAGCGGCACCCAACCGGACGGCGAAGTTTGCCAACAATGCGCCCTTTTAATCTCACGGTCCGACGAAACCAGCTCATTTATATTGTAATACCTATTCAATTGTTGACGTTTAATCTTGACGACGGAGCAGGACCTGCAGTCCACGGAGTAGCTACGAAAATTTCCGGTCACCCCACCGCTCTCCATTTCAAAAAAATTCAATATTAAAGAATTATAAAGAGTTCCTATTATAAAAAACGAATTATTATACTTAAATTATTATACTTATTGTACTTAAATGAGTTTTCTAAAAAAAAAGACATAAACTACAATTTTAAATTCGGGTAACTTCAAGGAACACCTGTCGCCGGCGCTTGAACGATAAATCTATATTTCACAAATACAGGAATGGCTGCTGATTTTCAAATGTTTGTATTTAAAATGTCGTTGGTGACATTACAATTTAAATTATTACTTAAAAACAAACACACAAATCGGGGACGAAGAATGTTTTCACTATATTTCACAATAACCTTTGATTTGAGCTTTTCAAAAACCAAAACCGGAACCAAAAAGGCAGGACATTTTCAAAATTAAATCGTGATCCAAAACCGAAAGTATATAGGTATACTAGCTTCGACGCAGGATTCATGTACATGGTTTTAGATTTGTCTTCAATCGTTATCTTTGTTTATATTTGCACTTTTGAGACTATATTGGTCTTGGTAATTTTTCATGCTGGTTGTAGGGAGGGGTGGGATCGACGACCATAATATTATAGGGTTGATATATATATGAATTAGATGATAACAAACATAATATTATACAACTAAATAACAACACACTAAAATAACAAATCACGCGGGTACCTACGAGTGTACCGCGGTAACCTGGTTAAGGTGTATGTACCTACACGAGTAATATTATTATAAGGTATAAGGTACGCGCGCCGTGAAAGAAAAATAAATAAAAACATCAGAACACACCAACGCCGTCTATAGGCGGCAGGATGGGACCGTGGGAAACCACTTGAACCGACGATAATTAACAAATTTTTACTGTCGTCCGCACACACAAACAAACACACTCGCATTTATGTATATACAGGTAAGAATAACCATATAGTATATATGTGGCTGTTATATGTATATACGTGTAGTATATTATATTTGTATATACCTACGTATATATAGGTATATATAAAATATTATCTATATCGTAAGCCGCGCAGGCGCATAAAACGCGCACAATTATTTTATTACGGCCGATTGTGCTCTCCGGCCTCCGCTATACTTCGATTTACGACCGAAAATGACTTTTATGAAACGCTTTTTTCTTCTCGTTTTTTCGCCCAAACAACGACCGTTGAACAGAAATCACCACAACCGTGGTCGTAATATAATAATACGCGTGCGCGTGAATTTTATATATATATGTTATTACATAATAGATGAAATGAGTACAAAACGTCTCTCCGAGTGTGTTGTAAAAATTGCACTTATTTCCTTTTTTTTCGTCGAAACCCGTGTGGTTTATGGTTCACCGGTCTTTGTTCGGGAGGAATGGCGGCCGAGTGGTTGACGTGTACACTACGATCGTACAGCATCGCGAGTAGGTATATAATATATATATTTTATATGTATATATAACTTTATTGCTGCACAACAATAATACGAGCGTTCCATGTCCATATATATTATGTACATGGCATTATAGGGCTGCAGTTTATATATTATAATTTATATGTACTATACGAGGTGGCTTGCCGCAGCTACACTGGCCGTTTTCTTAATTTTTATTTTTTAATCGGAAAAAATGTCTCAATGTCCTTTTTTTTTTTAATAACTCTCTAGTTTAACTATATAATTTGTCTATAACATTGATATTTTATACTAATATATATCGTACCGAACTGGGTCTGGAATATATGAGGGGCAACGTTGAGCAAATAACGGAAACGCATCATTTGGTTGTAAACGGTTATGCCCATAAAGTATGGCTCCGTTTTCTCACGTTTAAAAAATACTCAAGTGGACTATTATTAAAATATACGGCGATTACCTGTACTTATAATAAAACGTCTAGAACTAGAGAATATATCGTAAGAAGCATTGTATTATACTATAATACCTATACGTATATGAAATAAAAACGGTTATGGTTATAGTGTATAATAACTGTGTGTAGATCGGTTAATTGTTTCGAGTGGCGTTTTTTGATCGAACAACAATAAACGTGTCGAGGGGGAAAACAATGAGCGTATCGACGAAAAAGCATATTTAACAAATTATTATTATTACTATATTATTATAATACACCAAAATCTATTATTGTTAGTTGTTGTGTGTATATTTATATTAAATATTGGAACTGAGACTGAAGAGCCTATAGGTATCGGCTTCCGGTTTGCCGTCAGGAATTTTAAAAGCATTTGAACAACGCACACGCGCTGCAGATATTTCAGTTTGCGATCTTTGGTTGACCTAAATAATACATAATAGTAAATAATATAATATGTGCTCACCATATAAACACGTATAACATGTAAACACCTCAAGTAAATGCAACCTGAAAAGGAGATTAAACAAAAATATATTCGCTAAGAACTAAAAAGACAAAACGAAAATCGTGGAGTATTTATACCGTCAAAATGTATAGCTACTCATTAGAGCTCCTTATATTATAAACTAGAACAGAAGAAAAATAGGCAACGGTTTCCGAACTCTATTAGGTTGGTAGGTAATTAATAGAGGCCAATAGTATATAATATATTATCAGGTAAGGGGGGGGGGGCATAGTGAGCATTTTCCCCAGGGTGCCCATATATCAATTAATAATAATTATAATATTAAAAATAATAAATTAACAATGTGCCATTGTGTCAGTATCATTACATCACCATTATACCTATGTATTTTAGTCTCCAGTAATCATAATTTTATATTTTAACTACGGTTACCTGCAGGGCATAGATCCCTGTCCACATAGGGGTCAAGGAGTTGCTGTTGTTCCTCCCTTGGATTTTCCTGGGTCAATTATCATAATCATTATGTAATATCGAATACATAATTCGTAAATAATTATCCTTAGCTATATATATATAATATATATATTAAAGTAACATTTCACAAACCATGCTTCATAGTTTATCACTAATCTGATAGGTAGTGAAGCTAAAAATTGAAAAATGTATTTATTATGCCCCCCCTCCCTTAGCAAATTTATGTGAAAGTCCTTGCTCCTGGTTACCATACTATACAATAGTAAAATTATACATAGGTATTCAATGTATTTGTAATATATTGACGGTTTGTTAATTTAATATGATACTAAAATATTTTAATCTATCAACTTATAGGTGGGAGATAAGAGGTGTTTTGCCGGTGTCATAGAAAAACAAGTTTAGGTGGATGAATTGTAAGTGTAATTTATACATATATTTATAGGTACTTATTAAAATATGACATTAAATACATAAATGATTGTCTCCGTAAGCTAGGCTTGTTGTGGAGAGTGGAGACTATAGGGTTCTTAGATATAACTACTTATACTTGCTAAATAGAAAGATAAAATATTTAATGAAGTCTTTCATAATTGATTCCGGTATATATATATAAATACCCTATGTACGTATAATATTATGTAGTATATAAGCCACCTTCTCTAATTTGTGGGGGGGTTTATCATCTGGCATCCTCCACCTATATGTGGCCAAATATGGCTTAACACTGTTCTTTACACCATATATACAATACACATATAATGTACATATACTCATCGCAAGCGGTTATAGGTTCACGGTTGCTGTTTTTCGGTCTTCAGCGTACAATATACACTTTTATTATGGGTAGGTCGTATGTTACGTACAACGACGTCGACGACCGAACTACCGGAGAGACGATTTCGGTACGGCTTTGTTTTGGTGGATTTGCTGCGTTCTTTTAACGCATATTTTATTATATGTATAATATTATGCGTTTATTGTCCTCGGCGGACTATTTCCCAGAACCGCGGTATAAACGTTTCGACTGTGGTTAATAATCTGTGCTCGCGAGAACAAAATACTCCCATGATACTTATCGTTTAACAAAGTTGTTACGTTTATTTACGACAGCGGCTGATAAATATCTGAAGATCTGTTGTACGCGCGCATAGCATAATATACGCGCGATGAATACGAATAACGCGAGTTAAAATATTTTTTATTTTTTATTTTAAAACAACGCATATTATACCCATTACTCTCGAAAACCACACGAAATCAAACAGATCGTCGCATAATATATACATAATACGCGACTACGTGCGATGAGTTCAACGACTGTTGCACGCGGTACACCAAGTCGAGCTTCCGTCTGGTCCTCTGCTGCTATAATATGAGAGCTAGTTTATGCGTCTTAAGAGAATACGAAACGTATAATAAAATATAATGTATGTGACGTGAAATTATTGTTATTGCGCGGCCGATTGCATTATGATTATGGCTACGACCATTAATTGCGCCGACAACGATGTCAACGATAATATCGTATTCGGTTGGTGACAACGATTGGTGCATATGGAGTCAAATTTCTATTGGGATAACATTTTGAAATCAAATTTTTTAGCTTATTTTATTTTTAAATACTGGGTTCCAAACTGGTACCCAATCGTTATATTATGTGCTCTATAGGTTACAACGATTGAATTTCGATGTATAAAAATTGAATTTCAAACGAAAGTAGATAGGTTTACCTTTACGTGGTATACAATTAGTAGCTATAAACATTTATAACTAATTAAATACTGGTCCTTATTCAATTTGTATACACCAAAATTCTCAGAAAAATAATTTGATTTTGATCTTGAAATTAAAACGTATGTTGTCATTAAAATCAAAAATTAACACTTTTGTTTGTCGAAAAAAGCGTATTGTTTAAATTACTTCAAATTAAGTAAAAAAAAAAAAACTTAAAAAACTTGTCACTTTTCGATATGACTAGTAGTAACCGTTCAAAAAATCATACTGTATAATATTATGTAAATAAAATATATTATAATGTATATGCAGTATGCACGTGTGTATGCCTACTTATTGTAATGTACGGTGCAGTTGGAAAATGATCAGAGATCTCAATCGCCTATAGTCGTGGAGCACGATTCTCGTCGGTTAACGGCGAGCGCTGAACTTACATAATAATAATAATGTGACTATTATTCTTCTAAGTATTATTCTTATTATTATAAAGACTTTTAACGCGTCGTACCTATATAATATAATATACATAATATATATATATATTGTAATATACCCGCGTGTACGGTACACGGTGTACCACGATACACACAGAGTCCGTTTACCACGGTACCGTTTAATCGGTCGTAATGTGGTACACCATAATTAATACAATAATTTATCGTATAAATATATTGTATATTTTATATAGTTACTACATGTAGGTATATATCTATGGGTTTCGTGTATTATTATTATTATTATATAGAGGCATCCGACTGCGTGACGATTGCAGCAGCTACAGAAACCACTCTTAAACGGCTGACCAATAACAGCGATACTCGGACGCCGTATACATATACAATATACATGCTGCAGTTGCTAAACTATACAGGGTGATGCATTATCTTATGATGGGTGTCTTGCATTAAATATGAATCACTCCGTATAACCATGAGTGCAACGCGCCAATAATGTATACTACGCACTGCTGCAGTCTGAAATCGAGTATAATAATATTATTGTTTCAGTTTTGTATCGCTTTATAGGTATCGTATAGGTATTTATTACACTCCCACGTCCGGTACACAGAAGATTAATGGCGTTCATTAAAATAATAATATAATTGGAAAAATGTTTGTTTTACTCTCGCATCGATATATTATTATTGCTATTGTACATAGGTACCTGCTTATATACATATATACATAATTTATTGTATAATATTATATAGAACTCTACGTATCTATTTCGATTAAGCGTACCTATACACAGTGAATATTGATTAACTATTAAGTATTAAACACCGGACAAATGGAAATTATACAAATTACAACTTTGGAAACAAAATCATCGCTCCACTCGTTAGGTAGGTATGTGGGAAAAACTGGTCAAACTGTATCATCATACGCATTGCGTACAATATCATCAATCGTGCGGTAGTCATGACTACCGAAATTACGACTACGTTTGAAGCGTGAGTCGCAGATTAAATATATCAAAAGTCGATGGTGACATAATCGAACGTAATAATAATATTATAAAAATTAAAGTGGAATGTGAAATGTAGGGTAATTTTATATAGTATGAGGAAAACGTATGAAAACGTTTTTTACGTTTTTTCGAAATGAGAGACAGTGTATTTGAAGTTAAAATAATTAATGATTCTCCAATAATCAAAAAATACATATGTACACCGTCGTGAATCAAAATATACATTTTGTAAAGTAGTAGGCCTCGCGATAATTACCAGACAAATACGCGGTCAATAATAATATGAATAATATGATCAAATATATTTTAATAATATAAACGATTAAACCATAGCACGATATTAACAGGCCCTCCCTAACAACGTGGAATATTTTAAAGTATTCTATTTTGTTCCACGATGAACCCCTTATATATTAAATTCCTGTCTACTGGTACTGTATATAATATTATGCAGATGTGTGTTGTGGCGAATGACAGCGCATGTACCTATCTACTGTATAATAGAAGTATTATAAGAACATAATATAGGCTAATATAAACAATTATTATCAATCGAAAAGCGAATGACCCGTACACAAGCGATGCCTAAAAACAGTATAAATCAATCAGAATCGTAAATGCGATAGCCGAGTGTATGACACAATGACATTCTATGTACAGAGCGCGTGGTAATGAGTACCACGGCTGATCCAAATTTGACGGACAACGCGGACAACCATAGGAGTAAATCCATTAAAATTTCAGGGTTTTTTTTTTTTGGGGGGGGGGGGGGGGGTAACATTATCGCATAGGTCGATCCGTTCGAATGGAACGATAGGTCAAATTTTAAAGCTACCATAAAACATATACAGACGTACAACACTTAAGTATTATGTACCTAATTGATATTTTTAGCGTACCTACCGTATTGTAATATAATAATAATACGAAACGACGGGACCACCCCAACGATCGAAATAACACTCGCGGAACGATAAGATATTCGTAGGTATTATCAGGGAATAGGGATGAATAATGTTCAAAAAGCATAATATACGGCTGTAATACGATTGAGAACGTTCGACCTTTTTTAGCGTACGATTGAGATCACTCTAAATGGAACAATGAAATAACCGCTGACCCAATAAAACAGTACTATTGAGAACGAAATTAAGTGCAACGTTGCCGAACTATATTCAAGTCAAAATAAAAATGAAATAAAACATTGAATAAAATAATTAAAAATTATAAATTTTAAAAATGTCATAATTTTTAAAAAAATTTGTATTATTGGTAGGTACCAATATACAAACATTTAAAATTAATTTACAATTTAATTTCCCTATATAAATTTCCCATATGTGTTAAATATTTTACTAATCCTTCAGAAGATTTTTTTTGACAGTAGTTAATATAAGACTGTATTGTTTTTGAAATTTTTTCTTCATCTGCTTTTGATGCCTTTTGAACAGTACCCTGTTGAATAGAATTGAGTTTTAAAGACGTTTATTCCTGCTACATAGTGTGTGAGCAGTGCTAAGAGTCACATATATTTATATAGGCTATAGCCATAGCCGATTATTATATGGCAAAGTTTGGCAACGTTGGGCGGAAAAATAAAAACTGAGCGTTCTCAATCGTAATAGTCAAAAGGGTCTAAGAAAGGTATCGCCAATAATGACCGTTCTCAATCGTATTCCTGCCTAATATACCTATTCCAAATACAATAGTTATTATTGTATGTCGCAGTATATACGATTTACTAACTGAGTGGTTTTCCTAAAATACTTAAGTACCCATTTTATATCTTATGTTGTATTAAATAACTTTAGAAGGAATAGAGCGCTACAACGAACCATAAACAAATTAAACATTATTTGGATTCCAAATTCGAAATCTAAATATTAGCATATCTTTAGTGCCCCCTCCCCTATATATACGAAATTCAAATACATTTTTAAGGGATGGAGCATTAACAAAGTGATAAAAAACCTTAAACAGCACTTTCCAAGCAAAAACCGTTCGTCTCGGGTTTGGCCTCAAAAATCGAAATGGGGGTGTATGGCATGTCTCCATGGTGCTACAGCACCCCCTTCGCTGTATTTCAAAATATATTTTTCGTGGTGACTGGTGACTTTAACATTTTTTGCCACAAGCCCACTACGTATCATTTACTATACTATACAATACACAATACACAGTATATAAATTACATTTTCAAAATATTAAGACGATTTAACCGACGATGTTCGGTTGTTGTTTTACTACTTACAATATTATTTTTACAACAACCGAAAGCGATTTATGAGAAAATCTATTTTTTTTCATACAGCACCCGAAAATACATTTTTGGCGAGACGTTTCGCGAACTCCGACAAGGGAAATCGTACGATGTAATGATAGTTCTGAGCTCCTCGGTAGTCGGTACTACGCGCGTACCTTATACCTATAATATTGTTATTATTGTACATTTGTAATATTAATAATAATTATATATTTATATGGATATCATATATTGTGTTCCAAACTTCCAAGTACAATAATAATAATATTGTTATTTACCTACCTTTAGTCTTGTGGGCGGGAGTAGATCAGAACGGTCAGACGGCGGCGACCTTGACTCGGCGGCCAACCGGTCGCGCTTTCAAAGTTAATGACTCCCACCCTCCCCCCTCCCCTCCACAAAATCACCTTTATCACACAGTCATATTTATAATAATAATATATGAAGATCCTATTGTAATATTCATTGTTATTATTGGGTGTTAAGAGGACGCTACACCCGTATATTGTGTATTTATGTTTTCTCCGTCTTACAAAATGTGTAAAACATAAAGCAAAAATTGTTTTGCGATGGTAAGAACTACTCAGGCTGTATTAATGTAACCTGTAGTCCAATCTAAGTCTAGATTTTCACACTTCATAAAGAGCAGAACATTTCCTGTGCAACGTTGTTATTTTTTTTTCGATATACGAACTAACAAAAAAGTTCATTTAAGTTTGAAAAACTCAAAAATAATGAATTCTTAAACAATAAGAACTATCTTTGTGTTCGTGATATCGAAAAACTATAACACCATACCACGGTAATTGTATTAACAGCTCCACGACAATATTCTTAGAATAATTAGATAAGTTATACCTACTTAATGCTTAATCAGTGGCCTTGAGTCCTGATTTTTAGGTTTTTACATAATGTGTACTGATCATTGAGTGCCGTTGTATGTTGTAAACCGTTTGAGGGGAGTGAAAAATACAGATGACGTTCACAGAAAAAGTTTTTCTTGCATATTTGAGATTATTTCAGGGGCAAGAGAATATTAAGTTTTTTATGGCATATCTTATGGAATACTTTATAAATAATTGTGAAAAAAAAACTTGCTAATTTATTTTAATTTTCAATTATTATTATTTATTATTAGGTACCTATATACAACAAAACTTAATAATTTATCGATTTTATCAACAGCGGTTGTACGTGGTATGGTATGGTGTGATGCATATTTCTTATTTGTCTGGAAAACCACTTATTTATTCTAAAAATGACTTGTCTCGAGTATCGTCCGCAGCACGATTCAACCCACGCGCACGTATAGCAACATGTAAGACTACGGAAAACTTTTCGAGCGATTCCTTAACCGAAAAAATAATAAATAATATAATATTATGTAAGCATATAAAATATAATATTGGGGTTCATTTTTTTTTCTCTATAATCGTAACAGTACTGCTGTAAAGTTGACGAAGAAAAACTATCGGCCGACGATGCGGATAAAATTATTATTTATTATGATGTACAGTGTACACCAGTGCGCTTTTTATATTTCGCCGTGCGCCGTCTATCGTACGGGTGTATCGTACCTCTACGCCGTTTACATAATAATAATATACGTTTTCCGCCGATGAGGAACGGAAGTCCATTCATTAATCACTTGAATGGATGACGTTGTCTAGGACGTATTATATAATAATAATAATACACCGCGGGAATGAGAGCCCCGACAAACTAGTTTCGGATATAAGGTGACGGGGTATATATCGTCTTATGTATAATGGAGTATATAAATATCACTATTGGAGACCATCATGGTGCGTGCGCTTTTCCGCATAAATATATAACATATGAATTTCCGAATGAAATATTTCACGAAAAATGTGAGCACAATTAATAATATTTTTCTGCGTACCGTCTATTGTACATAATAATATTATACTCTCGCCTGAGAGGACGCACGCCACGAACGTCCGTGAACTCTTTGGCACACACCGACATAACAGACTGCAGAATTCAATTACACCCGTCCAACAATTTCGTTGGAAATTTTTGCAAAGGCATTTGTTGGATCTCGGTGCTTTTTTTCATACTTTGGATGTTTGAACAAGAAACGCCAACGTATTTAAAAACATTACGTTTATTACGATTAATTATTTTTGTTTTTAATACACTCGAGTGTATGGAAAAAGTTAACAAGGCGTGAAGATAAACGGTTAAGATAAAAATTTGATCAACATTTGGGGCATTTCCAACAATTCCGAACGATGGTCAACAAACCGAAATATTAACACACGTACATTAACATATTGGCCTCGTTGGTGTGAACTTTTTGGAAAATTGCTCCTAACTTTTTAACGATTGTGCAACACGTTACGGAAGTAACATTCCATCAATAATGTCCAACAAAATTGTCGGATAGGTTTGATTCAAGTCTGTTACATATTATGTACGTGTATGCCGCTAAGTTCACGGACGTGCGCCACAACGTCTACAAAACGATATCGACGTCCTTTCATATTATTTGTAAATATTATATATTCGTCTGTTTTATTATATCAAAAGTACCTTCTGACCGTCTTATCTGGACGTTGTTTTCTCCGGTAAATGTAAGTTGCGTCCCAAAAAAAAGGTTCCGATAACAATATACGTAAGTTGCGGCCCGGTATTTCTCAGGTACATACGTAAGTTGCGGCCTGTGTTTCTGTCATGTATACGTTAATTGCATCCGACGGAAAATCCGTAAAACTAACATTTATAATATTTTTATCGATGGTATTTATGATGGTATTATCAAGAGTATATCCTGTTCTCTATCTGTAAAATTTTACTGTTGTAACAGTAAAATACGATCGTATGTTTCATACGATGAACACATATTAGTTCACCTATAACCGTTCTATACGAGTGCACGTGGAGATTTTTGAAAATGAATGTGATCAATTTTAATACAATGCTAAGTGAAAAAAATAAACCATTAAAAGTGATTGCTGGTCAAAAGTTTCGTTTTCACAAGTTTTTAATAAATGATGTTGAACGTTGGTGTTGCACCGTCAAAACGTGTAAGTGCTTTGCAAAAGTAAATAGTCTTATTGATACTGAAATTGAGATTTTTAATGAACATACACATAAGCCATTACCAGAAAATATTTTAACTAGACAAAAAATTAGTAACAATTTAAAACGGAAAGCAGTTGATGAAATGTTTATTAGACCATCAAAAATTTTACATTCTGAACTGAAAAATGATGATATTGAAAATATAACTTCTGGAGATGTTTTATTAATAAAAAGAAATATACATAATGCTCGATATTCAAAGCTACCCAAATTACCAACTACATTAACACAAATTCATGAGACTTTAAAAAATATGGAATTTAAGACAATTAAAGGTGAAGACTTTTTGTTAGTGAATAATAATGAAACAAATATATTAGGTTTCTCGACAGTTCGTAATTTACAAGCTTTGTGCAGTTTGAACACGATATTTGTAGACGGTACTTTCAAAAGTTGCCCGAAATTATTTTATCAACTCTTCACGGTTCATGGTGTGTTAAATAATAATTATATCCCACTTGTTTATTTTTTACTGCCATCAAAGTCAACTAATTGTTATACCGATGCATTTAAGCATTTAGTTGAAGAATGTAGAAAAAATGACATGCAATTCAACCCAGTTCGAATGTATGTCGATTTTGAAAAGGCTATACATACTGCTGCAAATGTTGTCTGGCCTTCTATTCAAGTAAAGGGGTGTAGATTCCACCTAGGACAAAGTTGGCACAGAAAGATTCAACAGTTGGGGCTTAGTACCGATTATAAAAAAAAAAATACAGAAATAAGTAATTTTTTAAAACTCTTTTTTGGACTTCCTTTCTTAAATCCACAAGATGTTGAAAACTGTTTTACTGAAGACATTATGGCAATACAACCACAAGATGCTCGAGTATTAGAATTCACAGACTATATATTAGATTCATATATAAAAAATGACGCTGACTTTCCACCAGAAATTTGGTCAGAATATTTATCATCGACATTACGCACGACTAACAACTGCGAATCTTTCCATAGAAAATTAAATAGTTCGTTTAATTCTTCTCATCCTAATATTTTTAATTTTATAGATATTTTAAAAAATATACAAATTGATACTTATATAGCGTTACGAAGTTAGGGCTCAAAAAATAGAGTAACAATTGAAAAAGAAGGATATATTAAAAAACAAATGGAAGAATTAGAAACTAAAAAAATTACTCAAATTGAATTTGTCAGGCAATTGTCATTCAAATTTTTACCTACTTCTATATAGACTTAAATAAGTTATACTGAATCAGTTAATAATTGATAAAGGACAAAGTTGGCACAGAAAAATTCAACAGCTTAGTATCGATACAAATATGCAATTTTAAATAATAATAAATAAATATAATAATTAATATTAATAAATAATAATAATGTAAATAATTAATTACCAATATTTTTAACCATACCAACATTATAACAGTAATGTTGACAGTCCTAAGTCTGATAAAATGGGAAGGAAAATATTGATTGTAAATTGGTAATATACATTTTAATATAAAAATACCCGGGACGCAATTTACATATACCCAAAAAATACCCGGGACGCAATTTACATATACCCAAAAAATACTCGGGACGCAATTTACATCAAAAAGGTATATTGGGACGCAACTTACAGTCACCCGTTTTCTCTTCTAAGGGACGAAACAATGACCTCTCGAAAACGCACCGAAAAAATATCTACCACAATATTATACATATATACACAACACAATAATATGTAATAAAGTAATGTATTATAAGTCATACTCAGTGTACTATATTACATAGCAGAGTACTGTTCGCTATTATTTTATATTATACGAGACAATCGCGACTTTAATGTACTTGTATAATATGCGTACACATATACGTATACACTCATGTGTGTACAATTTTTTCGGCTAAACCCGACCTCGTTCACGGATGAAACGTAAAGATGTAAATCGAAATGGGGGAAAAAAAAATAATAATAAAACGAAAACAATAACCTTCGTCGGAGACAAATGGGACACATACCATCATGCATTATTCATCGAGAATCTTATATATATTTTTGTTTTTGTTTGAGAACGTCATTATATTTTGGACTTTTTAATATTTTAATATAATTGCAACGCTTTATACATCGTATAATATTTAGGAACAACGATTAAAAAACGAAGAAGTTTAGTTAGTCTAAGCCTACTAAAGTTGTAAAATAATTGCTCAAAGATTTACGGGTTTGGTGGTCTTAAGGATAATATATGATAGCTAGTTTAATATTATCAATCGTAATAGTTTAGAATTTTAGATGCTTCCTATATTTAAGAGGTTTTTGATCAATACAGTTGATGGTATAATTACCCAAAATTATGTAATTGCCCGAACAAATTAGGCATTGTTATCAATGTTATCAAGGACCTGTCCTTCGATGACAGATTTTCAGTACATAATAAATTGACGGTCAAAATACTATAATATTATGTCTATATCATTATACGATATAACGCGTCAGCTCTACGCAGTCGCAATCACAAGAGCTCATAATCCAGTGGACATGGGTGCGAAGGGGTGTGGCTCAGCCCCCTAGTTAGAAATCAGCCCCACAATCATAAGTCTCAATCAGTTTTATGTCCACTAGACGTTATATTTAGGTACATATGGTATTATATTATACGGTTATAGACCGTTATCGATGAGTTTTTGTTACTCAATTATTATTTAAACTTTTAACGTTTCGGACCATATCACTGTACCGGACGAGATGTGGCTCAGACATTTATCTCAAAATATATATATATAAATATGTGCGGCGGATATTATATTGCGTAAATGAGTAAATATATAATATGCACTATATATATAAGGGTCGTCCGTGGTATGCGACGAGAGTACATTATGTCGTAATACACTGATGGCCGGTTTTGGGCGAAGGCGCAGCATCCAATAATAATAATAATAATAATAATATGTGATCGTCGTATTCAGTACCGTATCTCACGTAATGTAAAAATATGCCGTCCCGCATTTTTATTGCATAGTATTATATATCATATTATTATACTAACTAGGTACTAATAAATATATTAAATATTTTAAAAACCAAAGATAAGAAATATTCCAATTTTAGGGCTGGGACGTTAAAATATCTCTTAAGAATAAATTTTTGGATGATCCCGTTTCCGTTATTATACGGAAAAGTTTTCAAAGTTCCTGTGTATAAAGTAACCTTTTGATTAAAAGCAATATGTAAATAACTTGATTGTCAAAAGTTATTATAAATAATTATAATACATAAATAATTAGTCCGCACGTTGAACTGCATCTGGATTGAGTTTATGATAAATTCTATATTTTCTTCTCTAAATAGTTTATATTATATTTTACATGTTTCGCAGCAATATTATAAGGCATTTCTCATAATCGTAAACTATTACAACTTTCGTCCGAAATTACCAGACACAGATATTAGTATATTACTTATAAAAAGGGTAGAAAAATAGTAATTTCGGTATCCGGAACTCAACGTGTAAATATGATGATTATAGGTAGGTACCTACATATAACTGACGTAGGTATAAGACAAACAGGTATTTATTTTGTATTTTTAATTCGCAACTATATAAAATGTTTTTGGATATAACTGTATTACTGTTTTGCATCGAGATATAAAAAAACGGAAACTTGCAGAGTGTTTTTATTTCACAATACTTAATGATTATAAACGAATTTAATAGGAAGTACCTAAGTATATTTTATTATTTTAGAGCTTTATATTTTTTATTATATTATTTACATCACGATTGGGTCTTATGTTATATATATATTATATAATCTTGATATATATTATGTAAAGACAATTTGTTTAAATTGAAAGCATCCAACGAAATTCGACGTAATTTAGTACGAACTACATTTTTTTTTTTATTTGATCTTAAGCTCGGCGACTATGACTATTAGCTGTATTGTTTTTATGTCAGTAGGGGGGGGGACACGTGTGTGTTGGGTTTGGCAGAATTTTTGATTGTGCCCCCCGTAGGTATCTGCCATGCCCGGGGATGGCAGCACTTGTTCTCCGGACACCGTGACTTGCCCGAAGAAAAATGCCGCCCATGACCAAGGTATCGAGCCAGCGTCGACTGCGTTGCAGCCGACGCCTTAGACCACTCGGCCACTCCGTCCCCCGAACTACATTTATATACTTATAATATTGTGATAAATGTATCACTGCCTGCAATCTCCCAACCATCGATAATAAAAATTATAATACGTCCCTCAAAACTACGATATAATACACAATATTCAATATGCAATAATCGAACCAAATTGCATTACAAACAGTATGGCGCATTCGAGCTTTTACTTAGGTTTTTTTCAATCATTATCTTTAAATTTTCATTTAGATTATTAGACGTCGTGCTCATAAATAGTCTAGACTGATCTAATAAAGTAGGATGCCGCATTTTTATCGAAAACTCCGCACGATTTACAGTCCGTGGTCGGTATTCGTCTAATTTAATATATAGGTATATAATATAAATACACGCGATGCAAAATATATAGGTAATATCACTTATCGGTATGATTTCGGTATCGTATATTTGAAATGGATTCATAAAGTCTGGCATACTCGATTACTATTAGTAAAAAGTAAATATAAATTACGCTCGTAAATTGATACTTGATCTACTTCGTATTTTTAATAGACTCAGCTGCAGATAACCACAATCACACAATCATAATTTCAATTAAATTTTACATGTCGATCGGTACTTATTACGTTTATAAGCAGTTCTATAGCATTGACGACTCTCAAACCTTCAATAAAATCAAACGTATTCTGAAGCCGAATCGATGGAGGGAGTGCGATGTCTTAGTTGTGAGTATCCTATAATATGTATGTTATTATTTAATAATGTGATCCCTTTTTCAAATATATTACCAATATTTTTTAACATGGATTTATTTTATTATTATTATTATTAAGTAAGGGTTTTTCATTCCATCTCGTACACAAAATAACAATAGTAATAATAAAATAATACCAAAATTCGTTCCAGAGAAATGTCGATTGGAATAGAAGTTCCCAGACATTGTAAAACGCAATAATCCAATAATTTGATTCGAGTTTAGTCGAGTTTCCAAGTCTCGCGTTATATTGAGTCGTGTCGGGCTTCGAAATCAATCGGTTATTATAAGGGGTTCCCAATTTAATATGTAAAACCAATATATATGTTTATTATATAACATTTTGTTATTAGCCCTCGGTATAAAGGTACATCGTACAGAAGTAAAATGTAATACTGTCCTCGAGGTCGTTTCCGGTATTGTACACAGTGTATGACGTTCGTATTCCATATATTAAATTGACATAATAACGTACAACGTAGAATCATTATTGAGAAATCACAACTCCGCACAAGGTGAATATCAAAAGAGAATATAACAGGCATTTATTTATACATACGTATAACAACGTGTAGTTAGGTGCCTACCTGCATGTGTGTGTGTGTGTGTGTGTGTGTGTGTCCCTTATACGTATTTACGAGAAATCTTCGACAAACACACACTGCTGCTGCTGGTGGTGCTCGATGAGAAAAATCCGTTAAGGGCTGTCAATTCGACACAAAGAACACGAAACTCACATATTATGTAGTGTGTAGGTATATGTGATGTAGGTACTAATATAACAATAATGGCGTATAGACCTTGCAGCGCATTGTGTGGTGTATTCACAGAAATCCTGTTCGTCCCGAGATCAACCGATGAAGAGAGTCGTCGACGGTTCAACATTATACATCAATTTGTTTCGGTTCGATTTTAAAACATATTTATGTAGCATTTATTGCTGTATAGTTGTTACTGTACAGTATACAGCAATACAGTTTATTATACTCTATGCAGTAAAACGACATCGGTGTGATACCGGGTCTAGGACACCACTTGCAGGGGGTAGAACCTTGCAGCAGTATAGCAAATAGTGGGTACCTATATAACTTTGTTGAGAGTGAAAAATTAGTAAAGTAAAATTTATTTTTACTTATCAACCTTGTTAATAAATAGCAATTAATATTTAATACATTAATATATTTTACTAACATCTTTTTATTAGAATCAGTTTTTTTCTCGCTTTTTGAAATTGCTATACAGAGAGACTGCAATCATATTATAATAATATATAGTAGTCATGTGGAACAAAAAACTTTAAAATCATGAACGCTATTACATTCACTGTCCATCAACGTAAAAAATGTAAGTAAAAATAGTAAATAAAATGTACCTGACGGAAATAAATTTCTTGATTCGATTTCTACCCCTCCCCCAACTATGAAAAATCCTGTTTTTTTTTATTAATGGTAGCTCATTATTAAATTATCGAATATTAAATGTGTTGATGGTTTTTTGACGTTAAATCCTGTAAAAATATAATAAGCCCAAATCATTTATTTTTTCGTTCGTTGTGAGTAAATACGAACCACTAACACACGCGATAAATCGTAATAATAATACACGTCAAAACAAGGTTAATTGTCTGCGCAGGTGAAGTCTGTTGTCAGATTTCGTTTTCATATTCTCTAAGGAGTCGTAAATATATATTAAATTATATTTATATGTATTTTTTTACGTAATCAAATATCGATTTTACATTTTTTTTTCTCCTTAAAAATACGATCATGTGTAGGTAGAGAGAGATAATTGTACGCGTGGAAACCTTGAATTTATTTTAAAATGAAAAAAAAAATAATTTTGTATGCAAATTGTACGTTTTAATAATGTCACAAATGTTATTTAAGCTTTCGTTGAAAAGAAACAAAAGCAATATTTTTAAGACGGGCGCGTAACAATCGCAGAAGAGAAAACGAAATGTAGTCTTTTATAACTCCATTTTATTATTTTATCATACTATATATATAAGTACACGAAAAATGCAAATAGTGAAAAAAAAAATATAATTTAATGAAAAAATATATATACATATATATATTTATTATTCATTAAACCACCAGAAACACTCTCGCTTTAGACGAAAAATCATATTTATTATATTTATCATCCTTTGTAGAGAACACTGAGCGTGCTTTTCTATACAATAATATCGTCAGAGGTAAAAGTTCTTTTTTTACAAACATTTAGGACAAATCACGTGCCGTACCAAAAATCAAATATCACCCGAACACATTTTCTATTTTTTCTCGATTTTTGTCGATAACAATATTGACGCCATATTATATTGACGGTGTCTACTGTAACCCCCCGACTTAAGGCCACCGCCACCGCCAGCGATCGAAACGAAATAATATTATAGGTATATAATATAATATTATGTGTATACAGAGATAATATTGTGTCCAACGAAACGAACAAAAAATATAACACTATTCGGCTGTAGATTTTATCGTCGTATATTGTGTGCACCGCTGCTGTGCGGGTCGAGTATTAAAACGGTGTCGAGACCGTATCCGTCGGCCAAGGTTAAAGACCAAAAAGGTACGCATCGCAGATCGTCCGGAGAAGATTATCTGGGAGCCGAAACGCATAGGTATACCGCGGTATAGGTGGGGTTGGTGTGTGTGGGGCTGAAAATATATTATATTCGGTGTGTGTGTGTATTATATTGTACACAATATTATATTATGTACGATGTAGGTACCTACCATACAGAAGATTTTATATTTTTACGCTTTTCAATGCGATCTCTGCGGGGGACGAAGACACTACAATAATAATAATAATACAATATGAGAATATAACTACACACTATTATACCGCGACAGTGCTCGTCCGAGTGCATACAGAGCGTTCCAATAAGAGATGTTATAATATTATTGTTGTGCTCGCTGTATGTACACACACGTGACCTTGGACGAGATTCACCCGACTGTGTCAGGACGACTACCGGGAAGGACGGACAAAAGGAGGAGAGGGCGAACAACGAACCAACGCGTATAGTCATTATCCTCGGAGGTACACAGCGCGCTCTTCATGGTCCGCGACCACTGGGCTGAGGACTCCTCGAGATTATCGTCGAAGAAATATCCGAATGGTACACGGCGGCGAAGAGGCGATTGTGTAATGTTGTTATTATATGATTTTGTGTTACACATTTTAATATTATTATCATCATAATTATTATTTTTATTGCCCCTCCTCGTGGGGGCCCGTTCGAAACGTGATCAGGATAATAATATTATTATCATGTGCCTATCAAATACCTATGCACACACACACATACACACTCATATTTCTATACCTATCTATACTATATTAATCAGCTCTTGTATATTTCTCGTTTAAATCTCGAGCATTACTGTTTTTGCGGTCTGTCGATAACGTTTGACACGAGCTGCAGTGGTGAACATTATAAAAAAATACACGTAATAATCATACTAATATTACATTATATTTTTCTAGCCATCTCCCCTCTGCGATGTCGGTGGTCTATATAACATACCGAAAAAAATATTATACGTTCTACCAACGCAACTCATTATGATGTTCTAACGCAATGAATAATACGAGTACCCTACCTATACATAGGCGTATATTGTAAGCGTTCTACACCTAGATATGATATAGTGGAATATGGTATCGTTAAATATTATGCACTTATATCTACTGATGAGATAAAATATTAAAAAAAATAAACCATCGTTATTTCAAATCGTATTATTTCTCCTCAAAACATATTATTATATTTGTTGCAGACATTTTAAAAAAACGAATGGAAAATATTACCATCTTAATTTGTTTCTTTCCGGCACTACAATACTCTGGTTATCGTTTAAGTATTATACGACGACTTACGATAGTAAGCTACTATATAGCAGTGTGGGCGCCTATCTAATGAGCATTTTATTCGTGACCCGTGTTTGCTTAATCGTTTTCAATCTGAGGTTAACCATAAACTTTCGATAATTCGATCATTAGTATATTTAGCAACCATCAGCACGTCCAACTTCGCCACCACAATTGAATAAACGCGGCGATAAACCGTCAAATCCCACGAGTAATATGCAGATTTAACCATTTACACGATAATTATTTAAGTAGCGTTTTTGCTCGGAGTATCTCTCTAATAAAAGATAAACATATAAATACAGATAAATGTAGGTAAGACTCATAGGTAGGTACTGCAGTATTTTTGAAAGTCTCATATTTGAGCAGAAAACTAAACAATAAACATGCATAGGTATAATTTGGAGAGTAGACCTTTTTTTAAACGTTTTTTATTAACTTTCAATATAATAAAATAATAACTGCATATATACTATAATTGTTAACAAAATTATACATCGGTATTGTAGCTCTATTTATATATATATGTATAAGTATTAAGGACTGTATTTTGTAAGTACCTATATGTATATTAGCACATATCCTCGTAGTTTAAATAATATAAATATATTTTAGATTAGAGTTGTATTACCTTATATCTATACCTATACCATTATTTCTGAAGTTAATAATCTAAATGACGATTTTAGTTTCGTCTGCAAATCCCGTAATAGAAACTATATAGGTATTTGAATTGTTGAATATAATATATCGTTGACCGGCTTTGAACGCAATAGTGACCTCTCTGAAATAATAAATCCATGCTCCTTGTCTTATAAAATAACAATAAATAATAATTATAATTATTATTATTATTAGTATCCAACATCAGCTGCTGGTCGACCGTAATGACTAAACACGCGCAACAACAGCTTTCCCACTTCACTCATAAATTAAAAAATATATGTATGCTATAATTTGTAGTATAATATTTAATTCGCAATTAATATGTAGTTGAAATTTGTACAAAAAAAAGGGGAGGGGGTTACAAATGACATACGCATTATTCAAATAGTTATAAAAATTGCCATACTATATAACAATTATGTATAAAATATTGGCATGAACAAATTTACACAATGCGAGCGGACCACATCCCTCTGCGACGACCGGTGAAAAACGTTCGTCGCCATTGCCAACTTTTATTTATTAGGAATACTCCACCCGTGCAACTGCAGTGTCATTTAATATTATTTTTACACCCGCTGCAAATTATAACACAGTCGTCGGTTTTTTATTTTTGAAAATATTCCTAAGGTGAGTTTCAGTTGATTACGCCTTGCTGCAGGTAATATTATTATATGAAAACGTTTGTTTAGATACTATATTTATTATTCAAACACACTCGAAATATGTTACTCGAAAAAATAAAACCAAACAAAAAATGTAAATATTAAATACCACGCAGCACGTATATGTAGAATATCATCAAAAGGGGGGCTGTGGCTTGTGTATTGTGTGCGCGCATATAGAAAGTCTGTCGAAAGATAAAATTAATGTCTCCGATGCCTCCCGCTGCAGCAGCGGTTTAGAAAACGGTGAATAGTGACTGCTGCAGTTGAGTATAAAAATTCAACAACGGCAATAGTATGCTATACATCATATAAACACTACTACCACCTACCTAATATAATATGTATACATATTATGCGTCGACGGTGGTTATTTTATTCGAAACAAAGAGTTTATCTTTACGAGAGCGACTTAACATAATAATATAATGCGAGCATACATTTAGGAGGTATATACTATTTATGTGTGTGTGAGCACAACGAAAATGTTAAGTCGTAATGAGTGTAGGTATAATATATTATATTATAAACACAAAAATAATACAATACGTCTTCGTGTTTACGGCTGTCCGGAAATACACTTATATATACACGTGTTAAGTTCTGTGCAGCGGGCGATGCCTGGCGGTGTGAAGTTTAAATGAGGCTCGAGTGTCACTCGGCTTAAAATCGTAAAGTAACTTAAGCTCGAGTGGGACTTGACGGGTTAATTACGAGTGTATAAGCACTCGACTGTGGCTTTTGACGAGTGCGCGCAATTTGGGAAAAAATTCGGAATTCGCGGACGCACCGGTAAACGCGCGTTGTACACAGTACTTAGGTATTACGACTTAAAATAATAGATATTAATGAAAAAAAAAAAATAACAATTTAGGTACACGATAAGAGTGAGAGTGTGAGACTTACGATAATATATTATTATAATTTATAGTATTATTGCTGGCGAGAGTGTTCGGCAAGCCACAACAGATAAACGCTGCGAGTTTCGTTCCACCGTTTCGGTACAGTGACAAAAAACGAACGGAAAAAAATATAATAATTATGACGTGCGCGTGCGACGATCTAGCTGGGAATGCGGTTCGTAAGTATTATTGTAGATTGATATGCTTCGTCTGCATCGACGACGCTTTTTCAGACGTCGGCTCGATTCCGTGTGTGTGGGCACACGAGATAATAACGTCTCGAAATCTTTTCTTTTCTTTTTTTTTACTTTTCTAAAGTGTCTTTTCCAGACGGCTTCGAAATATTTCCCATCGAAAAATATGACACGCGCGACACGTTTCGCCGTCGTAAAGTGGCGTACATTCCCAGGTCACCCGATTCTTATATATTGAAGCTTTGATGAATATTATATAATAATATCACTGATTATACATATACATACTAGTATTTTTAATCAATGATAATAATAATATGTAATAAAATAATAACACATTCGCGAGCGCACATCATTAAATCCCAATGAAATGCGCAGAAAACATAATAATAACAATACAATTAATGATTTAAAAAAACAGTTTAAAAATTATTTTCGTTTCACCATTTAAAGTTTGTTTTTAAGTTCCCAAATTATGCGTTTTAGGATATAATTGTATAGCAAAGGCAAAGCTGCAGTAAAACCCAAAATGAAAACAACAACAACAACAACAAACGGTCCGAATACAAATATCAGTATAATCGTTTCGTTTTAAGCCATTTAATTTATTGCATACAATAAATAATGTAATACTATAACAATCAGTTAAATCCGATTATTATGCCATAGACTATATTAAAACTTTGTCACGCTCATTTTTTGTTCAAAATTATTTATTTATTCATCAATCAAATTTTTTTAGATGAAATGTCTCTGTAGTAAAAACGATTCATAATAACTTATAACCAACAAATCGCCCTTTGTTCGGTTCGGCAGAATCGCATATTTATTTATGTAGCTATACGTATATTTTCATGCTCGAGTTCACACAAGTCGGAGAGACGGAAAGTGCAAAAACTTTATTGGACATTATCCACTTACAGTCTTATTATCGGAGCCAAAAAAACTAAAGTGCTCTGCAGGTTTATCGTTTTAATTAAATGTTCTCGAAATATATAAAGTCAATAACTATGTTACTAAAAATATATGTTTATCATTAGATTGACCATCCTATATGTGTATAAAGCCCACTCGTCGTGTCCTGTGGTTTTTTAAATACAATACATAATATTATATAATCAATGAAATCAGAAAAATCAGAAATATAGTATAACTAAGAAATAGCATATAAACATATTATAATATAATATTCAATGTATTAGGTATCCCTATGCATTATTTGTTATTCATAAAATTGTCCATGGTTTAGTTTATATTTTAAATTGAATATAAACACGAACAAATAATACAATTTAAATATTTCTTATAGTGTATACTATTATATTCAGTACAATATAATCTAATTTGTCTGGTGAATTCAGCTTAATTGTAAAATTAACAAATAACGTTGGGTATAAAAAACCAACCAGTAAATATGTATGCTGGGTGTAGCTCTGTAAGTTTAGGTGTAGTTTTTGTATTATATGGAACCAGTATAAAATAAAAAAAATTATAATTAATTATAAATTAATAAATTAAATAAATAAATAATTCAAATAAATAAATTTATTGATAATTGATCATTTTTATGAATGTTTTTTGTATATTTTATTAACTTAAAACTTATATGTTGGATTTAAATTAACATATTATAATATTATTATGTAAAAAGTAACAGATGTACATGGCATATATGTAAAAATTACCAATAATATTGAGTTTATTTATTAAATTAAAAACGAATTAATTGATGGAATTTATTCTCACCAACTCTGAAATGTAAAATGATTAAATCAGATATATATACTATACAAAACAGCGATTACTTTTAACGATATATTCTGCAAAATAATATACGCATAAAAACCAATGCAAAAAAAAAACAATTTCGCTGGAGCACGCATATTTACATTTGGATGATAATTTTATGCTGAAATTAATATTCATTGTTTAGATTTTCAGAGAGTACACGAAGTAAAAAAGTACTACGGTCGTTCTTTTATTAAATATGAGTTCAACTTTCCGATACATTTGAAGCAATTTAAGAACTTACACATAACATCAACATAGATAGGTATATGCTTTTCAGCAAGATTATAATAATATTCAAAGAATAAAATTGAAATGTATGAATAAATAAACTATTTTCCGATAAGTACAATTTAAATCTCAAAAGGAAATCGTCAAGTACTAAGCCTACCTATATAATATAATGTAATATATAAAAAATTAAATAACCGTTCCTCTTGTCACTTGTTCACAAATTGAAACTCAAAGTTGTTCAAAACTTCCTACCGGGCTTCTATATTTATTATACCAATTTAATACAAGGGTTGAATGAAGTAATCACAATTTTAAAAACACACAGTGAGAAACCTAACAGTTTAATTTGAAAATGTAACAACATCGTATAAAAAACGTATATTATATATTATATTCAATATTTAATATATTTCAACGTTTATAATTGGTAGTCTTACGGTTAGAAATGGTATATACCACTATAACTAAATCGGTAAAGTAGTATCATTCATCACTGATAAATGACAAATGTACCAAACATTGCTTACAACATCGAGTGAATTTATCGAGTTTATCTCTATATTAACCCAATATACAGAGTGTAGGGCAAAAAGGCCTGACAAATGAAATAGCTTTTGTTCTAATCAATATTTTTAAATTTTTTTTTTATATATAATTTTTAGTCACGCTGAACGTATAATATATAATAAACAATTTAAAGTTTGATTTAAATATTTTTGGAAAAATTCAAAATAGCCTATTTTTAGATCTGATTATAAGAACAATTTTAATGGTAAACATATTTATCTAAGTCAAGTAGTTTATTTTTTAGAATTTTTTAAAATATCAATATTTTTTTCGGTAAATTAACTTAGAACGTAGGTAATAACTTTTTCAAAATATCGTTTTTGGGAATTTCCTAACATGAGTATATTTCTTAAATTATTTATTAATCATATAATTTTCACAATTCTTGTCATACGTTTAAGTACATAGCATCGTTTTTTTTTCAAGTCTTCCTGTCACAGCCTGTATATATATACTATATACCTATATATTATATTATTATATGTGTTAAAATTAAGTCGTATACACGGTAATTTTTTTTTAAATTTTGATCAGTTGATATCTCTGAAAACTATATAGGTATTAGATAGTATGGGATTTTTTTTCCTATTTTTAACCACAAACCGTTCTATATTTTTCGGTAGAGCAATTTATGAAACGCAATTATGATAATATGTTTAAATTTTTTTTTATTTTTAATACCTGCTGCAGTATCGATTTTCTATTTTAAAATGGAAAACTATAATAGTAAAGTATATATTATACAGTTTTAATTGTTGATTATTAGACAGTAAGCTTTCAAGTTTCAAGTAAAAATAAAAAATTACGAATACTCACAGGAGAGTAATATATAATATAGGATAGCTGATATAAAATATGTATATAATATAGCTGCGATCGACATTAAGAAATACATTTATGTGATGGAGTCATGGAGACGATATCGCCTGTAGTACATAATAATATAATAATATCGTCGGAGCACCACGCCGAACATTAAACGACGTATAAATGAGGCCTTTAAGCTTTTGTATCAGCATTTGTACATTGAATTCATTATTTCATTGTGCACAGTTATTGCGTCGAAGAATCTTGCAAACGAAACAAAGGTCGTGAATTACGCATATTATAATGCGTTCGTCGTTGACCGCCGACCAGAGAAGTTCAAGAGACCGTTCTCGCGGAATCACGCCGCTGCAGCAGTAATCTGCAGAGGACGAAAAGAAAAAAAAAAATGTTATCTGGGGTAAACACGAGTGTTTGAAGTTTCGAGACTCAATTTATTTGAATTATATGTTAATGTAATAAGAGGATTAAATGAAAAATAGTTACAGTTACACTCGCCTGTCGTGGCTGTACCGTCAGAGCTCGTATATATATGTATAAGTGTGTGTATATTTTTCTTTATTGAAGTTAATCTGAATACTTGTTTGCGCCTAGCTCAGCGGTGGTGCCTATATACATATATACAATATAATATATATAATAAAGTCGGGCGCAAGCGGAATAAGGGAAAACAAACAGCCAAACGGATTGAAACACTCGCAGAGATTTCTGCGGGGACCGAAATTCACTTTGGCGAATAGCTCTTTTTAAACAGATAAAACCCTTCGTGGCTTCGTTGATTTTCGCACGCTTATTATTGTTCACTGGTTGATTTTGCCGACAATCCGATATAGCCGTATTATATAGGGATGCAAGTATACATATAATATATATACGTCACAAAAGATTGGGCGAAATACTTGTGAATTGTTTTTTCAGAGAACGGTCGTCGTCTAAGCGGGGGAGCAGCAAAAATAAAAAATAATAATGCTCTAAATCGTATCGAATATATGCGACCACGTAGAAGGTAGGCTACTAGGGTGGAAGCAGCGGTAAGCCCCCCCCCCCAATGACCATGATGAAATCAAAAATACATTATGTAATACTAAAATTTGAAAAAAATTGCACAGATTGAATTGAACACCGCAATATCAAAATATACCTATCACCTATATAACGTATACTCATAATATTATTGTTATATGATATTATAGAAGAATTCGTTATAGATTTTCAAATTTTCAATAATATTAATTATTATAAATGTTCGACACCCCAAAAGACACGAACTAGACAGAGATTAGTATATACTTGTCTATGGACACGACTTGCCCGAAAAAGTTTGATTCGAGATCACACGGCAGTATGGCACAGTGGTATATGGTATATTATGGTTCTTTTGGACATATACTATGTGTTATATTATGAACAAACGACAAATTGCGCATTATAGACGGCCACGTTTGTACATGTTGTTGTCACGGTAATCCGTTCAACTACTCCACCCGACGTCGATATCGGTTTGTTTTTTATATTTTTTTATACGGTATTTAAAACGATGGTAAAAGTAATTATTGTTATCGCAAGCAGAGAGAATAAGAGTGCGGGCGACGGCATGGCGGCGTCGATCGAATCACTCGAAATCGCGTCGGGCAAAAGCGAGCGTGAAAAAGAAAACTAAAAAAAAGAAAAAAAAGCTGCCGACTCGTGGCGTAGTGCACCCGTTCATAAATATAATAATCGCACTCGGTGGCCACGGTGTCCGTAAATATAATATAACATAATAATTCTGTAGGCGTAGGTACGTGCTTCCGATATATTTTATGGGTCTATTTCAACGCCTCGGCTGTCCGACAAACCGACACTATAGTAAACACTATTATTATTAGTAATATTAAATTATATTATACGCTACCCTTAAATTATATATTCTATTACGCAAATTTCAAACGCAGGTCAGTTGTGTCATATACTATATATACATGTATAATACCTATATATTCAGGGATGGGCAAGATACTCAAAAATCAGTATCGAGATAGTAGATACTAGATACCTGGATTTGGAGTATCGAGATACTAGATACTCGATACTTGGCTCTAGAGTATCGCGATACTAGATACTCGATACTTGGCTTTGGACTATCGCGATACAAGATACTCGATACTCGATACTCAATACATTTTAATAAAATTAGTCACTGGATTTTTAAAAATTATGTTTATTATTGTGGGTATGGCCACTTCATTAAGAGGACGCCTCACCCGCATGTGTTGTCACCGTCTTACACACATACGACATAGCAAATGTTCGTTGGCTAGTTTCAATATGATATTGTCAGTTTTTATATAAGAGTGAATTGACCTATTATCAAACTTTTAGGTAACAACATTATCTGTGTTCTCTCGTTGGTTTTTACGATATTTTAATTTTTAAATGAATTATGGGTATGTAAAGTATTCATATTCTAAAATGTTCATAACTCACTTAAAAATTAAAATATCGTAAAAAACCAACGAGAGAACACAGATAATGTTGTTACCTAAAAGTTTGATAGTAGGTTGATTCACTCTAATATCAAAACTGACAATACCCTATTGAAACTAGCAAACGAAAATTTGCCATGTCGTACGTGTGTAAGACTGAGACAACACATCCGGGTGAGACGTCCTCTTAAGTAATTAGAATGAAAAATAAAATAAAAAACATTGACACTTTCAGTAATAATAATACATTAGTCACTTTTCAAAAGTGGTTTCTGACTAGTAAAAATAATCGTTAACAATTAATTTTTCAAAGTATCGCGTTAATGTATCGAGTATCTTTCGATTAAATTAATTCATGAAATACTCGATAAATTGACTAAAAATGTATCGCGATACAAGATACTCGATACTCCACATAATTGTATCGAGATACAAGAGACAAATACAAATGTATCTAAGAATACGTAGCTTAGATACTTGGATCGAAGATACTGCCCAACCCTGTATATATTATACATTTATAAGCTTTAATCACTTTGTCCGACGATAACAAACATCTCTGTCTCTCTCTGTATCTCTGTATTTGTCTCCTTCTCACTCTCTCTATCTCTCTCACTCTCTCTATCTCTCTCTCTTTCTCTCTCTCATACACTCACACACACCCACACACTATCTCTCTGTCTCCTACGCGCACGTTATCAAAAGATAATTATATTAATATAATATTATTATACATCGTGTTTGAACGGAAAACGACACGAGTGAAAAAAAAACGAACAAAAACGCTGGTATACTGCGATTAACATACAGGAATCGTTTATTCCCAAAAGGTTAGGTTAAGTAAAAAAAAAATATGGAAAACTAAAAAAAAATTGAGTTCATTGATGAACCTAACTCAATATAACACGACTTAACACCGTCCTGCATATGAGACATTAAATAACCCAACCTATTACCTAATACAATATTAAATTTCTAACACTCATAATATATAATATGACAAAGATAAATGCGTATATATACTTTACTCCCGTTTAGAAACAAACGATGATGATAGTAAAATAATCACAAGGCATATTTTTGTCATAAAATTGATTTAATATGGAAAAGCAAATGAACCCCTTTCATATACAACCAATAGGCAATAATATCAATTATTAATAATATGATATAAATAATTTTTTATTGAGGGTGTGATCAAAATTTCGAAGTTCGTTATTCGGATATCAGTCGTGCATATTATATATATGTGGTAAGTAAATGCTCGCATACAATCGACCATTTAACCGCGACGATATGTGAATAAACACACTCACAATATATTTTATTATCGACATGAACATTATGTGCGGTTGATTTATATCCGTTTCGTTTTCAAACATATTGCGTGTACTATATACACTCGCTGTTTTTATAATTTATTGTTTTACCTATCGGTGCGTGGAGATTTTTTTACCGGCTCTTCTGCGGGGAAAAAAATAAACGCTCAAAATTCGAGTGTTAAAAGTACCTATTTGCGGGGAGACGGACCGCAGGCATAGATAATTTCATTTGAGTAGGTACAATCGATTCACTGCATCATGACAATCGCCGAAATACACAGCGGCAATCTATCTATATAATATTATAATATGGTCTGCCAGTTGGGTATTTCGGGGGGGGGGGGGGGGTAGCGTCATGAGGGACCTTTTTTCTTTTTTTTTTTAATCTTTTGCATTCCAAGAAAATATTTATTCATGTAGATGAGTATATTTGAAATGCGGAATATACACGAGTCAGTATAATCCTCAGATATTTTTAAAACATATATTTGAATTCCTTATTCTATTTCCTAGGTTATGTAGAATTGTATATAGAAAATATGATAAGGAATTCAAATATATTTTATTTTTTTTATTTAAAAATGTGTCAGTATATCTCAAGCTATAACAAATTTGAAATATGTTTTCAAAATTAAAATCTGGATTTTGGTTCTGGGTGAATTTTTCTTCCACTTTTTGGGACTTTCATGTTTAAAGTTTTAGTGACGTGTGACTGACCGGGGCGATCGCATGGCTGCTTTTAATATCAGACAGGAGAGCAATAATGCCCACCTTGCCTCCCCCAAATTACGCCTCTGATTATAATAATATTTTATTAATTATATTGCCTATTTGCCAAATTATAGTTAAAAAATCACGGGCGGGTACCTATAGTAGACTAAAATGGGTTCGCCTAATGGGTACCGGAATCCAAATGCAGTCAAAATTATGACGGATGAGATGTTATCGACGCTATGTTAAGTCTAAAATATAGAACGTTATTGGATTTTGCGTTTATATGTAGGTGTCAATGACTGTATGAGTATGAGTATTTGTATATAAATTCGTTGTATAAGCTACCGTATCACATCATAATATACTACCTATATAATATATTAATATAATATGTTGTAGGGTTTAGCATTATATTAACAGTAGTTATTACAGTTATTACAGTTAACACGCCCGTCGTCGTCTAAGCTCGGGATAATAATCTCAACGGACGAATACATTTCAAACAATCGTTTGTTGTAAACATATTATCGTATGGTGCAGTACAATAAATGGCATAACACGCACAATATATAACTACCTAGGTATTGTATTACGATTTACAGGCGAATTACAGAGATGAATAACTAATTATTGTAATACAATTCCGTTAATAATTAGAGTCGTTGAATTACTTCAAACGTATGTACAAAACTCGTCTGAAGAATCGTCCGCGCGTGTTATCGCCAAAGCGCCACAAAATGACAATCTATAGGTATATACCATAGATGGTATTATAATATATGTCATAATTTATATACGTATATTGTACTGTGTAAACTAGATAATGATTTGATTTGACATAACTGCAGTTGAGTTTCAACAATCATGATACACATGTTGTCACACATGTGACACTCGAATCGAAATTTATTTACAATTCAAGTAACACGAAAAGTTTTCCCGTGTAGATACTAATAAATTACTATAATATAATATGCCTATAACTCTCGTCAAGTACGCATTAATGTATTATATTTCAATATCACATCGACTAACTGTTAAAATATACTTAAATGGTAGTACATCATTCGATTCATTCGTGTCCGATAATTTGAATTATATTAAAAAATAATATATTATATATTATTAGTATTCAAATTATATTCTCGAGAGCCTTTCAATATTTCATAAAAATGTCGCTTAATATCATCTTAACGCACATATTATCAATACATTTCCGGCCGAAAAGAAAAATGATTTAACAATGTTAAAAAAAAAATGAGTGAGAAAATAATGATAATTATTTGTCGGAGCTGGTTAAAATTTTGATGATTTCATTACTTATGTCAGGTAGCTTGACAGGCGAGTCATATAATTTAAATACTAAAATACCCAACGTTTACCGAAAAAATTATGAACTTCAAGCTCACTAGCTGACTTAGTCGGTAAATTAAATTAAAACGAAAATCTGCAAGTCTTAAGTTACCATTAAATTTAAGTACGCCACCGCAAAGAAGTTATTAAATCAAAAAGAATTGAAAATCATAAAGAACGCATTTTGTGTATTATATTATATTTTAACATTAAATAAAATGAAAAATAACGATGAAATATAATTTTTTATCACTCATCTATGCGAATTGTATAAGCAAAACCTCGGAAACGTTTTTTTATTTCTCGTAAAAACAAAATATCATATAATCGCAGTCGACTAGATTTGGGACGAAAAAATTAAAAAAATCTTAACTGAAATTCGCTCGGGCTTCGTACGTAATAATAATGTCACACTATTATACCTATAAAATATAATATCTGAAACATTTTATTATTATTATACTTAACAATAAAATTATATCATTCATTCTCTGACCGTCGTCGTCTATATAGCTGAAAGCGCCACATAGCATATAATATTCGTAAATTATCGGGTTTCCAACGACCACGCCTCACGGTAAGTACAATATTGTAATATGCCTAGGTATAGTTAGATGTTATGGAAGCACAAGCGTTTTGTTATAGGTAGGTCAATATTATTCAAGTATATATTTTTCATTCGATTCGGACGCGATAAATGCCGATAATATATATTATAATACAATATATAATGTGTCGGTGTGTACACACAATATTTACGTACCTACCTATACGTTGTTAAGCGAATACGGATTGACATCTACAACACACTCCGATTATTTATTGGGATAACAGCAAATGGGTGTACACCGATCGGCGATCACTATAATATTAAGTACCTATTTCATATAATATTATGTATGTATGTAAATATTGTATAACGCGTGTACCACACATATATATATTATATTGTTATTGTACAGCTATTATTGTGGTGAACGCCGAGGTGTAAAACGTATACGTATATTATATATCATCATATATAACCTACCTATATGTATATTAATATATAATGTAATACATCATTATTATCTCGTTGACTGGTAATATGGTTTCACTTTTTGTAGTGCATGCTCCTTTACCTCGGTATAATAACATAATATTATAATATAGAGTCGGACCGAGCATGTAATGTCAGGTCCTGCACTCCAGCACCAAATATAATATACGATAAAATATGTGCTCAAAATATGTAGGTATATATAGTTATAACATATTATTAAATATTGTATTTGGTGCCTATAAACTTAAGGGGTATATGAAAAATCAATGCGATTAAAAAACGAAATGATCAGCAAAATGTGAATGCAATCCAAACGGTCCGTGATTATCATCTTATTGTATATTCCATATCTATAGTGCTATAAATATATTTTTATACCAGTCGTATATTTTTACCCCACGGAATTATAAAACTATGGGTCGTCGTTAGAAAAAGTCAAGTAACTATTTATTTCTACCTACTTTAAATGATATATATTTTATTATTTTTAAATCTATACTGCACAGCTGAACGCAGTTTTGTATCTCTGTCACCTATAATACAAATAGAAATAATGCATAGAAATCAAATTCATTCACAATATCAAAAAATGTCTGATCCCCTACTCATAATCTAAATTAAATTTTAAACTACAAGTATTATACTCGTAGGTAGCCAGGTAGGTGTGTACCTAAGATTATTTTAACAGTAAACTCTCTCATTATCACAAAATATCTCGACGTTTTTTTACACGATTTGATTCATTATAAAAAAACATTTAAAAAAAATTTATATTGTTGTTTGTGTAATAAATTCTGATAATGTATAAAAAAAAATTTAACGCTTATTCTTATCGAGATAATGAGTGATTACTGCTAAAATAATCACTTAGTATGCATGTATTTAATATGAACACTGTGTATATTATGTTTATAGTGATCAGCTGTACTTGTATATGTAATAATTATATAACAGTATTGTGAATTCATAGAAAAAATGCAACAAGCTACTTACAGTAATCGATATGTATTATGTATTATTATTCAGTTTATATTATGCATATGGAAAACTAAGTGAACTTTGTGCAAGTGGAAATTGTTGACAACATGAACGCATCAAAACAGCATTATGTTAGTAAAATAATGAAAATAATATGTTAAAATAAATTAAGAACGACGTACATAAATAATATTATTTTGACAATGTGAAGATACCTACTTGGATTTAAAACTCCACAGAATTATTGTACACATAGTTCTTCTAAATTATTTTGTTCGTCCTATAGTTAGAGTATTTTCTCAAGTTTGCCATACTGTGGTTTATCATCGAATTCGTGTCAATATTTGTTCGCGTGTTATTTCAGATATTCAACCCATAGAGTATAGTGTGGTTATAGGTACTGTTGTACGAAAATTACTTAAATTTCGCGGCTTAATACCGAGAAAATATATTGAAAATCGAGTTTCAGACTCTCGTTATGCGCATCTATATAGTTGTTAGTTGGTAGTTGGTAGGTAAATATTATATTGACAGACTTTTGTTTGGTATTAAACAGTAGACTATCTGACTATAATCCAATAATATACGATTTAATTTATAATACCTATACACACTTGTCCCCGAGTGACTCTCGATGATTAAATACATTATAATATCAATATGTTCGTACAATAATACATTGTATATTATTATGTATAATATGTATAGGCTTATTTTGGTATAATTTATCAAATAATTGTACATTTCGATATTGCGTTTCATCATTATATAATATTATAATTATCAGAATTTATCTCATTGATAAATGCGGATTTATGATATTAATTCTATAATATTGTACCACATAACAATATGTCAATAAACGCACAACGTATATTATATAACAATAAACACTCCAATTAAATACTATTTTTAATTTTTTATCGATAAACAAGTTTTAGTTATTCGATAATAAAATGTATGATGACAACGAATACGAATCGCAATTCAAATGTTAAAAAAAATATTTAAAGTTCAAAACTTGTTTTTCTTCATTGTACCCATATAAAGTGTGTATATTATACAGAGGCGCACAATTAAAACTAAATAGATTACCTAAATCAATTACCTATATATTGGCTAATCGGCCAATGGCTATAGCCTATATATTATATTCAATAGCTTATTTTTAATATTTTTAGTAAAATTTTTACGATGTAGATATTTTTGAGCCAGGGGGTCCCACCCACCAAAAAAATCAGGGGTAAGTAGTAGTAACTCCTACGCTTGAACCCTCCAGTGTGTGCCTCTGATATTATACATATACCTATATAATATTATACTGTGTAGTGTGTATACAGTTGAATATCTCGGGGATATATAGAAAACATATTTCTAAACAACATTTAAACGCTTTTCACATTTGAAAAATTGATTTTTCGTCGTCTTTTATATCATTACAATATGTATACCTAACGTAAGGTACACACTATTGTGCACAGAAGACAGATGTGTGTGTGTGTGTGTGTGTGTGTGTGTGTGTGTGTGTGTGTGAAGAGGCATAGTTCATACACGACGAGGCCTGCAATATACGCTTTACGTAGTGTATTCGGACACGGTTCGTTGTCAGATAACTCCGAGTAAAATAAGATTTTTGGTTGGGTCGTCTCCCGTAAATGGTCGTCCGTCGTACCCATATAATATACAATACACGACTTCAGCAGCACAAGACACGACAATAATATTGTATTATACGCCGCACAGCACTATAGAATGCTATATAATATTATATTGTTGTGCATAGAGGTGTTGCGCGTGCGCACACGCCGCCGACGCAGCAGCAGTGGTCCCTCCAAGCGAACCTTTGGTTTTAGAACGCAGCGACCCGCGGCGGCCCCTTGGGAGATAAAACACACCCCATCATCCGCAGACTGCATTATAAATACACCGCAGTCGCCATGACGGCAATATAATGTTTCGGAAAAGACGTCTCGTACGCCTTATAACCACACGTGCATGGTAGGTATAACATATATACCACCTACCCACCTACACAAAATGTGTGATAGATAAGAGCTCGGGTACACTGCGGTTGTGCAGGTGTTGGTGGGACTGGTAGGTGGTTGTTTTAAACCGTATACGCGGTAGTGTATAATAATATGATACATCGGTATTATACATCCGTTTTCAGTATACCGCACCTGCAGATAAGATATTCAAAATTTGAAGAAAAAACTCGTCGAAGCGGAGACTTGACTACTTACATTTATTTACCATATCGCATCGGCGATCTCTAGCGGCAGTCCACCGATTTCCGAATTCGCGGTGGTCTCTGCGAACACGAAAAACTAAGGTGTCGCGTTAAAACCATTTGTCGAATACATTAATATTATAATAATATTATTATGGAGGAAATTAAGCATTCGAAAATCCTTAACAGGAGTATGAATACATAAGATAATCTTATAATAGATAATTTACTAATTATTGTAAACTGTGTTATTCTTACACGGGGATAAAAAAGGTACCTTTTATTATTTTTATTTTAATACCTCTAACAGATTAACATGCATTTTAATATTACATTATATTTTTAAAAACGATGTTCCCTTTATAGCGGGTTTTATCATTTTAATTATTTAATTCTTACACCTGATAAAACTTCTTGGTTACTCTCATCTTTAGTACAATAATAATAAATGTATAGATAGTTGTTTTGCCTCTAGACTGGTCTATAGCATCTTCTTTACCATAGTGATACGATTGTTGACGAAATGTATTAATACTTTTAAAGCAGTACAAATATATTATACTGTATTGGGTCTAACGATAATGATTTTTCACCCGTTTTTCCGGTTAGCAGTTTAAATAAGTTCCAAAAGTACACTATACTTGTCTAATGAAAGTTTAACTTTACAAAACTTTCAGATTCATGGAAAACAGTAAAAAAAAAATAACAATCTAACTAAGCAACTAAGCAAGTATAATTAAGTAACGGACTATGTTATGTTTTTAACACAATCTTGGCTGTTTTGGGGTACATGTTAAACTCACAGAGTTTGTTTAAAAAAAACCTGACCTCTTTTCAAAATAATTATATATATTTTTTTTATTATTATTTATATGTGCTTGTATAATGATTATTATTCTTTCAATACGGCGCCTGTTCGTCGTTGTATATGAAACGCACGCACTTATCACGGCAAACGTGACACGTAGGTACGGGTGTCGGATTAAGTAGAAACGGCCAAAGGGTTGTGTTGAAGTCTATTATACCTATATATGTTATAATCACACCGTTATTATTTTTCTCACCACGTATAAGGCATTATCATTATTATTATTATTACTACAAGAGAACGCAAATCATCGTTAGTTTTCTCCAGCAATATGACATCATAGAAGAAATAAAACTTTATGCGTTATCATTATAATTATGATAGGCAATGAGATTCGATCAAGTCACGTGAATTATTTTCAACCCTAGGAGCGAGGTGAACAGCCGAAATATAATTTCGTCCGCGAATCCGAAGCCAAGTTAATAATAACAAATATAATTTCTTAATTACTTTTGTTTTTAAATTTGATATCTACATGATATTATACATAGTATAATTTATTTCATTTTCATAACACTATTAGATTACTTATAAAAACGTCTGTCTAGGCAAAAAGCTAGAAAATGTTAGTATGCCAAATCACTTAGTAGGTAATATTTGAGTAGTATTATAATAATATTTCATTAAATTATAAAGTATATACTTACTTACTCAAACTATAATATTATTAATAGTATCTATTAAAATAATTGTATTTATAACACTAATTTCTAATTATATTTTTTAGGACCTAGATAGTTATTACAATTTTAATTATATTAATTTATTAAAAGGACATTTACCTGAATGTACAGTTATCTCTGTCTTACTAACACATACACACATGGTCAATTTTACTCTATTATTTTTAATAATAGTGTGAGTTTAAAACTTTAAATACTATAAAATTTAAAGGTAAGAATATTATCTTATTATCTAGGGCCCCACGTAGATTTTTAAACTTTAATTTCAAAGCAAGTTATGAATATTTTATAAATGTTTAATATTATATTGTTTAATGTTAATGTACTTGCATAATTTTTTTTATTAGACTCCATTTCAATGGTGTGAAAACCTTTTTTATCGTTAAAATTTCAATGAGGTGGTCCACACTCGACTCTTTACCCTTCCCAATCTAAATAATGTTACATAATACCTACCTATAATAATATTATGTAGTAATGTAGGATATGTATATAGAGGTAGTATACCTATGCTCGAACGACTTGATTTAATTATTATACGATCCGACGACGCCATTCGTGTATATTATAATTTATAATATAATAATAAATAATAATGTACAAAATGTGTTTTGTGTCAAGGTCGCCGGAATCGGTACCACCGAGAACAAAGGATCGGTATCGTAGGTTCGGTATACGCTATACGCCGTGAGTTTCGTCTGCAACCGCAACTGTAGTATACGGTTTGAAGATTTTTATTGAACAACACCGCGTGTTATATACCTACTGTTAACACTGTACAGCGTACCTTGCAGCTGAGGTTAACTGGTAACCCAATTTCAGTAATCCATCGAGGAGCAACGGCCACCGCAGTGTTTAACTGTTTAGAACGAACATTACTACACTCAATATTATATTATGTTATACTACATATAAAACGATATATATATAACTAATAGGTACTATATAGGACGCCTGATACCATCTTCTTCTGATCGAAATTTCGATTCGGTGACTAGAGTTGAGTAACACACAACAATAAAATATTAACAATTGAGTATTAAACTATATTACATTCCCTCGAGACCAATAAACTAAGACAGATGCTAGAGTATAAAAAAAATTAAAATTATCGATATAACGTTAAATTATAAGAATTATATTTTAAGACATTATTCCACCAAAAAATTAAAAACTAAAAATTACAGTTTTTATATTTCTAATAGATATTATGTATTATAATCGACAACTACATCTATAGTTTAATTATTTTCAAGTATTTGAGAGTGTTATTTTGATTGATTACAAAATTGATCATGTCAATTTTAATCGCAAACATCAATATTAAAATATTAAATTATACAATTTAATTTTCATTGACTGCGAAGTTCATTAATTTTAAGTACCTAGGTAATATGGTTACACCTGTCACCTGTAACTGAGGAACGTGCAAGAGTCAAGACAAAATGGTTATGAATAACCTGTTCAAAATATTAATTTAATTTTAAAAATTCTCTTGTCGTGTCCTGTTAAGTTTAATTGTATAATTATTAATTACTTATTACTTATAACATTCTCCTTTTCATGTCTTAGAGTTATAATTATGGTAACTCAACTAATCCAAGTTAACTACTACTCGTCTATAAATTTGCATTTTAAACGATAAAAGTTAATAAAATCATACCAAGTACCTTAGTAAAGTACATGAATAATAAAATACAATTTGCTCATCAACGTGCATAATTTTATAGTTAATTAATTAAATGTACTTATATTACCATTTAACTCTCTGGGTATTAATTATGTGAAAGTACATGTCTGTACCTATACTCTATAATTATTATAACATAAAATGTATTTATTTTTCTACACACTATTACTAGACTTTATTGTTGACTGTTATTTTTTTTCAATGACCATACTAATGCTTAATTTATTAGAATTCATGCATTACATAAAGTCATAAGCAATATATATTATATACATAATTTAAGAAGTACAAACTTCTACAAATAAAGTATAATAGCTTAGTTCAGAAACTCCATTAAATATTAATATTTAAGTAACTGTTTTCTGTGGAATAAAATTATAAAATATATTCTGGATAAAATAATAATATAATTTCGGAATACGAACATCGCGGACGTAACATTTTGATGTCGAAATTAAATTTTATATTTTCACACAGAATATAATATGTTTATTACGATAGTAAATAAATAAAATATTACTTAGGTAGGTACTTCATTATAATATATTATAACAATCTACACCAAAGGTTATATGATATTGCTTAAATAGTGTACTTTAACAGTAACTATTTATAGCTAGAACTGATATTTTACATATTTTCCCCCTCGTTATTTATTTGTTGATGTGTATAAAAAAAAAAGTATAAATCTTTGTGATTTTTTAAAGTAATTTAAGAGACTATCGCTGAATAATTAACTTTTTTATATTATATTATAATATTTATATTTATCATTTTCTAATATATTCATCTTCAAATACATTTCCAAATTATAATATTATTTATTTTTCGTAAGGTTCGAGTGTCACTATTGTGCTATTGTTTATGATGTCCATTGTAAATGAAACCAAACCGATAAAATAAAGAGATGATCAAAAAACATAAATAAAAAATAAAAAGAATAAGGACTTTTTGTCCAGTGAGAAAAGCTGAATAAACCAAAATAAAATGGGAATGAATGGATGTGGTAAAACATCTTAAAAATATATATATTTTAATGCTTGTACACATAATAATAATCAAGTGTATGTAGGTATACTATATTACTGTGTATATTGATGACATTAAAAGATATTTTGTATACTGCACATGTAGGTAGAGGTACAGCGTGCGCGTGTGTGATGAGTACGCACACACGACGACTGGCAAACACAATATTTATTATTTTGTGGTGGGACGATGACGAAACTTATATTACAATCTATTATATTATTATATTCGTCATTTTTTTTTTTAACCATCGTTATACATATTTTTGTTCAAATCTTCTATGGCGTCAATTTTTCTTTGACATTATAATAGACCAGAGTTCAGTTGACTCTATGTACTATGTAGCTGCAGTTACAATAACAATTATTTATGTATATATTTTTTCAGTCATAAAGACGAGACGTTTACAATGGCTGTCGAGAGCAGCACGCGGGGGAAAAAAATGAACGGTTCGATAAATACGTGTTCCTCGAAGGATTTTTGGTATTTTCTATAGTCGCCGCAGACCACTCGAGTGGCCAACGGAAACGCGTGACTTACAAGGCGGACCCGTTTCCGTCAGACCGAATATATTATATTATTATATATATAATATGTACATTGTACACATATATACACACGAACGCGCGCACGCTGCAGGATAATGTTATCCGTCTTCGTTTTTTTTCTCTTCTTTTTATTACGCGTTTAGGCTGGATAAGATCTCGGCGGGATATTATTATTATTATTATTATTATTACTAAGAAAATCAACGACGTGTCGACAACCCAACGGAACCATGATACGTTTTAACATGCGGCCGCAGTCAAATCTGACTTAAACACAAACATAAGTACACATAGGAGGTAGTGAGGTACCCGCGTCGAACGAAATGAATATTATAATATATTAATATTATTGTTATTATTATTATTGTTATTATTGCCTATGGTTTTCTTGAGAAAACAGACGATAAAAATCAGTGCCGAACGCTCACCGTACAATACAATAACTATATTATTTAATATGTACACAAAAAAAAAATAAAAAAATAATAATAAAATCGGCGAGAAAGTGAGGTGTATGTATAGCCTTGGTGGCCACATCATAATGCAGAGTACAGTATTATATGTTCTCGTTGGCCTCTAGACTTTTGTGGGAACACAATATTTCCCGGCGATGAAAATTTACTCGTGTAAATGAGATGTGTGTGTGTAGAATTTTTATGGGCATGTCCTCCTCTATAATATATACGCACGCACGCACACAGAAGCTTGTGACTTGTGAGACACTATACGAGTGCAGCCTATCCGCAGTAAAACGATCGAATCGACTTCCTATTTTGTGAAAACGATACTATATGCATTGGGTAGGGAACAGGTGTTTCTAATCTGATGTTACACGGGATTTATTAAATACAGCGAAGGTAATTCAATAATCTTCCGTTGAACGCACATGGAAGGACAAAGAAAACACGTTGTATTATACACTAGATTTTCGTGAATGAAACGAATTCCTCTTTTTATCTTATTCGTATTTTTTTTCTCCTGCCTGCCACACAGACGTTGTAGATGTATAATAATAATACTCGTTTCCGTGCGCAGGTATATAGACCCTGCTGTAAACGAAACTTATGAGGCGGTCCGATTTTATTGTATTCTCCTAAAAACCGATATATAATTTGAAAACGAAAAATATTTTGATAAAATTATAGTGCAGCGACGCTGCGGTTTTTATTATTTATTGAGCCTGTAAACCTGAATTTTATAGGCTGTACGTACCTACTACCTATACCGCACCTGTCGTTCCACGTTGTTCTTTCTTCATCAGACTGCAGCATATTATATATTATATACATATTACATATTATAATATATTGAATCACACGTCGTCTAATAATAATTATAATAATGGATTTATTGACACCAAGTTAAAATCGTAGTAACATATTATATGACACAAGAAGATTACTAGATTAGGTATACATTAAATATACATAGGTTCTCCTTTCAAAAGCGGAGCTTGTGCTGAAAAGAGAGTACGATAAATGGATTAGGAGAGACGGAAAAATTAAAAAAAGAAAAAAATACGTTGTTAAATAGAACGCTGCCTTTGTCCACCGCGGAGACGCGCTTGACAAAATATCGTATGAAATGAACCTGCAACAACCACTCTAACGCCAAACCTATGAGACCATACTACATTATAATATGTATAATATCATTAATATCATCGAAACTTACATGTACGAGAAGGACGGAGAACGGGACAAAGACAGAAAGGGAGAGAAGACAAAGACAGTGAGAGGGGCGAGAGAGAGACTTTTGTGTCTGCGGTGAGAGATAAACGAAATCAGCGGGCGTTGGCCGACTGTGCCTACGTCACACCCTGCGTTTACTTCAAATTATATACCGACAGGGAATTGGCATAGATGTAAATAGGGGAGGGATTAGGTCAATGGGAATGTCTCAAGCCTCACATAAGTGTATTATACTTTAGTATTTTACTAAATTCAGTTTTCGAGCGAATTTCTTAGTACCTACCTATAAGAGATTAAGTCAAATAATTGACTAAAAGTTTCTAAAATGAATATTCAAAATCGTCGGTTTAACGCTGCCTTATTTTTTTACTCTTAAAAACCTGTTAGACCCAAACTCTATATTTTGTATTTTACAAAACTCTAGTTAGTTGTGGGTACGGGGAACGGCCAAAGCGAGTGAATATTAATAAAAAAAAAAAAATGTTATATAACACACTCCGTTCGTGCGGTAATGTGCGTTCGAACCGTGTCTTTTACGCCGGACAAAACGCGTGGGCGAGTTTTATCACCCGCAAAGCCGATTCTCGCGTAAATACTATGTACAATCACATCGTACGCCCGCGCGTCGCACTGGCCGTGTAGCGCACTATATAAATATATAACGCTATAGATGCGCGCGCGTCTACAGGCGACGGCCGTCGTCGTCTTCGTTTCGATTTTATTTTTACGACGAACTCGTCTACAATATTATATTATATTATTATAATATACACGTAGGTATATGGTATATGGTATATATGTACCGTACGCATGACACATATATACACGGGCTGCACACAATATATTATAGTATCTATACGTAACATAGGTATATAATGACACGTCGTAGCTTAAATTGTTGATGGATTTGTGAGGTGGGAGTGCGCATAAGACGGAGTATCTATTTATTTTCTTATTAGAAATACTTCAGCGGCGTATACATATTGTAGCTTCTATATAATTTTCTCTGGCGCCTTGGCCCGTTTTAGCGGTTGTACGAAAATCGTGTGTACGTACAAACATTTTTCAATTTTGACATCCCTTATATTATATTTTACATGCTACACACACACACACACACATAACTATCTTTCGAGTACGTATAGTAGCTGCTCCTATACATAATATTGTAGTTGTCGGATACACTATACCTACCATGATAATTGCATAATTCATTGAAACGCGATTTTCATTTTTTTTCGGTCTTTGTGGAGGACTTAGTGACCGACGAATGGCATTATGTTTATAATACAAATATTGTATATTATTCATCATTGTGTACATATTATATTATATATTATTATATAATAGTATTATCTTTCGAACAAGAGACGGTGTCTGTGCACGACGACGATGGCGATGGTTATGTTCAGGCGGTGGCGGCGAGGACGAAATGAATTTTAGAGGTCAATTCGTTTGAAGGTCACAAACACGCACGCACGCTGCAATGTCTGCTGACGCTCGGCCCGCCCGCAACACCACCACCACCGATGCCGCCGAAATAATCGATCCGAATACGTTGCGACCCTTCATTCAGCCGCCGCCGAGGGGTGTGGGCGCGATCGTCTCCGTACGCTTTGCCACCGCCCTCGCTACGCATTTTGGGGTGGTTGCCGACGCCGAAAACCTGTTGTCAGGGGGACGCGAAACTTTCGGTGGAAAAAAGAGGGTGCGCTCAGAGAGCGAAAAAAAAAATAATAATAACAACAAAGGCAGACTACCCGGAAATGCGAACGAAAACCCAACGCGTTTTATGCCGCATGTTACGAGTAAACCGAGAGAAAAAATAAAAACTACAACGCAGTTACATTTATTTTTGTTATTATTATTTTATTTTTTATTTTTTTGCAAATCCTTCGAAAATCCGACGGCGCGGACTCGTTCGTCGTTATTTTCCCCGACGAAAGCTACGCTCTTCTTATTTACGAACACACCGATTCGGGTTACGAAAAACGCGGGCGTCGCAAAATAATAATACAATATGCGGTTTTTGTGGAAACCTTCACGTCAGTCTTGTAACGTGCTTTTCTCATCGTATTATATGTATTATACAAGAGCTTTCGAGAATATTGAAAATCCGCTAATGTCTCCCGGCGGTGTCTGGGCGGCGAACGTCTAGATGCGCGATTTTATACTATTGACTTGTATACATACGTATAATGGTACTTATATTTTTATATTGTGTACACGTTTTTTGAAATAAAAAAATTGAATGGAGGTGGGGTTAAATCAAATCACCAAATTTCAATGTTAACATTTTCGTCATTATATTTTTATAATAACTAGTTACAAGGTGAGGTATTGGAGGCGTGCATAATATAATATTATGTGCTTACGACTCAATAAATAGTTTAATGCTAATTAATTTGATACATTATAATTAAGTATTAACTCTGACATAACAACTGTTGACGCAAGCGTTATTGAGTGTAGTCATTTTTAATACATAATAATTAATATACAGCTTCGTATCTATACAATTTTTGAAAACATTAAAATATATTGTCTAATATTTTTCCAGTAGCAAGTGTAAATAAAGTATAAGTATAATAATAAAATGTTTAATACAATATTATTATATTTTAATAATTTTAAGTCCAATTATTGGAATACAATCGAATAAGAAAGAAAAGTAGTCTGTTTTTTAACAATAATTTAAAATTAAAAATATTCAAAGTAAATACTTATGTCTAATAATTCGTTATAGTCTCATTAAATAAGGCTGCTAAGGTGTCTAAGCTATACGATGATGGTTAATAATCTCCTAGCGGAAGTGTCTAGAATCTATTTGAATAGTAATATTTTCAGTAGGAATTCGAAATATTATTGGACAGATGTTCCAGACATACCGTGCGGGTCTTCGATGTCACAATTCACTGTGTATTATATGGAACCCGTATTTAGGGTTGACATGCCCACGAAATGTACACCTAATCCCAGTAGAATAGATGTACAGCACAAAAACATTTCATAATTGATTACGATTGACAGTCACTGTTGTGGAAGAAAAATAAACGCACAAGATTTATCATTCCTCCAAAAAAAGCCCCCAACACTGAACAATACATTATACGGTTTAACAAAGACCATTCAAGTGTTAAATCCATTAAATACCTACCAACATTTTTAGGGAATATAAGATAATATGATACTTGAAAAATGATAAATATTTGAAAAAATATATGCACAACAATATTAATTTTACCAATGATTATTGTAAGTATAATAACTGATAAGTACACTTCAATAAATTCAATTATAATATATATTATTATATTTTTTTATTACCTATTATTTTATACACCTAATCGTAAAATGTTAAAACATAATAAGTACAATATTGTACTTGTATTTTTTCAAAAGGAGACATTTCTATTATTAAGTATATATTATATATTTATATCCTAAATCGTCTCAATTAAGTTACTGAACATGAAACTCCACCTAGCCACATTCAAATGCACTTTACTATAACAATCCCAAAAAAATACATCTGACAAAAATACGCATCTTTTGTAATATTGTAGGTATGTTGTACCAAAACTGAGAGGTCTAGTATATTACTATATAGCGTACAAAAAATAAGGAATGTTAGTAGGTACTTTCGTATTAGACGAGTTAAGAAGACGTTTACATGATGCAAGATGTACGCTACCTGCAAGGTGAGATGATGATTATAAAATAGTTTGGAACAGTCAAAAAAATATTAATTTTTTTTTTTATTATTATACAAGCAGTGTAATAGGTACGTCCAAATTTGTTTTTAATAACTTGACGTCAAAATGCAATTAAGTAGCTCACAACCTTGAATATAACATCCGATACACTTGTGTCAATTGTCTCTTATCGCTCGGTTGACTCCACGGAAATTGCCCCTCGTTCCATTGTACATTAGAACAATGTTCATGTCGAATTCCATTGAATCAGAGTCTACACAGAAAATGTATTTGTTCAAAACGTAGTTCGTAGACGCTCAGACCAAAAGTGAAATACAGCAGTATATTACTTAATCACGAACAATCGTTTTTGTAATAAATTTAAATTTTTATCATTTTCAAGGACCGCAGTCGTTAATACTACATACGTTTGAAATCGAGACGCACAATCGAAAATAACAATCGTCGAGCGAGGTAAAATATGACACAATAATACGACATGAATATTGTGCGATATTATTAATTTAAGGTTGAAGTTGGTAACCAATAACCATATTATTATCGAAAGCACTTTATAATAAATTGAGCTTTTGAGGCTAGCAAAATTGTTTTTTATTATATCGCATACAATATATTCGGACGAAAAATAAGCAAAGAAGAAGAATAAAGTAGAGCAACAAACTTTTATGCCAAAAAATACGAAATAACGACTCGAGCGGAGACCCGATAAAAATTTACTGTGAAACTCAAAACACACAAATAGCGGTTTGTTCTGAAAACGAACCGATATCCCCGGGTCGTATATAATAACAATAATATAATGCCTAAAAAGGCTAAAAGTCTGTATAATAATATTGTTGTTGCCAGTTGCCACGGGGTAGGTAAATATATATATATATAGTACGATACCCGGTGTGCAGTATGCTCTGGTCGACCGAGTAAAATATTTTCGTCGGAAAAACGGTAAACCGAAGGCCAGCGGATCGGACCGAAGGCTCGTGGTGATTAATTATTATATTATACTATCGCTGCAATACGACCGCGACCGAAAAGAGGGATTTGGCCATTTGGGTTGTGCGAGTGGGCGCGCGCACGCGCGTACCGTGCAGGACTGTGGGCTGTCGGAAGAACGTTTGGAAATTAATTTAAAGCCCGAGGAGGGTGGTTTTTTCTCTGAAAAAATCACCCCATCGCAAATATACCGTGTATATCGCTATAACAGTGCGGTGCGTATCGCCGGGTTCTGGTTCTGGGAAACGAATAACAGAAAACTGTATAGCCTGTGCGTGCGGACGACGACGGGCTCACGTAATAGCTAAAATATGAGATTTAGTCGTGTGTGTGTGTGTGTGTTTGTGAGTAAAATGTATAGGAACATATAATATATATACTTATATACAATATAATATTATATTATATATAAAGGAACATAATAACAGGACGTGTATATACGTATAATATGATGTGTTATGTATATAGGAAAAAGACCGTTTTGGCGGACGGACGGAGATGAGCGCTGGAGAAAAAGAGACCGCTGCAGTGACGGCGGCGTCCGGGCGCAGTAAAAACCGTCGGAGCAGGTGCCCGTCGGCCAGACGAGATCTCCACCGTCGCCTCCTCTTCTGCTGCTGCTGATGCTGCCGCTGCTGCTGCACATGTGTACCACGTTTATGTGCGTTTTCGTCGGCGTTTTTAAGAGGCCGCCGCCGCATTATTTCCGTCTGTACGCTTCTCAGCTCGATCCGTCTCTTTCACACACCCGCACTTGTATATTGTGTACAGTGTACACCGTATATACGATATATATAATATAATATATATAATAACATAATATAAACACATTTATATATAGTTTTGTGCTGCGGCGATGATGTCTTTTATGGGTATATTGTATACGTACACGACGACGACGACGACCGAGACGGACCCTTTTTATGCGCTTGTATATACATGCTGCCCTTGACCCCTGCAGCCTCGCCGCACCACTCTCGTTCAGAGACCGATCATATCACTGAATCCGTCTCCGATAGATAATAATATTATGTACACATACGCGCGGGCTTTTCAAAAGTCAACTCCGAGGTCCATCTAAGCTCGTCAGCTTTTCAAACCGTTTTTTGAGGTTATCTGCTTCAGATTCTATATAATATTCTTATTATTGTTGTCACCTTACGAATATCAAAATATATTCGTTAACTATAATAGTATATGCTATACCTACTCGTATTGGTGTGTCATTGACGGTGACGTACTGACGTTTAACGATTTTCGACTGCGACAGTCATAATTCCATGAGTCATGTAATAACATGTTATAAGAATAATAGTTATTTGTCATGAGTTTAATTGCCTGCATAAAAAAAATAAATAAAAGGTCATAGAATCCACAGAAACAAGTCAGAAATGGTGTAAAATCTTCTAATATATATTTCCACTCACTACCATAAGCTTTGATGTTTGATCGATAGACATTATTAAAGTAACGATCCTCATCCTTAATTCTTTCGTGGAATAAAATTAAAGTAAGATACACCGATCTTGTCTATGTTGGTCCTTAGGAAGAGATTAAGGGAATATCTTCTCATTTATAATAATTAATCATTATTATTATTATCTTACGTCATTTTAAACAGTGTAAACTGTATTTGTACTACTATTGATCCCACATACATTTTACTACTCTTATTTTAGTGACTTTATAGTTTATATAGTTATAATAACATTGTTTTTATCAAATCAATAATTTATAATTGTTAATATATACCTAGTGTGCACTTTATATCTCTATATGTTCGTATGTAGTATGTACTATGTAGGACGATATTTTATAGACATTAGACTACTGACCAATGCTCACTGAAAACACTTGAAAGGTCAAATGGCTATTGTATGTAGTGTGTACTTTTAGTTGCCTTATTTCACACCGCAGGACCTACGATTGCATTAAACTCTATGAAATAGTACACGAAGCCACACGCAGACTAGTTTTATTATGTATATAATACATAACTAAAACCGTTAGGTAACTATACAACGACCATGAAAATAATGAATTCAGAAATGATATGACATAAAGAAGTATTATAAAATCTGTGTAGTGTGTCGATTAAAATTATAATATAAAATATGTAACTGGCCAAAATTTAGCAAATACTAATATGAGAATTCTGTTAATTTTTACTTGATAATATTTTCTTCACAAATCATGAATTCAGAGTTACCTACGTGTGTAATGACCGTGGCAATTAAATGGCATACAATTTTAAAAACGTACAAAAAACATTAAATTAAAATACCTCAGCGAAATTAATGTTAACCCATCATATTTTATAATTAAATTCAAAACGATTATGATTACATAGTACTATTGTACTAACCGTAATTACAACATTTTCATAAACCGTAAGGTATTATTTATTTATCGGCATGATGTATTGAAGTGTGACCTAAAGTTTCTTAGTATTCTGTGAATAGTACGTAAAAACGGTGATCGATCAAGCACGTTGTAGTTGGCACGTTCGTTTTATGGTGAAATGACAAACGTATAGATTGAAAAACATACAATGGGTTTATATGGTCTGTCTGCGTGAGGGATTTAAAGAATATTTTACCAACATCGCCTGTTCTATAAATTCGTTTTACGATGACCGGATGACAAAATACTATAATATGTGGTCCCACGTTTTAAACATTTTATATTATATTATAACATACATTAGTATATTACTTATAAATCTTGATGATTTAGTTCAAAATAGTAATGAAAATATTTTAATTCAATTTGGGTTCATTTAAAAATAAATTACGAAAAATCATTTACCGATGTTTGACTACCTACCTATTATATTCACAACGATATTAAAAAAAAATAAAAAGTTAAAATATTATTATGATGCTTTAGGAATGTTTTCAGTGGAAGGTTTCTTTATTAATAACAATCGTTTATTATTTTTCCATGTATACTTTATACTATGGTAAATTAATATGTATATACTGGCATACTGTACCCACCACAGAACAACCACAACATAATACTATAAGTTGTTGTTAAAAAAATGTATACTTGAAAATGTATACGATAGGTATATAGTTGGCGTAGTAGTACACTAGTACCTAACAGTAAAATACAATTCAAATGATATCCTTTCCACGAATAAATCAAAAAATCGAGTTAAAACGACAACGTTGTCGAAAATATCTATACAGCATATCTATATAATATACTATGTTATATTACTATATAATAATATATACTAATGGTAAAAATAACAGTGTACGCGGTTTGAATAAGTATACTTGAACGATTTTTTTGATTTTTTCGTTATTATTATTATTATTTAAAAATCAATTTATTCGTGTTGCCGGTGTACCTATATAATTAAGAGGATCACGCGGTGTTATTGTACCGACGCAACGTCCACAATTATTATGAATCTTTAAATCTGTTCGGCGCTCTTTACCAAAATAAATGAACCACACATACCACGTTACCTGTAAAACATAATATTATAATATTTTATCATCAAAGCCGCTGCAGCGTCCGTCCATCTGTGCGCCTGCGCGTGTGTGAGTGTGTGTTTTGTGTGTACTGTGTGCGTTATATGTGTGTGACGACTTTCACTTTCGGTCGGCCCCATAACCGTCAATTATGATCCCCCCACCTCTCGCACGTTCGTTTCAATTACCGACAATAGCCCACACGGCCGATATAGGTATGAAAAAATAAAAAAACCAAAATAATAGTTTTGTATAGGTATATTATATATACGTATATATAATATGTATAATATACAAGTACACCTATATAGTATATAATTTTTTTTTTAACTCTCTTTCTTCCGAACAATGCCAGGAGCGGATTTATCCCAGAGAGAAGGCATTTGTATAGCTGCTCCGCGTGTACCTATACCTAAGTGAACGCTCGTGTGTGTGTGTAGGATATATAATATAATAATTCTGTTGGCAGCCGGATTCGGAGTCAGCGCACACCGTCAAGGACAGAGCCTTGAACCTCACCGGGCCACCAGACGACCGCCGCTGCCGCCGCCAATAGGTACTTGTCAGCATTCCAACAATGCGATATGTATAATATTATATATTTTTTTTATTATATTTTTTTTTTTCATTATTATTTAATTCTCGTATTTTTCGAATACGCGTAAGTGTCTCACCGCGGTGCGCGATCGGCGCAAATGTCGTAGAGTCGTCCCGGGAATTTAGGTTTTATCTCGTCCCCGGTGCGCGTCGGCGCCGACGCTGGGAGGGCGCCAATGTTTTCACTCGACGCGCGCACGTCCCGGCAAAGTTTGAGCGAAGGATTTAGTCGGACCGCTGTTGTAGCACTGCTGCAGAAGGGGAGAGAGAACCACTCGATAATAAAATAATATTCGTCCGTCTTCGGAGGGACGATTCCGCGCACATGGTACCCGAAAACGTGCAGGTTTCCGCCCTGAAACTTATAATATAATGCGTCTTTACAACGTGGAATAACGTGTATGTTTTCCAAAAAGACGATCGATGTGTTTACACAACAACGCTGTGCACTGTACGCCTATTGTCCTCCGTGCTATACATACCTGCCGCCTACCTGTGACCTGCCTATACTTACCTACCGATACTATACCTAACTACCTGCACTACAATGTATAAAGGAATATTATGGGTAAATGCGTGTACATACGAATACGTGACGAGAAGCCGGCTCACAGATGAGTTCCGTCCGTTTGTTGTTCGATTCTCGAATGCCCACAGCGAGGGTAAATAATAATAAAATTCGTGGTTTTTGTGTACTGTCCGATAAAGGTCTTGGGCCGTTCGTAATGCACTGGGTATCGCGTTATTTAAAACGGAGTTTTTGTGTGCAAGTGTATAATGTGCAGAAAAAAAAGTTTTACTCATGGACCTCACACTTATAGACGGTGTGATCCATAGACATGGTATTATATTATATTATGTCTATGGGTGTGATGGTGTCCCTGTGTGATGATGCTGTCAAGAGAAGTAGAATTTCAGTGTGTCTTTGGAAGAAAATCATTTTTTTTACATTTCCACAAAATAATAACTGTGATAATATTGTAATTGAATTAACAATATTAAAGTATTCAATTCACATTTATCTTAAATAGGTATTTAAATAATTACATTTTTAAATAAACTCAATAGTTACAGAAATTATAGGGATAACTGTTGACAAATGAAAATAATGCACAATATACAATATTATTGTGTCACGTTAATAATATTATCACGCCTTTAGTGTTTATTATGTTCGTAGTGCTTCGGTCCTTCATGAGACATAACCTGTCGTGGAAGGTGTGAACTACATAATGTTCCATCTATAAGTATAACTACTCTATAAGGTCTATGGTTTTACCACACAGAACTCGAACGAACCATACATAATATAATATGGACTGCTTGTACATACGTCGTCATACGTGCAAGTACGGTACAAGTTTACCAAACGATAAGCGTAATATTATAGTTTTAAGCTAAAATTAGTGTTCTCAGTAACTCGGATAGCATTATAGCAGAGATGTTGTACTTGTATCTACTTCAGGATTTCAAAAAATAAAATAATAATCATATCTTACCCGTCGGTATTTAAAGCACCAATCGATTCCGGTGTTCAAAGTATATAGAAACACGTCTGACGAAGGTCAATTATTATCATCGACTAATAACATGTACTTAAAAGAAAATAAAACAATTTTTCATCTGGAAAAATATCGCCGTTTCACGCATACGCAATGGTCGGTGAAAAAAATGTACGCTCGAAGCATTATTATAAGAAACTTTTAATAGCTTTCCTGTCATGAGACTTATTGGCATTCTTCGTCTAGTGCCAGCTACATAATAATATTATGCTATCGGCCAACGACAATATATTTGTAATTTTGAATTAATTTATTGAACTGTGTTATTATATTTATATATGTATATATATATATAATTTTTATTGAAAGTTTCACACTATAATCGTAAATACTTTTTTAATAATGTTCATTATAGAGTATTATATAGACATCAATTATGATTTCATTATATTATTATATATAATGGCGTCCTTAAACGTGCCATCATTATGTAGTTGATTGAAAATAATTCGAATTCCAAAAGCAGTAATTTGAAAATGTAAAAACAAATATTATTTTTAATTTATCAAGTCAACGGATTATGAACTGGCCAAATTGAACCAGATAAAGTCGTCAAATGTTTGGAAGTATTCCATAATATTGAAAACATCAACGCAAGTAAATTGTCTGTAAAAACTGTTTTAAAACCTTGAAACCCGTAACAATCCAACATTAATAAAACAAACGAGCCAAAATGCTTGGGTTTTTATTATTATGACTTGTAAATTAATTTTTGGTACTCTGGACCAAGTCCAAGGAACTGACGTAATTCTAATAAGTAATAAGTAATAACCTTAGATTTCAAAATACGTACGATATTATCACAAATTTATTCTATGCTATTCGTGACATCTTAATGTTGCTCGAAAAATACTTCTCGTCTGATAAAAATATATATTTAGATCCTGTCTTTAAAATCTTTGAAACCATTTTTTAGTCAACTAAAATTTTCTTAAACACAACCGAACAAATCAACAAACTCGATACCCAATTAACAGTTGAAATGGTCGAATGTGGTAGTCTTACTATTTCGAGTTGAAATTTACACGATTTAAAACATTAAATATTTATAGATATCAAAACAAATTTAATTACCACTTCTACATTTAAATCGCACAATTATTATTCCCGTGAATCTTATACAAAGACTTATGAATTACACAAATTTTGTCTATTTTAATCAAGCTTGTATATTTAATCTGCTATTTAACAGTTATACAACGCACTACTGAACGTATTATCAACAACCATATTTAAACTCACGAATAAATTTGCATAAAACGTCGCTACTATTTTCGACATTTTCGAAAGGATTTTCATTGAAATGAATTCTGACTTCTGAGAAGATGACTTACAATAGCAAAAAGTCTAAAACATATTTCTTTTAATACTCACGTATTTCTAGATACGATGAATATATTGTTAGAATTTAGATATGTTCAATGTGTTACATTTTATTCCATAGGAAATACATTACCTTATTACACGACGTGTCCCGCCTGCAATAGGGATTCAAAATTTTACATTTGACTATAAACTATAATTCCGTACTTCAACGTATCGGTTATTTTCTGATTAAAAAAACTCCTAGTAAAATTACGATTTTAATGTACTTTTTTCAGATTGATATTCGTTCAACAAAATAGCATTCGATTTTTTTGAATAATTACTTTTTAAAATAATCGACCGATTTATTAACAAAAAAAACAATAACTGTGAATGTAATTTTATTTTATACAAATAAAAATTATTTTTTTGAATATAACATCATTTACAGAATTTTTTTATAAAGAAACCGTCTGATATAAAAGTGTAATCATGATTGAATTCTCGAATTATAATTGTTATTAATTAATAATTTGTATTGCCCTGCAATACTGTTCTAATCATTATTTACAACTATAATGTATTAAAATAATGTATAATATAGTATGACTGCAAGTGAAAATACGATATTATAGGGTATTAGGTATAACCTTTGTTTACACTATATTATAAAGGTATAGATAATTTTTGTCTACACAACAACTTGAACAATTGGGTTCGACTAAAAGTTCAGAGTGATTTCCGTGTACTTGTTAACATGACACTAAACACCTTAACATCTAACGAACACGAAACTCTTCGTGTAATGTCATTAGTAGTTTTACTGAAGAAAAAATATGGGTCGATAGACTTTTAAAAATTACACATCTCTCGTTTTCACGTGCTAAGACTTCATTATAATACAAGTAAAAATATAATAAATACACGACTAAATATTATGAGTATACAAAGTAAAATATTGACAAAACATTTTATACCATTTTATAGCCCCCAGGGGGCCTATTCTTGAAAGTAGTAGAACGATAGTCGTATACGAATATTTGTACTTTTTCTACTACTTTGACAAAACCTTATTCTTGAACGCCGGTCGTATACGAACGGATTCTATTCTACTACCGGATTCTACTACGAACGGGTCGTGTGGTGTATGGTGTATCGTAGTAGAATCCTATTATTCGTATACGAATAATCATTTACGCTGTAATGGCGCCCGATTTAATTACGCATTTATATGAACCTAGTACCTAAGCTAATACACTTTTTAATTATATTATTATTTATACCAATATTAATGTATTATATATTATATTTCACACATTTTTTTCTAATACCTATGATCATTATAAAGTTAAACAACATTATGTACCTACCTATGATCAATATAAAGTTAAGCAACATTATGTACCTATGTAAAATATACATATATTATGTGAAAGTATAGAGTATAAGTGGAGTAATAGATAAACATTTTACGAGGTACTTGTACCACTCCCACTCTAAATTTGATTTTTATGTAAGTATTAAAATACTCCAAGAGATATTCCTGCTTCAGAATATAATATTAATATATATTTTTTTATTAAAATCAAGACTCGGCTTTGTCATTGGCTGACATTATATTTGAATGTGTTACGTTCAAGTAAATAAAAAATTACGATAAAAAATGGTAAAAAATATAATTTTTTAAAAAAGATTATTTTGTAACAACATATACAAGCTATAGAATAATATTTTCAAAAACGTTAAAAGTTAATAGTTTTTGATATAGCGAGTAGTTCATGATAAAATGATCATCCTGTATAATAAAATAACTATAATTTATTATGGTGCATTCCAATATTAAGTATCTACTACTTATTATGACCAAATAATAGGTAGGTATTTACCTATATAATTATATATAATTATAATGTATTAATATGTATCCCTTAATATTTAATAATAAGGTTTATTAAAATATAATATTAATCACCTTTTATTTATTATTATAATTATTTATATACAATATGCATCAAACATATTACGATATTAATTTATTTCTAACTTAATTATGTTTTGAAAGTTAAGATAATATATATTAAAAACTAGTTGATTATATCTATATGCACTGCATATCATATTATGTTATGACTTAAGGATTATTTAATTAATAACAAAAATATTTCGAGAAGTACCTACTAAAACAGAAATGCTTAATTAATTGTCGACTTTTGTCGACTTAATGTTATTTTTTTTTTAAATATTTTAAATGTTAAGTGATTAATTTAAATTAATACTAGAGATATTTTCTTAAACATGTACGATGTACCTACAGTGATATTTGATTATGGGGTAAATATTTTTATTTTAGATATTTTCTTAATATCTTATGTTAGAATTTCTGTTTGTTTCATCAATATTTATAATATAATACAAACTTTATAATACATACTAATGTAATCATATATACTATAATCATAAATGACAACTAACATAATTACTTTTCGCCATTCATGCCATTCTTTGGCCGGTCCGGGGATGCTGTTTAACTTAGTTTGGCATTCCACCCACTTTTTTTGCCATTGCCGTTGTAAAATTTATGGAAAACTTGCCTTTTCTTAGATCGGGGTGGTTTTCCATAAATTCCACCAAAGCTTCTTTTTGTGACGGTGTCATCGACTTTCTCGCCATCGTACAAAAAAAAAAAAAAAAACAGAAGTAAAACAAAAAGAGACACAGCTAGGGATCGAGAACGGAAAGGTCACTATAAAAAAAAAGAGTGTAATATTGAAATATTATTTTGTATTTTGAATTTTTACTAATTGCGCGTGCTCATATAAATTTCGACCAATGAACGGACGGCATTGCGACGTTGCCGTTCCGCACCATTCGAATAATATTCGTGCACGACCAGTTCTATTACCAACTATTCTATTGGCGTTCAAGAATACGGTTTTGAGTTGGTAGTAGAATATCTACCAGTAGAATGGTTCGTATACGAATATCGTTCTACTACTTTCAAGAATAGGCCCCCAGGGTTTGGCAACTAAATTCTATGGCGGTCCAGATAATTTGAAAAGACATTTTCGATTGCCAGAAAAAAATTGAATAATAGGTTATAATTGATGTAGGTATTTATTTTTGTGTTAAAAATACAGTTTAAGCTGTTTAAAGCCAATTATTTAATATGATAGTTAGGTATAATATTAGCTAGTTTTTTTAAATTTGGTACCTACTCTTGGTGAATAACTAATAATACTAATTACTTAAACTAAAATAAACTTTAACTAAAATAATACTAAAACTAATTCTTTGAAAACTTAATTTTGGAGAACGAAGTTCACATATTATGTATGTGAAGAAAAATACATTCAAATACATAATAAAAATAAATCAAATATCTATTATTTGCGGAAAGCCAGCATTAAAAATAATATTTTTGGTGGTCCAGTTACTTCCCTTCTGTGAGCCAGCCGCCTATTTCCGACTCCTGATATAGCATATATAGGCTAGAATTGAAATGGTATATACTTTTAGGCTATAACCTAAATGGCTATCTATATTATGTAACTAAAAAGACAAAAGAAACGGTTGTTATTCTAAATATTTCAGAAAACTTTTATTTATAATTATCAATCATAATTGCCTTGTTTATGCAAACCTATGTTTGTTTCTTTTTTACTTAAGGGGATTCAATACCGTGATTTTCTGTTTTTGTCTAACACATGCGCGACATAGTATTTTAGATGTGTTTTTTGCCAAACATACCAATTGATCTAATGAAGCGATAAGAATTCTGAAACCAGATTTGAATTTGTCGTCAAGTCTACTTTAAATCGACTTTCCCACATTTTTGATATTATCCCCCAAATAATTTAAAATGTCATATTCAAAAAGAGTATTTAAAAATTCTGTTATTTCAATTTTTGGAGAAGTTAAAATCAAAAAATCAAAAATTTGGGAAAGTCGATTTCAAGTAGACTTGACGAAAAATTCAAATCTGCTTTCAGAAATCTTATCGCTTCAATAGATCAATTGGAATGTTTGGCAAAAAACACGTCTAAAATACTATGTCACGCGTGTGTTAGACAAAAACAGAAAATCACGGTATCGAATCCCCTTAAATGTCAAAAACTCATAATATATATACGGGAAATGATAATAAAATAAAATAATTTGTATTTAATTGTCTGGGTTCATACGTTACACGCGTACACAATATACACCTAAGTATAGTGGGAATACAATACTTAAAAGTTGAAATCCAAATTGAAGAATTGTTTGTGGAGACTACGACTACAAGAGATTTCGGGGCGAAGACGAAGAAAAAGGTCACCGCTATATTTCACCGATAATTCACTGAACGCAGGTGGTGATCGCTATAGTGATAAAACCAAGAAAGGTTATAAAAAGACGCACTATACAGCAGCGTTGTTGTATATTATAGTCGTGATGGACGAGAAGTAATAACACCAAGAATGGGTACGAAAAAACCATTCGATTATTTTCGTCTCGTTGAACATTCCCACTAAACAACAGAGGTTGTTTTGTGCACGGGCCACTGTTATAATATGACAGTCCAATTTATTTGTTATTATAGGGATTTTATCATTTTGTTATTTTTTACCTGTGCGCGACGCAGGCGAACGTAAAATGGTGCACTCGCAAGTATGCATAGGTTTGTACTTTGTATATTATAATAGGTACGCGGTATACAAAACAATACGTGAACTGCATGAGGTTAATGTAATACATTATAAAACCGAGTGCGCACAAATAATATTATTAAAATATACGCCCACTACGTTTGTTTAGCGAGCAAATTAAACCATTTACAGGAACACCCAGCAATATCAATTAAAGCATTATAATATTATACCAAGCCTGCAGTGAAGGCTATGCGCGTTACGTAGTTGGCTTTTGTAACTGGAAATTCGGTCAAAACTCCCAACACACGCCACTACAATAGTTATTATTCTGAAACAAATAATATACCACCTGCAAAAAAAACTACGGTCGTATAAGAAGTGGCAACCCTTTTAATAAGAGTTTTGACATGTTTATGATGGAAAAACACGCGCCGGAAAAGGTTTCGAGTAAATACCTTTCGACGACATATTTTGTGCCATTGCAGAGATACACAAAATGTATTGCACATAAAGCCATTTTCCCATATAGTTATATAATATATATACATAATAAAATGTGCGACTGTAGCACAACATAAGAAAAATAAAATATATTTAATTGCTGCATTCATTATTAGGTATACCAATTTCTTTTTTAAGCCTCAAAATGACATCCGTAAACTTTTTTGAAAGTTTGTATTAAAAAAATAAATCTCCTTCCGACAGTCAAAATGTTTAGATAAGCTAAAAGTTTTCACTATAACTGCCTCTTAAAGTTAAAACCATTTCTATATTTCAAATCGTCCAAATCCTCTTTAGCCACTCGAATGATTTCGAACACTCTTTTGGAACCATATTTTTCCGATTTCATCCCATTCCGAACTCTCTGACCTTTCTGTATGCTCACCGATTACACCCATCGAAGAAACAGGTAGAATATACTAGAATATTTGCAGTGGTCACCAAAGCTAAGAAATATTATTCTTAACCCTGTACCAAACAAGTGGTTTGAATTTATCTCGGTAAATATGTATTGCACTAAAGTTTATCAAAATATAAGTACCTACCGAATATCGATTGTCGCTTAATTTAAAAGACGTTCATAATCTCCGGCCAATACTGATGAATGAAGTAATTTATGCGATGTTTAAGGATATACTTTTAAAACCTTTCTTAATTTATTACGATATACATAGTTGATTCAATATTATTTTAGTACCAAATTTATATTGAAGAATGATAATTACTCATTTTTAATTTTGTCCAATTAATAATACTATCACAATAGGCATGCAATATACATATTATATATATTGTTTATAGGTTACATTACTTTGTTTTATTATCGCTACTATAGGGCTTGACTATTAATTCAACTAAATATAAACTCAGGAGACGTAGATAATATCGAATAAGCTTTACGATCACATTTTAAATTAGTACATAAGTAACTATAACAACATAAGTAACAATAAAAGTACCAAGGTAAGTAAGTAGGTAAGTATTTATGTAGAAAATTAAAAATCGATTTGGTACACATTTACAAAAAATACGTTGCTCAATGTTCTTAGTACACCAGGTGTAAATGCTACTTAAATGAGAAGTCGTAATGTCCCTTAAACCATCTCATCTGATGTGTATACCTAACCGGTCTGAATAAATTATAATATGTCTAATATCGTTAAGCAGAATGTAAACAAACACACACGAATATTTAATGAAAAGGTCTGTTGTGCATGCGATGTTCCAATTAACGTCAAACATCCCCTATGTAGTACATACATAAATATATACGTGTATGTATGTGACGCGTATAAACTAAACTCATAGTTGCAAAATACGACTACATATCACAAGCACCTGGCCTCCGGTTAACTCAATTCAAATAAAAATGATAAACCCGGAGCAGAAAAACTAATATTATGTTAAACACAAACGACGTAATATGCTTATTACATATATTATTATAATAACTATCAACTGTACAATATTATGTTCCATAATTATATGGTATCTATAATTTTATCAATAATAAACACACTACACAGGTAGCATAATAGCTATAACTAGAAAATAGAATATAGATATTCAGTACTTTTATTGTTTTATTTTAAATACACTATACACAACGAAATCAGAGTACAATACAAATTATTACAAACCAAATAAAATTATAATTATTTAAAGGTATATTTCTACGTTTAAATACATATTTTACTATATTTATTTAATATTTGTTAGGTATACATTTGTATTCATCCTTATTAGAGGTATAATTCTATATTAATATTATACAGGGTGATTCACCCAACATGCTCACACCCTTTTTTCTTCAACAACTAATATGGTTATTCAAAATCTTTAAAAAAATTATATTGTACGTAGGAAAAGACCATATTTTCAAATTTTCGAGATTAAGTGTAGGTACCACTTAAAGAGCGCTCTGTAGAGATACAAACTTCTGTTTTTAAAAAGATAACTCCCCCCTTCCCCCATATTCTACGGTAAATTATTTGTCGGATACTGTTTAAATGAAATAAACCAATAATTGCATAGTCATTCTTTAAAAATTGATTATTCGAAAAATAATGCATGTAAAATAGATCAATACCATCAGAAAAGCGTTAAGTAGAAAACATGCCAGTTGTAGACTATTGCTGTTAAGAAGTATTAAACATAACTCGTAACATTTATAAACACCTCTACAGATTACTGCTGCAAGCAGGAGAGATAATTTCGCTCTTGTCGGCTTATTTTTGAGAACTCAATATAATTATTAATTATTAACAAACATTTTATTTTATACCCAAATAATATAAAAAATACATATAATCACACACATTTATAATATTATGTCGATTTGATGGAACTTAAACAATTAATAGTTTCGATCTCAAATGGATTATATATTTATATAGGTATATAATTGATTGTTTTGGATAATTTGTAGCGGATATTAACGCATGTTTTATTTTAGGTCGTTCCTGTATCGCATCAACTCGAAAATCGTCCTACTCAATTTTGACGGTTAGTTATCACGGCGGCGCAACAGTCGCTCGCGGAAAACGAGTCAATAATAATATTATTGTTACGCAGAAAAGCTCTCGTCGTTCCCGAAAGTCTTCCCGAAACATGGACACGCAATTCTCAACCTTTTTATATCAGAGTACCACCCTACACAGTTTGTACATTTTCATGTACCACTTGACTAAATAACCTTTTTTTTGCGTATCAAAAATGTACACGTGATTTTCCATGAATACAATTTTATTTTATTAGGAACTACAAAATTATGATAATATAAGCATTTAATGCACAAAAAGAAAATTAAATATGTAAAATTATTATTAATATCTAATAAATCAAATAATATTTAATGTAAATAATGATCCATTTTTTTTTATAAAGGGAGATTTTCTTCGGGTAGCACCTGTGAGCTTTCCGAGTACCACTAGTGGTACGCGTACCACATGTTGAGAAACGCTGCTGTCAGTTGTACGTCCGTACGACGTATAATAACTACTATAACTTCCGAGTACCTATGCTTCATAACCTGCATTGACTCCACTCACGGATCGCCACTTGTGGTAATCGTCGAACAACCGCCATGTCGTCACTGGATTCGCGGGGTGGAATGAACGCTTGGGCCACTATAATAATATACACGGTGGACGGGGGCACCGACCGATATGGCGTGTTGCAGTGCGAGCTCGCATAAACTTCGGACCGGTAACAAAGTTATCCTCGTGAATATCTCCGTTAATTTATAGACACACGAACCGTCTGTCAACTGGTCACCTCGCACTAATGCATAACATTATATCGTCGTGAACTCCACGTACTATGTTGCATAGGACTTATATATATGTATATTATATCATATATGTACGTATTATTGTGAGCAGATAATAGCCGTATAGATAGGTACACGTATATACCGTATAATAATAATAATATATACTGCACGCGCAGTGCGCACCGTCTTCTCGATAAGATTGAAACGACCACCGGACGGTGTAGTTTATTTTTATTTTTAGTCCGTTCTCGGTCCATTTTATTCCCATACAGGCGATATATGTATACGCAGCCGACATGTGGAGGTTTTTATCATACAATAATAGTAATAATAATATTATGATCTCGGAGACTACAGTTTTTTAATTGAACCGCCGTTTTCCCGGTATGGACTGCAGTGTTTTTACAATAGTATAATATAATACCTTACATTATGTAGCTACTACTGTACTACTCCTTCTGTTTCCCGTGCACGGTCTGCGCACACGGTCCGGAGACGAAGAAATCTAATCAGCTAAAGCGATTTTTCCGCACTGGACAACGAGAAAAATGCGGGAGCGAACCGTCGCATTAATAATATATTATAATATCATGCTCGAGTGTAACCTGTGCACTGCACAGGTACCAGTACCATAAAATACTACGTTTGAAATCAATATGGCGTTTTCATGATATACGTTTTCTTTTTACTCACTAAAAATTCAAAATAGGTATGTGAATAATTTTTATCTGATGGATATTCAATACAGACGGGAAAAAGAGTTAGGTAATTCGTTAGATAAAATTGCAATAATTATACTCCATCCACGTCAATAATGACATATTGTTATAACACTAGAACGTACTTACGTAAATAATAATATAAGTACTTGAGAAACCAAAATCCCAACTATCCGTGAGTTATCCACGATTGACTGTGATCTATACTTTAATGCTTATATATATTTTTCACTAAACTTACATGTTTTATATTCCATAGAGAAACTGATAAAAACGATATTAACTAATTAACACTTTGAGCGCCACTATGTTTTTCACAAAATATGGCTAACAGCTATGAGACCCAATTCTGAGTCTCAACAAATTACCAAAAGTGGTTTTTGAGATTCAATTTTAGGTCCCACTAAAATAGTTTTCAACCGATTGCCGATACCTACCCCTTTCTTTTCTGGGGTCTCAATAATCTGTATTTTCTCGTCCAATTTAAAGTATACAGTGTTGCCACTTTCAGTAGGTGTTACAAGTTTGAAAATATGATAATTCGTTTTTTTTAAATAAATATTTGTTTAAATTGTCAAAACTGTATTTAAGTACACCTATGAAAAAACCCACGGTGAGGACACAGTTTGGTTAGACCCAATTTTGGGTTTCATGGCACTCAACGTGTTAATAATTTTATTACTTACCGTTAGTACCGTTTTGTATCTTAATTTAAGCAATCGTATCGTTTTTCATCATATTTTGTGTTCTTAATTTCACGATTCAAATTCAATTGCAGAATTTTCGAAATTATAAGATTATGACTTTCTATCGCCGTGACTCTCGGGGTCGTCTTGAAGCATCTTGTTTTAAACCGAACCCATAATAATTCATTATAAAATATAAAACATATTGTATAATATAATATCAGCAATACCTACACAGCATACACGATACAATTATACCCATATAATATATATATATATATATATATATATATAGGTACCCCAGCTATTATTATAATATTCAATTTTGGGTTCATTGAAAAATATCATTCGGATGGCATTATCGTGTGCGTCGTTAATCATTCCCTGTGATATATGTAAATATAATACATATATATATATGGAGACGGTGAATATAATAACATAATCCGGTGAAAGGGATAAGAAACACGACGCGTCATTTGACTCTAAACATTAATAATAACATTATATTGTTGTGCACACGGAGAAAAATATTCAGAAAGGGTGGGTTGACTTTCATAAAAAATTTTAACGTTTTCTTTAAGGCCGATTGTTGTAACATGACTATGTAGGAAGTTCACATGTATCTCATTTGTGTGACGTGTTTTAAAGACGTGATGTCCATTATGATCGTTTAGAGCAGATAGGTACCATATATAATATACAAAATATATACCGTCGTCGTTGCCTATACATAATATTATGTTCATACAGCTCCGGTGTGTGCCTACTGCCTATATAGTCGGTTGTCCGAGAATAACAAATTCCCGCTCGTGCACCTCTCTATATAATATTATATATGGATGTCATTCGTTCTCATCATACATACTGTACGCTTTCTGACAAGGATGATGTTTGGTCGAGAAAAAAATCATTTTTTTTTTATTGTTAATCGTCGTCGACCCATTAAAATCGGATCCGAAATGAATTATTATTGTTATGCTTGTATAATATGTATATTGTATGGATAAAAATTTAACTGCAGTAGAAAAAAAACATATAAATTATACCACGAGAAGAATTAATATGTATATAATGCCCCGATGCATTAAATGCATTCGACGGCGGTACCTAAATTAATATAATATACCAAGGTACCTGGTACATGTTATTATAATATTATTATAGTGTTCGATTCTTGAATCTATTAAGGTTTGTAAATTGTAAATGCTATCCATATGACAAAGGGTAGATCATACGTACGATGCTTCTCACATATCAAATAAATGGTTATAAGCCGTAAATTGAAGCACATGCTTTTACACTTATTATAATACTGGTACCTATACTATAATATACTATATTATAATTTATAATGTTATTAATCAAACTGAAATTGAACATGTATATTTCTAAATAAGCGCACTTTTATATGACGTTATTATCTGTATAGTAAATTCTATTATAATATTATTTCAATTTGTAAAAACTGTACATTCAACTTTTTAATCCCGTCATAAAAATAATAATCGTCAGACGTTCGGTATAATTGATTATTATATTACGTTTCATAATGTTTGAACAGTTGCTACATAATAGTAATAATAATAATAATATATTGAAACGTATTTGGTATGTATGTATAATGTATATAGGACTAAGACCACCATAGAAAAAACTAAAATAAAGAATTACGTCAAATCAATTTTCGGACGGTTAAAAAAGGTGCACCTATAATAAAAATTATAATATTATTATGTATATTCCTACACGTAGTTTATCGATGACGATCGACGACGAGGGAGAGGGTCGAAAAAACGGTTGTGGGATCTATAGATTCATATATTTTGACTATAATTTTGTTCGTCAGGTAGGTACCTACCTACCTAGATATTATGGACCCCATACGGTGAGCGCACACACAAATTATATAATAATAATAATGGTAATATGCATATATACGGGTACCCTGCGCAATCGCTCTGTATGACGCTGGCCGAGACGGCCGTGTATAATAACTATAATATAATAATAATATTCATAATGCGATGGCGTTGACGACTAGACAAGAGAGAGAAATAGCCATTGTGAAATAACGAGCGCAGATTATGGCGGTAAGATAAGCAATGCTAAAACGAATAAAAAGAACGAAAGAAAAAACGGTCGCCTCTTTTTATATTTTACAATTTTTTTTATATTATTATTATTATATTCATTTTTTGCAGCCCGCGGAGACACATTCGAGAAGGGCTGCTTTTGAACGCGTCGCGGCGGACCCGCATTTTTCACGTACACATACAATATAATAATATAAAATATGTCCTTTTGTGCACACACAAGGCCCATCTTGTGAGTGCGTATATATAATATATATATATATATAATAACATAATATTATACACTGCACAACAAGTTTGGCGTGTACAATATATGCGCACATGAGTATATTATAATAATATATAATGATCACGGCGATCCTTCTTCACCGCCACCACCACCATTGCCGCCGAGTCCGAGATGAATATGGACAATCGGTCGGTCCCTTCTCATTGAGTATTTCAATATAACAATAATAACAATAATAATAATAATAATAATAATAAATGTGTTTTATGGCCACCTGTGGCGAACCAAGAAATTCAGTCGAGTATAGGAGGAATATAATAATTTGTATACATCCACAAAATACTGCGTGCCTGCGCACTACTCACATATTTGGCATAAAATAATATTATAATGTGTAATACATAATATTTAACATAGGTGCTCAATATAATATTTTAAAAACAATTGAAAAACAAATTCGTATACGTCGATAATACAATATTAGGTACATATGTAATTTATAATTCAAGTTAATTATTGGGTACTACTCGGTCGGGGGGAGGTGGGATTAAAGACAAATATCCCTCATCGGTCGTATCCCATTTCGCCGCCATTTAATTTCGCCGCGGTACCATTTCGCCGCCAAATTAATCCCATTTTGCCGCCGACCCATTTCGCCGCATAAAATAATTTTTTCTTAGAACATGGTTATGAATTTGTGATTTGAAAAGTGATAAATAGACACAGAGAAATATTTATCAGAAATATTTATCGTTTGAAACGATCATAGTGCTATACTATCTCAATTCTGAAGTTATCGATTGATAAATCGACTGGTGTTATCTACCACGCATCACAATCTCATAGTTCACACTTCACGTCATTACAATAGGAATATTTAAAAAAAAAAATAGTATAAAAAATCAAATTATTTTGCAGATTTGGGATAATATTATTAAATATTTTATATTATTGGCGAAATTAAATGGCGGCGAAATGGGAGCTGACCCCCTCATCGTGTGCGGTATATATATATATATATATATATTATATATAAATTCATTTTTTAGTAAAGTGGCTGTAGGGTAGGTTTAAGGTCTGTTTTATTTTTAGTTTTCCGGCGACATAAGGAGCGTTGCGGTTACGCACGAGTTGTTCGTCGAGTCAGCCTTGCAGTGACTACAAAATGATTGTAATAATAATATTTAATAAAACGTAGCTGTAATATAGGTGCGAGGTGCCCTCATACATAATATTATTAAAAATATACATTTCTCGGCGACAGACCTTTTTAATAGTACAATTATTATTATATGAACACATTTTACGCTAATATAACATCTATGGTTAATGGTTATGGTATAAATGGTATAATATATGTCATTTAAGTTTTAATATATTCCTGATCCAGCTGACATATACAATATAATATTTATCACACTCCGGCAATACAATATTGATACATCGCAGGTTTTAGGAGTATTATATTTTGTACGTACCAATATACAGTGGAAACCCGTCACTTTTTTAACAGTCGCTCTCTGTTATCCGTCATCCTCCGAAAAAAAACGGCATTTGCAAAGCAGGTCTTACTTCTCCGTAAAATAAGGAACGTTGCAGCTCAAAAAGCTCAAGCCTCGAAGAAACAAAAGAGGATGACGGATTATTTTGTACAGTACCTATGTATTTTTGTATTTTTTTTGTGTGAAAACGACATACAACGCTTATACAATTTTACAAAAACAAAATCCCCCATCATAATATGACATCACAAACTCGACACCTTCTTAAACCGAATATCTTATTAAATACCAAACTCATTCTCTACAAACAAACAAGTCGTCCAATGAGATGACCTCTGCCAGTGCCATAAAATATGAAAAATAAAGGTATTTTTTTGTAGTTCCAATCGTACCAATGCTCCTTGATACGTTAGCAACAAGCTGTCTGTCAACACAGACCTTTAAATTCAAAAAAATCCTATGCTAGTGGCATAATATTTGCAAAAATGTCACACAAACACGTATGACATTTATATAATCATCCTAATCCACTTATATCCAACCTTTATTCCATCACTCTCCCCAATAATCTAACTCGTCAGCACAAATGGCCCTGCAGATACCTTATTAATAATTAAACCCATCATCCTTCCCACAAAAATAAATAAAACCTAAACAAACAAAAGCTTTCTTTTAAGTAGGTAGTGCCATTGGCCCAAGCCGTCCTGTTATTTTATGTGTTAAATGTGTTTACTTGTTGTATTAATTTAATAAAAATTAGAAATATTCGTTTACGAATAAAAAAAAAAATGTTTATACATCTTATTCTGTTATTGTTTCTGACGATGAACGTTGTATTTATATATTTTAATAATAAAAATATATTATGACGCGTGCTTGTGAACAATAAAGAAAACCTATAGCACAACCTCCGATTTTTCTTGATTTCTAATTACAAAGCTAAATCGTTTTTAATGAATATTACAGCAGCCTTATACAAATTGGCTAACCCGTGCGTTTTGGGTCAAAGCTGTTTGACAGAGAAACAGAATAATTTAAACGTTTACTACATGAAAAATTACCGTCGTAAAAACAAAATATTAAACTAATGAAAATTAAAATATTAAACACGGCTAGCCCATAACCACAACAGTAGCTTATGGCTAATGCACACTGTTTGCCGTCAACATTATATAGATAACCGTCAGTGGAAAAATTACATTTTTTCTACCCTAATGGCTTTTTATAAAATTGTATAATGCGTACTATTCGTTAATAAACCCATGGCTTAGATTTTCTGATAAATTTTAAATCAGCCTTAATTTTCTAAACAAATTGTAATATTGAATAACCGCTAATAATTGTGTATAATATTTTACATCAAAACTATAAAGTGAACAACCATTATACTAAATGGCAGCCGTCACAGTAATTAAGTTTTACCTATTATATTTTAATTATTTTCAATTATTTATTAAAGGAAAAAAAAATCCATCCATCATGTATGCGTATACGTACATACATCTACATACTGATGAACATGTAAAAATACTGTCTACATAAAACCAACTATCAAGTATGCATAATGTATATTTATATGATAATATATCGTCGTTCCTGAAAACATTATGGCATACTATAAATATAAAACAAAAAACTTAAAATATATATCTATAGACCACTTATACAAAGAAAAATTAAGTGATTTCATTTTGATGTTTTCGGACTTTTTACTCATTAAAGTAGAATCAACTTTTACAAAGTTTTAAAGGCCGAGTATAGTGACGCACAGTTACACACTAACTAAATATTCAGGTCTTTATGTATGGGTTTTCGCCAATATTATTAATAGAATATTGTTACGCTCTAACTCTTCACATTACCATATTATTTCAACTATCGTCAAATATTTTTTTGTTTTTTAGTTGACGACATTCCACTTTTATGACACTCATTTTCTGACGAAAAAAAAATGAAATATATTTAAAATATAGATGACCATTAGGTAATAGCATCAAAAATTAACTTTAAATGTTAAAAATAAATGTTTGAATAATTAAAAGTTGATTCTAGGTACCGAATCATGAATAGGTATTACTGTGGAATAGTGGGAAAATCCGAAATCGTATATAATTAACAAAAATTATAGTTTATAATTTTTAGACAAAAAAAAAAAACAAAATAAATTGTTGTTTATAACCTTTAAAGTCAATGATCAATGATAATATTGTATGACATACATGAATACATAGGTAATGCAAAACGATTGGCAAACAACATAACAAAAAAACAACAAACATAAAGGAATAATATAAAAATTAAAAAGCTTCTTTTAAATTGTCAAACATTTCAGAAGTATTCCAAATATTATTTCTAAAAACATTTTAGAATTATATCAAGAGTAGTAATTTATGTAGATGACATTACGGCTTGTGCGGATACATTATATTAGAAGACCATGATAACGCAGTAAAAAAAAATTAATTGAAAGAGCTTGTAATAAAATAACAGTTATAAAACTATAAAATTCAGTTTTAATGAAATGCAATATTTTGTAGAGGTAGTTAATTATCTTGGAATGATTATTAACAAAAAAATAGAATGAAATCAAGTCCAGAGAAAAAATGGTTATACAATAATTAAAATATTAAAATATTAAAAATGAACTTTAAAGTTGATAAAATAAATTAATAAATTATACCATACTGCATATGTTATGTGCAAACCAATAGAAAAAATATGGAAATTATTAAAAAAATATAACTTATGGATTTGGTTAAATGTATGTTCCATGTCAATCGATAGTTTAAAAAACATTTTTACCAACAATAAACTTTTAAAATACCCATGATGGATCTAGATGCGTTGTAGGCTTTGTAGCTGTCTATTACAAAACGGTATGGACCTAACCGTATTTTGTGTAAAGGTATTTGAATAAAACAGAAATTGAATATGTACAAATCGAGAAAAAGTCATTGGCCATAAAATTTTTTTGCAAACTGTATTATGCGAGTATCATTAAATTTGTTCGACTAGTAAATTGATGTGTTACGATTTAATGACACGTTTTGATTAAATAATATCTAAATTAATCATCAGTGATTAGTAACTAAATAAATACTGTTTATGCTCGTTTGTCGTCAGAGAACACTGATAAGTATAATATAAAGAATTATGAATGAAATCATATTGACAACAGTGGGCAATGGACATAGTAGACCAAAGCGTTATGATGATAATTTATATATATTTTTTTTAATTATATTTATATAATATGTAACGAGAAATAAAAAAAAAAGTCGAGGAATTTCCAAGTTTTAAGTACGTCTTGAGTGTACTCTGAGTGGGTCATGGTAGATAATGAATGTGTTATTAACAAATTCAATGATAAATAGGCAATTGTATATAAGAAATACGATTCTGAGCCATCCCATGTATCTAACTTGATTTCTAAGGATATTTTCATAATTTATTAATATTAGTATTTTTTTTTCCGTTAATATTATGGTACCTATTTTAAAGTAATTGTTTTAAAAAACATCGTTTTATCGTTCTTAAATTATTATAAATACTAAATATTAGGTATATCATATTACATTATTATTATTAGGTAACTTATAAATCAAACAAAATATTCGTAGCATGTATATACCTAAAACTAATCCAAATATTTTGAAAAATTAATTGTGTATAGAAAATAAATAATGATGTTATATGCATAAAAGCAAAACGTTTCAATCACAACAAAATAACTAAATTCGTTAGGTACTCATCGTTTAAAAAACCAATTTCTTCAAAATGTCATTTTACAAAATAAAATTGTGCAGAAGTGTTTTTGATATTTTTTAATTGCAGTAAGAACAACTTATGGGGAATGTTGTATTACATTTAGGACTTAGGTACAAGAAATTTGGCTAAGAAACAAACATTGACTCGTTAAATTTATGGTGTATCAGTGTTAAAGCCGTCAACATTAATGGTAATTTATTGAAAAAGTATAGGTACAACAAAATCTCGGGAAGGATATTCATCATAATTAAATTTATTATTTTAAAGTTAAAACATAAATAAATTTCAGAAATCCCAATCAGCTAATCATTGATCTAAAAACAAATTACCTCAGCCAGAAATTTCTAACAATATCGTGTTATAACGATAAGCCACAAATCAACTCAACAGATTTCCCTCCGATTCTACAAAAAACTTCTAACCAAACAACCACTTCCTCCAAGCAGGATAGCTCCTGCAACTCTAGCAAATTTAACCTAACAAACCAACTTACTACATTCAACAATGATTTGAAATTATTAATAAACCCTTTGATGTCACTACTCACCATGGCTATGGAAAAACTAATTTGCATATTTAACCACAGAACACCAACTGAATCACCAATAATGTAAATTAAATCCAAAATAATGCTAAAACTCTAAAAAAAAAAACGATATTGCAATCCAAAAGGTGCATAAACCGTACATAGCATAAAGACTTACTCAGCATTAAAAAGACAAAAAAAAAACCACTCGATCATAGGTTAATAATTCATGTGCTGGCCCGACTGTAAGCAACCTTTTTTCTCACTTTTCGTGTCAAATTTACTTATTGTACACAGAAAGAGTATAGATGGTAAATAAATTATTAAACACGAAATAAAATGATAAACAGAATTCAACATTTAGTAACTTTCAAAGAAATTAGTATGTTCATACATACTCAATATTGTATACTCTCATTTCAATCTAGATTCATCAGTCGTCAGATATAGTGAAATATCTATGATGTGATTTTTTTTTTTTAAAGCCTTAGAGTTATATTATTTTATAAATTATTTTTTTTATTGAAAAAGAAACTTTGACCATCATCTTTTGACACAAAGAAAATTAATATTTAATAGTTATTACTTATTACTAGCTATTACAAAACAATTCATTTTTTTTTTTATTATTAACAGTATTAAAACGCATTAATTATTTTGTTTGTACCCAATAGTACCAATATGGCTATATATGAGCATAATAATACATAATATATTTTTATTGATATAGGCAGATGTCATTGTTGGTAAGTTCTATTTCCATAAAACCATTCCGCAGTAACAATTAAATATTATCGTACATCAGTAAAAAGGTAAAAGCTATAATTAACAACCCATGCTTGAATTTTAACAATACAAGTATACAACATATTAAATTAATATATATATATAAAATACTATTAAGTGGGGTAGTTTTTGTGTAAATATTGTTTGTACTGTTTAGTAAATTAGAAACTCGTAATCCGCAAGCACACATTATATTAAAAATTAAAATTTTAAGTATTTCATTCGATTTATAATTGCGTTTGAAACAAGATAACAATATAATATTTTAGTTATAACCAAACAGGATTTAAATTCAATTTTGAATTTCATTGAAACAATTTCAATTTTAATTTGAAAACTGTATTATAAAACTGAAACAATTTGATATGGTTTTATAAAATACAAAAGTTCAGTGAACAGCAAATGTGATTATTTCACAAATATGATGTAACCATTTGTTTTGAAACTACGTAAGTGTAGTTCAAGGTAAACTGCGACCATAATTTACTAAACGTCAAGTGGCACATGACGAGTATATTATAGAATTATTAAAGTTTAAACAAAAATTTAAATTTGTATGAAAAGACATTAAGAAGGTACCTATTATAACTAGGTATATACAATTATTTAAATAAATAATTAAAAATATTTCTTACATACCTTGAAAACAATCTATGATTGCTCAAAAAATATATAACATAACATACTAAAATATTGGTGGGTATTATTCAAACGAAATATAACGATGCTTATTTATGAGCTTGCAGTTTCAAGACAAATTATAATTAATAGATGGATGCAGTGGCGTATCCAGGGGGGGGGGGTTTGGGGGTTGTAACCCCCCCCGAAAATTGTTAAATTATAACAACGTTATCATTAATAAATCATTTTAAGATAAAATTCCACAAAAATAAATTATAACCCCTCCCGAAAAAAAATTCTGGATACGCTACTGGATGGATGATATTATGTTTGTTAAAAATTGTTTTCAAATCTAATTCCCAAAAATGGAATTCTATGGTTTGATATACGTTATTTATTATTTGGTGTGGACTAATATTATTATTTTTTTCTCCTGACGCACAAAAAGTGATTACAGTTTTTGCTGTTCTGCTATTATTTTGTTTTTGACTTTCAAAAGTTAAAGTAAAATTAAATGAAATACACTCAGACTGTTAATTGTTTATACTTTTTCAAGCGTAAGAATGAATTTGAAGTAGGTAGGTAACGTAGATTATATTATAATATTATCGTCATTCTACACAAGGAACGAAATTAAATATATATTTTTTGTAAACAGACTTCCAGCAAAGCATCGTGCAAGAACTTGAAAACATGTTTTATAATATATATGAATAATTAACAAAAAATTTATAAATAATTCAAATAACCATTATGATATACTTTATTCCAAATAAATACTTTACCCAAATATTCCCTATGAAAAGTAAGATTATAGGAATTAAGCTTATTGATTGTGAGGATTAAATTAATAGACTGCATTATTAAAATCTTATCAATGTTTTTAATCTTAGCAATAACGTTCATATTATGTACAGAACAATTATTATATTTATGTATTTTATCATAGTTAGGTAATGCGTATTTAAAAACATTATAAAAATACTTTACTTTACAACCAAAACTGTCATCCTTCATAAAAAAAAAATAAAAAAATATTCTTTATGATTTTATATTTTTTTTAAAAGGTAAGCAAGTGGCTGTCGCTCTGCTTACAGTATGTTACAAGTAGGTCAATGTAATGGATGTTGTTAAATTTGAATTCAATGATATTAAATCATTGTATTAGAAAAACAATTCTGAGAAAAGACATTATGATAAAATTAAGTAAATTTGATGATATTATTATGTGTAAATACATTTATATATAACTAATTTACGTGGAACCTTCATTTAAATTGACTATATTTAGCTATAAAAATTGAACATTATAAATTTGACGACAAAATCATTTTTAAATTTTAAATTTTCTAATTTTTCTAAAAATTGAACAAATCAATTTTACATAAAAATTCCGGTTTTCCTTAATTTGTTTTTTGTTTTTTCGGCACTTTTGAAAATGACTGGGAATTTTAAATTTTGACCTCCTCAATTCAACAATCAGATTCACTATCCCATCGAACAAGATACTGGAGTTGAACATCGAAGCATTATTTCGACTACTTATTGTATAAACAGACACAAATAAAAAAAAAATAAAAAAATACATTGTATCATTGTAAAATCAATACACTCATCGCTCTGCTCAGAATCTAAAAGTTCAATTTTCTGAAAAAAAATAAGTCACTCGGAGCATAATAAAATTATTCACAATAACAAAATCACATACTTTATACTTATTGTAACACTAGGTATATTAATACTCTTCATTTATTTTATTACTTGTTTCCATAAAAATTGTTCCAATAATTTATTACACCATTAAAATATAAGATAACATGGCTGATTCGTTATAACTTATTATAAGTATAACAGTTAAATGTGGACAAAACAAAAAAATAAAAATAATAAATGTTTTATTATTTTTCTGACCCGAGCACACTCATACCACCGCCGACCTATCACTACCTCACCACTTGAGACTCGTATATCACCCACGTATTTATGCAATAATCTGTTATCAGCTGTTATTATTTTTTTTCTTAATTAATTCATTATAAGAGGTGATGTGTTAATATTCTATGACTATTATACTCATATTATATTGTGTATAGTATTCGCAAGAATTTGATTGACATTTTATTTTGACTTAATGTTGTGTTCAAATACAGGTCCAAATAACCTTGAGAAGTTGTTTGTAAATGATTAATTTTATTTTAAGGTTTGAGAATTTATTATTTTTACCTATAATTTGTATATTTACTAGTAGTAAACATAAAGAATCTATTATTCAATCATATTCGTAAAAGAAGCATTGTTGATGTTGTACTACCTTTAAAAAACAACTAGGTATATTTCAACACTGATCAATATAAAATTATACCTACACATATTACATTATACTCGTACGTAAATTATATTAAATATTGTATACAAAAATTGCAGCAGTAGCATCACCGTTGATTAAAAAACAATTAAATATAATTCAATTCCCTCACACACAGTCGGACAGTCCAACTACAGCAATTTAAAAATGACATGTCAACATTTTTCAAATTTGTTGCTTTTAAATTTAATATTGAATTATCTTCTCTTGATAACAATTATATATTTAAAATTTATCTAAAATATGAATGTTTTGCAAGACTCTTTTTAAATACTCACCCCGTACAATGTTGGTAACTAACATCCATTAATAATAAAATATGATGAATTATTCTTAACCATCAGCGAAACAAAACTTTAACAAATAATTTTAGGTGCAAACCAAAAACGCGTTAAAAAAGTTCATTATCTTTTAAAAATCATTAAAGCATAATAAAATAAATGTAAAAAAAAAGACTCTGCTGTACAGTAGGTTACAAGTGGGTTACTGTATAATGGATGGTATTAAATTTGAATTCAATAATATAATATCATTGTATAAGAAAAATGATTCTGAGCGGAGACGGTGTGTCAGTCTAGGTATAAGACATATTATTATGTACTTATCTATGGTATTAAAAAAAATTGACCTGTAATATGTACCTATAATAAATTCCAAATTAATCATATCACAATATCCATTACAACAAACCCTGATACTATCATAGATTTATAATAGTGTACTTTAGAAGTTTCAAGTACCCACGAATAATATTATATACTCACAACAAAATAACTAAAATAATTATTCTAGGTTTTTTATTATGTAATTTCGTCCAAATTTGAACTTAAAATGACTATAAAAATAAACTGTGCTTCTGTATTTTTTAGATTTTTTGGTAACAGAATAAACTACTTACGTGGAATCTTGTTTTAAATTTCAAATCCTTAGATATAAAAGTTGAACATTTTTAAAATTTTTAACTACAAAATAATTATTCGATTTTAAATTTGATGCATTTTGTCAAATTTTGAATGCTGTTTATTAATCTTTATGAACAAAAATTGTGCCTATGTATTTTAAATATTTTTCATCTGATATTGTAACAATATATCAGGAGCCTTGTATTAAATTTTTACACTTTTTGACCCAACAGATAAAACTTTATTGATATTTATTGAAAAAAAAAACTAAAAATATTAAAAATTGAAAATGTCCGTAAACAGCTCAAAAAGAGTCAAAATATTTTCAAAATTGTATTTATCCAATGTTGTAAAAATTTGAATTTCAAACGCTCATAACAATTTAATATGACTTTCTTATACACATTTTTTTTTGATAAAGGTAGATAATCTTATAAGGAATCTTGTATTACATTTTAAAATCATAGATTTAAAACGAAACATTTTTACGAATTCTTAACTCAAAATGATTTGATAATTTTCGTGATTTTTCCATATTTTGTCAATTTTTTAACTTTAAATGCTTATAAAATAAATTTTGACTAAGGATTTTTAATATTTTTCATCTGCCTTTGAAACAATATACTAGGAGCCTTCTATTAAATTTTCAAGGTTTTTTAAGCAACAAATAAAATTTTATTGATATTTTTAGAAAAAAAAACTAAAGAAAAAAAGGAAAATGAAAATGTTACTAAACAGTTCAAAACAAATCATAATATTTTTTAAATGTTATAGTGTATAGAAAATGCTAATATAAACATCCAGTCAAAATTTCATGTATCTACGGTAATTTATTTAAGAGTTGCACCAAAAACCAAAATCGATTTTCTCGAAAACAGATTTTGCTTAAAAATTCTCGTTTTTCCTTAATTTTTCTTTTGTTTTTCAAGGCGCTTTTGAAAACTACTGAGAAATTTTTACTTTTGACCCCCAAAAAGTACCAACTAGATTTACTTTCCTATCAGAAAAGATACTATTGAAGAAAATCCAAGCGTTTTACTCTAATAAAACGTGATGACAGAAATGATGACAAAAAAAAATAAAAAAACACACATCATTGTAAAATCAATACATTCATCGTTCCACTCGGAATCTAAAAAACATTGAAAGTTCAAAATGAATTATTTTAATTTTTTATAATTGTAATTTAATTATTTTATTATCTGTCAGCCAAAAGTATATGGATACTCAAAAACTTGAGCTGGATTTTAGGTTAGGTACCTGTGGTTAATTGTATTATTCATATTAGTTTTCCACGGTAAGTAACTGTTAGTACCTCGAAACAACCATAAATTATTACAATTACTAATGTAGACTGTGTTCGATATTATTATTACAAATTCTATAAAAATTCTAAAACATTATACGTATACAGATACGTATAGTTAGGTATCTGTGTGGTTCGCATTTGTTCGAACGATAACGCATAGTAGATGTACCTACGTCATCGATAACAGAGTATGTAGGCACAGCATAATATTTCAAATTATTTAAAAATTGTCGATATATAAAAATCTTCCTGCACAATCAATAACGTCGCAACAATAGATACACACAACAACTAGATAGCCGTCTTTATACTACAATTGTGACCAATGTTGAAGTCAACAACCATTTATAAAGCAGGCAATGTTTATATATATTCATGTACATAATATATAGTATATACTTATAAATACATATATACTGGGATAATATTATTTTGTAAATATTGCCTGTTTTGTAAATGGTGACTGGCTTCGATGATAAGGAGACAGCTATCTAGTTGTTGCCTCTATATATATCTATGGACTATGGTCGCAACATTTTAAGTAATTTTTCATTACATTTCGTGTCGTTTGTATACATTTCAAAATATTTTATAGCATGCTGCTGCTAAGATACGTCTAATTATCTTAAGCGTAAATCGGTGTCGGAGGGGGGGGGGCTGTAACCCGTGTCCCGATGAAGTGTTTCGGGAATCGTTTTGGCAAATTATCCCGGAATCAAACTTTAATAATTTTATTTAATTTTAAATAACAATGTGACAATAAATAATGATGTCATACCTGTGTTCATTTTTTATTTAAGGTTTTTTGTAGAAAAACCATATATTATCTCGGCAAAGCCCCTCGTGTGTAAGAAATTGAAACTAAGCCTATGCTAATTGCTAATTATTGATTTTCACAAGATTTAACTTGTGTATTTTATTTTATTAATAAAAAAAAGTATCATAAGAGAAAAACTCACAAGTTTGCACATTTCTTAAATGTGAAACAATTGTTTGAATTGTATATAATATATACATTTTTTATAAAGTAATTTTACTCGCATTGTGTACTTATACGTTTATGCTTATCTTGTACAGTGTACACTATAATACTACACAACGGTGCCATGCATATTATATGCATATATAGTATGTGTACAATAGTCACATACTCACATGCGCTGAAGCGATCGCTTCATTTAATAATAATTTTAGTTGCCTATTCAAATATTAAATATTATCCTTTTCCATGCCAACAAATTTGACTTCACAATATTTTTTATGAGTTCAGTAGCACTACACTCACATACATTTTTTTCACTTTATGTAAATATATACAATTAGATGTAAAATTAATAAAATATTGAGTTTCAATTATTTTACTTAAACAAATATTGTTTGGTTTTGGTTTTGCAGTTTTCGGGATTTAAAATGAATCCTATAGAGGGTTTTTATCAAGGTGGATTATTTTTACAGTCTCAGAAATCATCGGACTCAATGCATATCGTTTATAGGTAATATAGTGTAGAGTGAGACTTTTGAAATTTCTCGGAGAACCCAAAAGCGTCATTCTTACCGTGAGACTCTGAATTACATCAAACTATACAAAGGTACTTAATATCATCGTCATGTGGCAAACAAATCAGCTGACGTCCGCCGCCTCTCTGGCGGCTTCATTATAATCGTTTTGCGCACAAAATGACTTTATCGTCAGTTATTTGGCGACGAGTCTGCAATTTTTATTGTCCGATTGCGCGACTTAATAATATATAATACCATATAATAATAATTAGTAATCGTTTTCTAATTTATTTTTTTTTTTAATTTCGTATTAACGCGCGTGCGTGTCGATTTCTGCTGCACAAACGTTTGGCTTTCGAAGAAACATTTAACACACGACGGTCGAAGGTAAGTGATCGCATATTTTGCACTACGAGATTTTTATATTTCTTTCTCTTATTCGTTATCATACAACCCAGTACCAATATAATATTATATACGTACCGAGACGTAGGTAACCATCGTTTAGTTCACAAAACCTTTAATTGACAGGAGCCGGCCCCTGCAGTACCCCAGTCCAGGAAAAATAATTTCAAGGAAAACATATTTCCAATAAATACATTTTTAGTCAAAAATTATAATATCCACGATATGGTTTTTGTACCACCCTTGTAGTTTCAAGTATTTAACACAGTAGGTAGATACAACTAATCGATTTGATATTACCTATAGGTATAATATTTATCTGTACCTACCTTATTTATTTTATAAGAACATGTCAATAATTAGGTACTTTTTTATCATCAAAAGTAAAAATAACGTACGTTTGGCCAGCCCCCCCCCCCCCATGGAAAATCCATAAATGAATTGCGCCGATATTTAGCACGTAATTCGCACGTATTCGCACGCCTAGTTTTGAAATTCGCACGACTCTCCTTCCCCCTCAAAAATCAAAATCCATGGGGGGGGCCAGCAACACGTCTTGCCAGCCCCCCCCCATAGTTTAAATCAACATTTTCGCAATTTTTTTTTTGCAGATATTTAGCACGTGATTCGCACGTATTCGCACGCCTAGTTTTGAAATTCGCACGACTCTCCTTCCCCCTCAAAAATCAAAATCCATGGGGGGGGCCAGCAACACGTCTTGCCAGCCCCCCCCATACTTTAAATCAACATTTTCGCAATTTTTTTTTTGCAGATATTTAGCACGTAATTCGCACGAATTCGCACGCCTGGTTTGAAAATTCGCACGACCTTCCTTCCCCTAGAAAAACAAAAATTAATGGGGGGGGGCTGGCAAAACGTTTCGCCAGCCCCCCCGGAGGTCCAAATTAACATTTTCGCAAATTTTCTTCTGCAGACATTTAGCACGTAATTCGCACGAATTCGCACGCCTGGTTTGAAAATTCGCACGACCTTCCTTCCCCTAGAAAAACAAAAATTAATGGGGGGGGCTGGCAAAACGTTTCGCCAGCCCCCCCGGAGGTCCAAATTAACATTTTCGCAAATTTTCTTCTGCAGACATTTAGCACGTAATTCGCACGAATTCGCACGCCTGGTTTGAAAATTCGCACGACCTTCCTTCCCCTAGAAAAACAAAAATTCATGGGGGGGGCTGGCAAAACGTTTCGCCAGCCCCCCCGGAGATCCAAATTAACATTTTCGCAAATTTTCTTCTGCAGACATTTAGCACGTAATTCGCACGAATTCGCACGCCCGGTTTGAAAATTCGCACGACCTTCCTCCCCTCCAAAAACAATAAAATCATTTTTTGTCAAGAGAGATTTTTTATTCAATCAAGATATTTTCCATTGTACTTAGAATATTTTCTTATTAAATACAGTTGTCTATTAAGTTTTTTATTTAATATGGATTGTATATTAAAAATAGATTTTTTTTATTAACTGCAGGTATTTTACTAAAGTTTTTTTTATACATTTTTTATTCAACTAAGCTTTTTTTTAGGTTATACGCAATATTGTAATTAAATATTTTTCCAAGCTTACCATTATAATCTTGATTGAATAAAAAAGCCTAGTTGAATAAAAAATCTATAAAAAAACCTGAGTAAATTACATTTAGTTAATAAAAAAAAATCAATTTTTAATAAATAATCAATTTTAAATAAAAATCTATATTTGATTAATGAATCTATATTAAACAAAAAAAACCATGATAAAAAATTGTATTCAATAAAAATAATCTAAGTAGAATAGAAAAAAATTGTATTAAATAAAAAAGCCTAGCTGATTGAAAAATCTATAAAAAAAAAGCCTGAGTTAATCACCTATAGTGAATAAAAAATAATTAATTTTTAATAAACAATCTAAAATAAATAAAAAACATTTAGTATTCAACAAGATTTTTTTCCATTATAACCGTAATATTAAAGACTTCCGATCTAGAGAAAATCTATATTTTATAAAAAAAAACAATATCAAATAAAAAACTTAATAGACAACCGTATTTAATAAAAAACTAATCTAAGTAGGACGTAGGTACAATGGAAAAAAATTCTTGTTGAATACTAAATGTTTTTTATTTATTTTAGATTATTTTAGGTGATTAAAAAATCTATAAAAAAAAGCCTGAGTAAATCACCTATAGTTAATAAAAAATAATTAATTTTTAATAAATAATCTAAAATAAATAAAAAACATTTAGTATTCAACAAGATTTTTTTCCATTGTACCTACGTCCTACTTAGATTAGTTTTTTATTAAATACGGTTGTCTATTAAGTTTTTTATTTGATATTGTTTTTTTTTTAAATATAGATTTTCTCTAGATCGGAAGTCTTTAATATTACGGTTATAATGGAAAAAAATCTTGTTGAATACTAAATGTTTTTTATTTATTTTAGATTGTTTATTAAAAATTAATTATTTTTTTTTCACTATAGGTGATTAACTCAGGCTTTTTTTTATAGATTTTTTAATCACCTAGGCTTTTTTATTTAATACAATTTTTTTCTATTCTACTTAGATTATTTTTATTGAATACAATTTTTTATCATGGTTTTTTTGTTTAATATAGATTCATTAATCAAATATAGATTTTTATTTAAAATAGATTATTTATTAAAAATTGATTGTTTTTTTATTAACTATAAGCATTCTACGAAGGATTTTTTTTAGATTTTGTATACAATCAAATTTTTTATTAAAAATTAGATTATATTTTATTCAAGATAGACTTTTTATTAGATTAAGATTTTTTCTATTCTACATACGTTAGTTTTTTTATTGAATACAGTTTTTATTTATTAAAGATTGTTTATTAAAAATTGATTTTTTTTTATTAACTAAATGTAATTTACTCAGGTTTTTTTATAGATTTTTTATTCAACTAGGCTTTTTTATTCAATCAAGATTATAATGGTAAGCTTGGAAAAATATTTAATTACAATATTGCGTATAACCTAAAAAAAAGCTTAGTTGAATAAAAAATGTATAAAAAAAACTTTAGTAAAATACCTGCAGTTAATAAAAAAAATCTATTTTTAATATACAATCCATATTAAATAAAAAACTTAATAGACAACTGTATTTAATAAGAAAATATTCTAAGTACAATGGAAAATATCTTGATTGAATAAAAAATCTCTCTTGACAAAAAATGATTTTATTGTTTTTGGAGGGGAGGAAGGTCGTGCGAATTTTCAAACCGGGCGTGCGAATTCGTGCGAATTACGTGCTAAATGTCTGCAGAAGAAAATTTGCGAAAATGTTAATTTGGACCTCCGGGGGGGCTGGCGAAACGTTTTGCCAGCCCCCCATGAATTTTTGTTTTTCTAGGGGAAGGAAGGTCGTGCGAATTTTCAAACCAGGCGTGCGAATTCGTGCGAATTACGTGCTAAATATCTGCAAAAAAAAAATTGCGAAAATGTTGATTTAAACTATGGGGGGGGGGGCTGGCAAGACGTGTTGCTGGCCCCCCCCATGGATTTTGATTTTTGAGGGGGAAGGAAGGTCGTGCGAATTATCAAACCAGGCGTGCGAATTCGTGCGAATTACGTGCTAAATATCTGTATAGTTTGTTTACAGTTTTTCCTTTGGGGGGGGGGCTGGCCAAACGTACGTGTAAAAATAGCCATGTCTTACAACTCTTCACATATTATGTAAAGATATTAGTCCCGCTTAAACCTTAAGCCACGTTAAACTTGTAGTAAAATTTTGATTTTTAACTTACGTTTTTCGATTAGATCCATGAGAAAATGAAATTTTCTATTAACATTTAAATATTATCATAATTGAAGTCGAAATTGAAACGTTTTCACAATAAATTATAGCCTGTAAGTACACGTTACACTATATCTACCAAACAAAGTTATATTTTAACTTCTCCAAGAAAGTTAATACTTATCTATTACTTATATACACACAATTTATTAGATAATACACTCCGTTAATAAAGTTTCTGAAACTTTTAAACGTAGGTAGTGAACACTAAGTAGTAGTAAGTGCATATAGAAATCTAGACATTTTCCGTGACAAAAATAATAATACCTATAAGTATTAATAACACGCTTAGATATATAAGACGCTATTGTATATTTGTATTATGGCCTATGGGTATTTAGTTTGGTGAGCATTTAACCAATGTTTTAGGATGACGATATACTGTATATTGTAGTTTATGTAGGTACCAACAGTACTTAATTTATAATATTTCTTTGATGTCTATATAAGGAGGAACAGTCAACAGAACGGTGAAACTACGAAAGAGTAGGTGTTTTGTGTTAGTTTTTGATAGTTTTTATGTTTTGATATAATGATGAAAAACGTGACGTGAGTACGCATATTATTACTGCGACGAAATGCAATATAGATTTCGTGTGAGATTCCATTTGAGCGATTAAAAGAAAACAATTTGATAAAAAAATAGTAATAATAAAAGAGCGCTGAGCACAGGTAACATCACAACAAAAGGGACAATGCACGATATACTGCATACTGGCAAAGGAATTTCAAAACGTTCAGCGCAATAATAAAACAATAACTTCGAAACGTATTTTCGGTATCTACCTACATCAACTATATCCACACACTTTTTTATTCTTTCTTTTAACGATATTGTTTTCGAAAAATAATCGTCTGGACCGAAAATAATAAATTATTATATATATTTCGCCGATAGCACCTGCAGCAGCAGTCTTACACGAAAAACAACGAAGACTAAAGATAAAAACGTTTTAGGCTCTACGTTCATATCCATACTCGTTAAGTTTTTTTTTTTGAATCACTGTGGTGATTTATTTATTTTTTGCCTTCATTTCGGACAAAAAATAAAAAAAATAAATATATATAATATAATACGACGAAGGTATTAAACAATTATTATATACCTCTACAGAATATACAGATGTATTGAGGTATATTACATATATACATGTATACCGCACCCAGAAAAATGTACCATATTTGTTTAGGGTTATTATTTCGACAAACTCACACGTTAGCCGTATGGTCTGCGTCATTATATACTGTTCCGTACATATAAATAAGCGATTTTTTTCCAGTCTCGATATAATAATAATATAAGCTATTTATATAAACTGATTAAAGAAGGGGTCAAGTCGCTGACGTTGAGAAATTCTGTATGTAAACCGTATGCCCAAAATGTCGTCCACCTCGAGACGACTGATGAATCATTGTGAGTACACGTGTGTTAGGTTAAGTCAGATCTCGAATGTATAAATGAATATAATAATAATAAGTGCTCAAAGCACACTTCGAACACAACTTACTATATTATATAATACTAAATATATACAAATATCCAATTTACATATATATATAGGAATTATAATATTAATATCATATTATTATAAATGTATAGGTATAGATTCTGTATCACCGTTAATTTCTCAAAAAGATTTTGACTGCGATGTGATCGACAAAACTAAAATTATCTATACGTCAACCATAAGTGTTTGTAGACCTGAATTTCAGATGGTACCTACTGAATTTTTGAGACCCCTCTTTGTTTTTGAATCCCTCCAAAAAATCAAATAACAAATAAATTATTACCTATGTATATTTTTAGGTATTAATTAAATTGTTTATACAACATAGGTATAATTATTATAGTGAAAATGTATAGGAAAATATGTATAGACTTGTGATAGGTATTTATAGGTACTTCTGTTATAAAACATTGGTTTTTATTCGTAAATGTAAAATGTTGTTTGTTAGGTATATTATTGAGAACACGGAACACTTAATTTTTTTTTATCACATATTTTAGAAAATATTTCGTTTTATTTTGTAGCTATAGATAACAACAGGTAAAATAGTTCGTATTAAACCCCTGGGCATTATCTTTTAGGGCCCTAACTACAAAATGCCAGGAGGCCAAGCCCCCCCCCCTCCACTACACTGTGCACGACAATCATGCTGACATATATATATTATAATTATTCACCATTTCCACAATCATATCCAAGTTGTATCTTAATGTAGGTATTTACGTTTAGTATACCTACTCACAGTTTCACACACCATTAGGTTTTAATTTTATATTTTATATTATCAGACATCATACAATTAATACTTAATCAGAAAAAAATATATTTCACACGTCTTGAACAAATTTGAATTTTTTGCTACATATTTCTCTCTCACACGCACGTTATTTGGTCTGTGTACACACACTATCGGTGTTCATAATTAATTCTTCAAATTAAAATAGATTAACATCGGCGGAAATTTTTAAACGAATGTTCAATGCTCAACTTACGTAAGTATTATGTTATCAGTCAATCGCGAAGCATACATTTTTTACTGAATACATTTTAATATTTACTATTTTTCAGTAAGATAATGACGCTAGGTATGAAACTGTTAAGGATCAAACGTTGAAGTATTTATCAAATTTCAAAACATTTTGAATTGAAATAATCCAGGGTCGATTCAAGATACCTATACAGTCGACATATTAATAAACAATAAAAATAATTTACACAACCAATAAATATAAGAGTTAATACGATAATATACATACGAACTGAATTCATATATATATATATCAGTATATTATGTATATTCATAGGTTAACACTTATACTAGTTATTAGGTAGGTATATATAATGATTTTATATAGAATTTTAATATAGGCAGTTTATTGTTTATATTGATTAAATATTAATTCAAGCTATGTACATATAAAGTTACACGGGGTATAATCATTATTTATATGACAGGCAAACGACTCCTAAAATTGTATTATATAATATGTATTTTATTACTCGTTTAAAAGCAACTCACATAAGTTTGTAATTAAATTTTGCGTATTATAAATACACTTGTTACATAATTTATTGTTTCATGTTTAAACGCAGTCCTTAAAAATATTCGTTATTCGACTTAAAGGTTTAAACTTAAAGGTCCCCCATGGACGCTTTTTTTTCTCACTCCTTAATCTTTAATCTTTCTGGCGTTCCTTCGTTATTTTCTTTTCACCAGGTCTACGTGACTTATCATATGTATCTTTTTCTTTATTACTTATACATTTTCTTAATACTTGCTCATTTCATATTCTTAACATTTTGAAAAAGCCCAACACCGGATTTTTACACACAGATTTTTCATCTATTTATTCATCGTTTAATTTATTCTTAGGGATGTTTTGGACGTTTTCATAATAGTTTTGGCAATTCATTTTCAAGTATAAATTATTCCTTGTGTATCCAAATAAGACATCAACCTTCAATCCTTTTCAATGATGCTCGATAATGCTAATGAATTGATGATCAATAATTAAAAAAAACTAGTTAAGTGGGTACTAGAACTATGAAAACTCGCGAACCCATCTAAGTAAAACCATTTGACTGATATGCAAAATAGTATGTCAAAGTAAATCTGTATGTATATAAATGAGGTGTAAATAAAACTGAACAATTATTTCAGAACTTTGTATGCTTAAAATCACCAATAGTAAACCTCTTTATTTTAAACGACACATAGAAATTATTTCTATCTTTTTAGTTAAAGCAGTACAAAATAGCTGTAACATTTAATAAATGTTTTTATAATTGACCAAAACCATACAAATCCACTCATAAGTGTACTGATCTGCTTATCAGGTAATCCTCGCCGTCAGTTTAAGCGTACCTGTTTTTTTAACCTTCGTTAGGAAATAAAATAAATCGTCACTAATGGGGGAACCCCCATTACCAAATTAAATCTTTGATAATTACCATTTTTATTCAAATAACCAGCTTGTAATATTCTAAAAAAAAATTATAATAATTTATTATATTATACATTATAGGAATTTACATATTTTAGATTCATTGTATCGGTGTTGGTCACTTATCAATATATATAAATATGGAGAGTGAAAAATGTCTTTACCTCATCAATCGAGAACGGCTGGTCCGATTTGGCTCAATTTTATTTTAAGAAGTTCGCAATTGCCAGGAGAAGGTTTTTATGAAAGAAAATTTTAAGAAAATCCACCGTAAAAGTAGGAAATCAGAATGTAAAGAATACAACAGTAGAGCAAAACAGTGTATATATATATTGGTTGCTATTGGTTAATCGGGCATGTTTGTTGATTTGTATTACTTTTCATCAATATATATATATATAAATGAATGTTAATGTGTAGAATAGACTTCTGGGAAGAAGACAGGCTAATTTAAAAATGGTTAAATTTGGTTTTTTTTATTAATTTGATATTAGTACGGTTAGGTTAGGTTAGGATTTTGTATTAATAGATTATATTAATCCATTATAGGTGGAACACGACAAACTTGCTATAACTTTGATACATAAGAGTTAAATCATACATTTACGTACAAACAGCACGGGGTCCGCGATCTACCGCAGGTAGATTGCCTACCTGATAATATACTGCTGCAAATCAGAATTTTTATTCCGGGCAACGGAAAAGTTAAGATACATTTTGAACACCATACACCGAATATTATAAATATCGAATTGAACACAGTTTGAGGCATATAGAGTTGGTACATTAAACGGGCAACGAAGTGCACAGGATCAGCTAGTTAAGTATAATTTGTTTTATAAATAATAGGTTATAGGTAGGTATTGGATACCCTAGAAAATATATTTTTTGCAATAATATATCTCATTTTATTAAATGGGGAAAACAATCATAATATATTCATATCAACACGTATTAGATTGATAATAGTATAGTACCAAGCCAACCCGACAATATTGTCTGTATTGCGTTCCTTTATAATAAGACAAGAAATTATATTTGTGAGTTCCTACTATACACTTTTTGTAACTATTTTGGTAAGAATATTCGAAACATGAATAATTGAGTCAATTGCTCCATAATATATATAGTTCAGTGTCCCAGATCTATAAAAGCTATGACAAATCTGTTTACAAAACATCTAACTCTTCATAATTTTAAACGTATGTATAATAGAATAAATTATATAGGTAGAATTAAACAAAAATACAATGCAACATTTACTAGGTATCGTATTTTGAGAACTATGCACGAAAATGTATTATTACAACCTTGTCTTATACTATACTACTATACATGTAACTATAGAAGTATGGTATAATAAATTTAATACTAAAATCATATGTAAATTGTTTATAAAGTTCATTGACCTTTGTAATACATACTATATATATAATTTAAAAACTAATTTCTAATGCCCATAATAAAATAATATATTAAGAATTGGGCAGTCGGCAAATTTAAAATAACATATAGGTACCTTACATGTTAATACAATTTATTCACAGGGACCTTTGGTATAGGTACTATAATATTATATTATATAGTAGCTATAGCTACTGTGTATAGCTAATGAGCTAGCCGTTTGAAAATAATATTGTAATTATTGGCTTGACTTTAATTTCGTGCCAAATGCCAATATGCAGTGCAAACAATATACATAATAAAGAATGTGAATGTTCGCGAAAATAATTCATTATTTCTCTTTTTTTTTTAATTTCCGAACGGATACTGAGTCATTAATTCTTGGATTAATGTCGTCCACGCAGATTTGTCGAATACAACGGGCCATGCTGACGACGGGTTTCGTTCATTAGTTAAAACGTTTTAATGAATGGCCGAGATGAATGCTGTAGGGAAGGGGGGCTCGCTCATCGTGCCCTGTGGTTGGTATATAGTAATCATTACGTTCTGCAGCGATTGATGTTCCCGTTTTCAACCCTTTGAACAATGTGCGAAATTAATTCGGAGGCATATTAGTTTATCATCGTGTTTTACGAGTGACCACTTATTTGAACCAAACTGCAAATACCTAGTGTGAATGTACTTTTGTGTATGTATAAATGTACAATAATAATAATATATTAAACCGGCCGTTTCAGAACTTGTAATTTTGCTTTTCTAAAAGCTTTCAAGGCAACAATAAACATCTCGTGTAAACGTAATCATCCATGTTAGAAATACTACTAACACATTCCGAGCATATTATTTTTACCAATAATCTTCTTGCACCGATGATGTACCTCTTGCATCCGTTCATCGGTTTTGCACAAGTTTGGAAAAAAATAAAGTTCAGTTCGAGTTGACTAACTTAATGCGTACAGTGTGTGTGTGCCGTTATGTACCGATTCCCCCTGTGGGTACTCTCCAAACACTGAACAGTGTCGGTAAGAACGGCAGACGGTCACGAAGTTTCCAGGATATTGCTTGTTCCGGTGTCTGAAAACCCTGGGTCTGGACGGTTCCGGACGATAATTATCCGGAACTTAACGGGTCTTCTCGGGGCATAACTGTATAGGAAAATAGTTGGCAATGCACTAACTTTACGGATGTAAATATATGTAATCCTATGGAAGTTGCAACGGAACTATGTTCAGTTGCGGTGACAGTGACGTTTCCTTTCAAACTGTTATCCAATATAATAACTCAATATTTGATTAATTATAATATAAATATATATATATATATTATATACCAGCATGATCTATAAACTAAAAACAATACTTACAACTTGTAAAACTTGAATTTGAAATACGTAAAAAAGTGTATAGGTACATTATATATTATGATAACAAGACTTTGCTGAATGCGATATCCTATTTCAAGGTTTGTGAGTTATATTATATTATAATATATAGTGAAACAAAACTTCGCTCAAAATCATAATCGTGACTTCGTGAATAAATAAATAGATTAAATTCTTAAAATTACGCGTCACTAGTTTAACTAAATATGAAGTTAAAGCAAGGTACTAAAGGTTATACCCAGTGTTGTATAGTATTTGAGTAAAAGTAATTGAGTAAAAGTATTCAAATACTTTTTTCGGTATTGAATACTTTTTTAAATACTTTTTATTTTGAAGTATTTGAATGGTATTTTAAATACTTTTTTTTACTATTTAATACTATTTTATTGAATACTTTTATTTAATTTTTTTTATTCTCTAGGAGACAGCTTATTGTCGACGATGATCGAAAAGATACATCTGTAGTCGGTATCACTATTAGCTAAAGTTAACAAAATATATAATATGTAAAAAGCTTCTACTTAACGGCTATTATATTTTATAGTTTATTTAGTTTATAATTATTTAACTATACGAAAATAATGTTAATAATTATTAGTACCTACTGGCTAGTGGCTACCTATTTATCAAGAAAATTTTTATCAATTATTATCATTATTGTTTATCGATGACGGTATGAGATATCCAAATACATAATATAGCTTTAAATTAATATAATAACTCTGTTGAGAAAAGTTCATTGTTGTAGTGCAACTAACATGAATAATCAGAATTTTGATTATTGAACGAATCATGTTTTTAAAATGCAATAAACACATTTTTGATTATAACAAATTATTTCAGAACTAAAAAGTAAAAAGAATTTTTTTTTGTATTTGAAGATTATTTTAAATACTTCTGAAAAGTATTTGAGTATTACTCAAATACTTTACTATTTATAGTATTTGGGTGGTATTTTAAATACTTTATTTTAAGAGTATTTGAGTAATTACTTAAATACTTTTAAAAAGTATTTTTTACAACACTGGTTATACCTAACCTAACCTATCCGTTTTCAAAAAAACTGGATGATTTATTAATTAAGTATTACTTTGTATTAGATTTAATACTCAATAAGAAAAATATTTCTTTAACAATCACTAGAAAAAATAATTTTGGTCTAATTAAAATGTACAGATTTTTAATTAATATTTATTATTATGCTAACTAAATAATATCAATTCAATAGATTATCGGTTAATATATAATTATTGTGGAAGGAAAAATATTAAAAGAGAGAATTAAAAAAATTATAAAATAACTTGATTTTGTGTGTGATTTTACTAATTTCTTATAGATACTTTTATACTTGCCGGTTGTTTTATAAAAAAACATAGACTTTTACTGTTTTAGTATGAATTTATCATTATTATTGATATATTTTTCCATATAAAATTTACTAAATTTTAAAAGAAATTGTTATCTAGATTTTTCGTTATTTTCATAATATACAAGTACCTATACCTATAACAACTTTAAATTATGACCATATATTTTCACATGCACTTATTTTTTTTGATAAATAAAACATTATTTATTATTTTACACTTTGGGACTATACTCATCACATACATCACCACAAGTCATACTAAATTGATATAAACTACAATTTGTATTAAAAGAGTAACCGACGTTTATTTAAAGATATAGCAGTAATTCTGGATATTCTCTCAATTACTTAAAAGCGTTAAAGCTAGACTATATTTAAATATTTTTTAAATAAAAACCTATTTTTTCAAAAGTAATATCATGTGCAATATAAAAGGAACATAAAAAATATATAATTATACTTTTATTGAAGTATTTTCTTTTAACTCGAATTTCTTTCTAAAAGGATCAAATATTATTTTTAATTTTAATGCACCTATATACCACCAGTTAATTCAAAACCGTGGACTTTAAAATACTGAATAATAATATTATTTTTATTGCAATGTCCGATGATAATATATATTAACGTCTAAATGTTAAAGCTAACCAATTTCATTGAACCATTATATTTTGTTTAAATCAAATTGCTAAGTCTGATGAAATTGAACATCAAGACTGAACTATTATTATAAAACCCTCACGTAACGTAGGCACTCGAGCCCGAGTGCCCGACAAGTTTACAATGTTCTATACAGCGAAGTCCTAGAAAACCGCTTGATGCAGGAGAAGCAACAGCAAACACTTGTTTTGGTATGTGTAATGAAATTCTGTTCAGCCGTAAGTTTATTGGCGCACTTTAGTTACATAATATCCTAACTGCAATACCGAACAGCGAGCTGCAAGTGGGTTGGTGGAGAGGTGAGTTTTAAAATTTCTTCGCAAAGTTAAATTATCACGGCAAACCCAGGTGTTCCGGAGAGAGCGTCTCTCGTCGCAGATAAAACCCACTACTGCTGCGGCGACTGCGAAGGGATCCAGTCCATTTCCACCCCCTTCATTATGGGGACCGAATAATTTATATGTGCGTAGCGTCGTTGCCGTTATGTGTATTTGGCGAGAGGGTGCGAGTTTAATAAGGGGCCAAGCTCCTGGCAATATTCCTCCTTACAACATTGGTGCGAGCACATACACGCACAGTGATGTTGGCAAAGAGAGAGAGATAGAAAGTAAGTGCAGATCGAGAGCAGGTGGGGAAGAAATACAGTGTGAGAGAAAGAGAGAGTTGTGTATGGAGGTGAATGAGAGATGGATATATACAGAGAGAACTGTGTGGTAGAAATAGAATTCACGTTTGTCTGCGTCTGTGTGTGCGTGCGTGCGTGCGTGTATATGTGCGTATATGTGTGAGTGCATTCCCCTCTCGGTCGCTCATAAAAGCCACCCTAAAAAGCTCAGGCGCAAGCGCCGTTCAACCCCTACACTTATTTTTTCGTTTACCCTATATGCCACCATGGAGTATAATCTTAACCGTATATACCTTGGAAATATCGTTGGAAGCCTACGTTCCTAACACCCAACTTATTCAGACCACAGAGCGATTGGTGGAACGTGCACGGTTTTCACATTTGGCCAATCTTTTATTATTTTTAACTTCATCCATGGCATCGTGTACAAAAATCACATTGATTCTTGATTTATGATCTGTGCTATGCAAAAATATATATGTATATTTACGGATTATATCAACTATATTGACATCGTATTAAAGCGTAACTTTTAAGTAAAAGCTTTTAGTCTAAATTTAGATTGAAATATTTGTTTAATCGACTCTTCTTTTATAACCAATCTTCAAAGATATTTTCAAACATCAGCTGATTAGACATTATAATAATCAGTCTGTGTATAGCACGATTCTACACTTCAAAGCGTGTACATATTAATATATTATAGGAAATTATAATGGTGGAACATACTAACGTACCTATTATCATGAGTATGTGACACACGGTTGTTGACTGTGTATTATAGAAATATAGAAATATAGAAATATAGGTATAAAGTATAGACATATTATAGTATATATTATTATTGTTTATTATTTATTATAATTATATAATACATTAAAAGCCAATATTATACAGTCTGAAAAAATTAAAAACACTCCGTGGTGGTATAGGGACATAATATTTAGATTATGAACAAGGCTTCATTTTTTAGACAGCTGTTCAAATTGTGACTCTTATTTTTGGCATGACGCGTTGTACCATGGGAAATGTAATATGAACGGCCAAGTATATTATTATTACAATAATATCGATTATCGGTATAGTTTTTATAACGTTTTGTATTGATAGTTCATATTTATTATTTTTTAATAATATTATTATGTGGGTAAGATTCGATCGATTCAATTTTATAACATACTACTTCATATTAAACAGCCAATGACTAAGGGACTAAGGACTTAAGGACTACAGAGTACAGAACATCCACGGATGGTGTTTACTATTTAGTATTTACACATTATATGCTAAATATATTTGTGGTCGAAAGTCGAGATAATTTAATGTTATAATAATAATATGATATTAAATAGTTATTATTTGTGTTTACTCTATCGTCTTGATGAACTGCGAGTATCGTGTCTTAGGCCTTTAATATTATTAGTATGCTTTCAATATAAATGTGTACACAGCTCGCGGGCCGCCGTGAAAAAAGTTCGACCGGCAGCCCTGTCACGCTGCACTGTCGGCGGCTAGCGATGGAAGCGCGGCGGCGAGGGGGTGGGATGCGCCGACCGCGTTTTTGACATTGAACTTGGGCGACGCGCCGCGCACTCCGGAGTCGTGCTTTGTGCAGTCGACACGCCTTGAGAGTGAGAAGACGCTCCTCCGTACGCGTGATAATATTATATACTACTATTATTATTATTATTATTATTACTATTGTTGTTTTTATTATTACTACATATTATTATTATTTTTGTTATTATTATTATCATCGTCATTATTATTATTGTTGTGCAGCAGCCGCCGTCGTAGGCTGTATTATAAATCGTATCACTCTGTGCTGCGGTTTACCGGGTTTTCTTTCGCTCCCCCCTCCCCCCCTCCTACAGCTATCAGCGTTGATATTTACCTCCTATCCTTCCCCGCCCTCCTCCAGTGCGCGCACGCTCCAAAACTAGCCAAGTTATATCGGTTGTTTTTCTTTTTATTCGCGATTTCTGTTGCGTCGTTTTACGTCCATATAATATTATGTAATAACTAATAACTTCAATAATATACAATCGCAATAATCCATTACTATACTACAGTCGTCGGTTCCCGTTTCGTCAATTATCGTTTCCATTTCGTCCGTCTTCGATATAGGTAAGTGTAGTACCTATTTACTATAATTATTATATGATATTTATATGGATCTAACAGTATCGTTATTATACTATAATATCATACAATTGTATAAAATACTGTCATACGGAGGAGATGGCACGATGGCTCGCTTGTTGTGTATGACTAGGAGGGCCTGCGGGGGTGATTGAAGGCATATAGCGTTTAAAAATGCCGTTTAGAGTGACACCATATTATAATACATAAGTACCACGCAGTTGATACATTTTCTACGATTTCTATACAGCCAACTGTTTTTCGTTACCAACGCAACTGTGCAGGCCCGGATCCAGGGGCTTCCCCACCCACTTTGGAATTTAAATATAATATTATGTATTTATTTATGAATAATTAATAGTTCATACGTATTAAAAACATAAATAAAGTTATTGATATTACTATCAAATCTTGTCTATAGAAGTAAGGTATCTGTTATGTACCAAAATTATGAATGTATTTTTTTTTTCAATACGTTCCCTTTGGCCATTGAGGTATTACTATCTATAGGCTATAATAATAGGTACCTAATTTTTCTTAATGAGTATTTCAGTACTTGTACACAACGGCCGTCGGCCTAACCTCCAGGACCACCTCTGGACGACTTCCACGGTACACAGCAGTACCGCACATAGAAATCATAATTAAAACTTACAAAAGTATTAAACTATAGTTATTGCGAATTGACGTGGGTGTTATCTAAAATATACTGTGCGAAATACTTATAAAAAATAATAGGAATCGTACTTACTATATAAAAATCCATCGTCTACACGTCAAACCCATACATCGTTTTTTATTATAGGTAGTGCATGTCGTTATCACTGCGTAATATACTATCGCGCGCATAATATTATGACATTGCCATAAAATCGTCAACAATGAATCGACAAAACGGATGGTTCATTACTCCGTTGAATTTCAATGACCTCAAAATGTATTCCATTTATACAAATTATCTTTAATTTTAATTCTTTCGGTATACTATTACGAAGAAAAAATATAACACATATCTCACATTATGATTATATTAATGATTATGTTTATAGTTTATAATATCATAAATTCATAACATCATTATGGCAACATTGACAACTCGTTTATGTTTTCTTCTTTTTAGATAAAACAAATTAATGTACCTACACATTTATTATTTTTATCATCATTTATTATATTTTACTATCAAAGAAATCATTATATTTTATCAGATTTAGTCACTACCTAATTAATAAGGTACATAAAGTGTAAAATATGTAACTTACATTTTTATATACCATTATAGCATTATACTATTATAATTTATCTTTTACACTCGGTAACAAATTTTACATGGGGATGAGTACCAACGTATAATAATACATTATACAAGATACGTTATTTATTTTTATTTCAATATGGAGTAATTTTATAATGTTTTTAATTTTCTTTTCGTAGTTTTACTCCACCATATCCATGCAACTTTAATTAGTACATTTTGAATAAAGTTACTTGAACTTTATAAATCAAAAATAAATGATGCACCAATTATAATCAATTAGTGTGTTTCACTTAAATATTATCTTAAGGAATTAAAATATTTTATAATCCCAAAAATACACTTACTTTTATAGTGTTTTGAATTATATTTTCTCATAGTCTAATAATTTTATATAAGTTCAACAGTTAAAATTCTATGTTTGTACACGCATATATAATAACGTATTTTATTTTAATATATATTAATATTAATATATATAATATATATATATATATATTTTTATATATTTTTTTAATATATATTATGTATAGGTACACATCGAAATTCGATATTTTAACGTGTATGATAAACAGTTTTTCCAGAGTCCGTAGACTGCAAAATTCTGTTGTTCTGTATTTACGAATACCTATCTGGAACATAAAATGTTATTATTTTAGTATACATTTTTCAAACTATGTTAAGCAAGGTAGAAATTATCTTTTTTCTTAACAAAACCATCAAAAGATTCTAAAAAATTAAAATAAGTTTTTTTACAAATTAAAAACTCATTAAGTAAGTACAATTATATTAAAACTTTTTTTTAACCCAAATGAAACCACGAATAGTTGAAATTTTAAAAATGTTTTGTTTCCGAATTTGCAAAGTAGAGAGTACTGCAAAGTACAGATAATAAGAAAAATAAAATACTTATTTAATTAATATTATAATTTAGTTAGTACTAAAAAAGGGCTTCGGGTATAATTGGTTAAAAATATTAAAGCAATATAACCTTTAAAGTTTAAACTACATATAATCCTCAAACAGTGACAATTACAAAAATATTTACTATTATTATAATTCACTTATTAACATTTATTTTAAATTATATAACATAAAACTATAACAAAAACCTGATTAAATTATTGATTATAATGTCTTACTTTTACGAACTTGGCACCTATATCTAATATCTATATTGTAGGTATAATTATATAATGTAGAATTGTAGAATACAGAATATTAATTGTTCTAGTAATAATAAAATTGTCTTGTCATTAAAATTAATTTATTTTTGTGGCATGAATGTGGTTTAAAAACGTGTTGATTAAATATAACCGTTTGTTCTGTGATATAACCAAACCTAATAAGTACTTAACAATATTTATAAAAATAAATGTCTACTATACCTGGTCATTCTAAGCCTACTTGAATTTATAGATTGTGATACCTATGTGTAATTCAATTTCTAACGTTATGTAAGTATGTAACTAACTAACCAAGAAAATTAAATCATGATTACTTGTGAAACCAAATGGTTTTTATAAAAGTTTATAATTATCATTTCAAAATTGAAAATACTATTGCCTGACAGCGTTTTTTAAAGAGTTCATAGTTCCTTGTCATTTTTGTCATCTGTGATCTTTGAAGAGATTGTATATCTTATACTTTAACCCAATACCCTCTGGACTTATACAGCTTGCACAGATGCACAGATGATGTGTGTTGAGATACCTTAATATAATATACTAAAATAGTAATATAAATATATATAATACGTCATGTATGATAATATTATCAAGATATTATTAACTATCACATTTAAATAGTAAAAATCCATGTCTGTCAGTAGAAAATGTATCTATCAAATATATAGGACCAGTGGCGTGGCCAGGGGGGCCAAGAGGGCTATAGCCCTCCCCCTCATTGACTGAGTTGACCTTGGAATTTTATCAAGATTAATAAAAAAATTAAAAGAGTAAATAAAAGACATAATTGTATTTGTAGTTTTTGTATTTTTTTTTTCAGACTTAGCCCCCCCCCCCCCCTTACGAAATTCCAAATACTTTTTTAAGCCCGACAAAAATTACTAACTTATGTTTAGTAAACTTTTTGTTAATTAATGCTAGATTGTAGTTTTATGAACAACGAGTTTATTAAATTAAAACATGTTATAATTAATTAACAGTTTAAGTAAATAGTATGTTAATATATTTAGTATAATTATAGCAGATTCACCTGCATGTAATTACTATACGATATGACGTATACCCACTAAATTATTTAACATAAAAATAAAATACAATACTTTTGTTGTGCTTATCAATGTGATTTAAGAATATTATTCTAACTCGTTAATGTATATATTTTAAATGCGTTTTAAAACGTATTTAAAACAAAATTTTATATGATATAAAACATGGTTTATTAATATAATTTGCTCCACCGACAACCGCATTCACTTATTAGTTATTTGCATAAGTTATGAGTTATGACATAAGTATTTACTCAAAACCACTTCAGCCTGTACGTGGTGTATACGCGTATTTCATTTTAGAAGATCTTGACATACTCATACCAGTCTTACCTAATTTTCAGTATAATATTTGTTTTAAACATAGTATAAATATTTTTTTACGTTGCTTCGTTGATAACAAATATTTGATAAATTCAATTGTTAAGAAAACAGTAAATAATTTTAAAAAAAACAAACCAAGCCTTTTGTATAAATTAAATTTAAAAAAATGTTTGTTATCTTATACAACCCAGAGATAAAACACTAAAATAAGCACAATTAAGTTACTTGTATAATCTATGTGAAGTTATGAGAATTTTTTTATTATTTTAAAAATTTTAATAAATTGTAATCTTTATAAAGCAAATTATGGAAAAGTTTATTATCCGAATGTATACTTACACCAGACTAGTTTAATTGAAATCACTATTGAACTTTATTAATATATTTAAAACGAACTGTTTGTATCTTGAATGTGATTTTCTTCAGACATAAGAGTGTAGGTAGTAAAGTTGATGATTATCGTATAATTTACTTGAGAACATTAAAAGATATTTCAGTCAAAAAATAATATATTTCATCGAAGACTGATTGCAATGCTCTCACTCCTTCCAAATGATATTTCTAGTTTCATCACTCAAAGAGTTGAATTATTATTACTTGTGCTCAGAGAAGGTTTTTTTGGTACATTTTTCGTTAGATAACTTTATTTACTACTCAATAAATAATTAGGGCCATAATATCTCAGGTAAAATATTGTATACCATTTATATATACTTGGAATGAAAGGGACCGGGGGGGGGGGGGTGTTTAAAACTTCCCTTGGCATTTTTTTCGATATTTAAAAACTTGAAAATGTCTTAATAGTAGTTTTTTAATAAATGTATTCATATTTTTTATTTCTTATACATTTTTTTACGAAAGTTCTTAATGAATAAGCTAATTATTATAATTATTAAAAAAAAAATTAAAACATAGTATAATATATATTTTAAATCTCCCTCCCCCCCTCATTGGAAATGTCTGTGAACTTGACGTGAACTGCTGGACAAACCTGTATATAACTAAACATAATAAACATAATATGCAGGCAAGGGGATAACTATACATATTATTGAACTCCAGTAGTATACTGTTTCACAAATGTTCGATAATAAGAAAAAAACGATCATTTTATGCTGAATATACTACTTGACTCCCAAAAAAGGTCTACTCGTATTAAACAGGTATTAAATTCAATAGCAATCTTGTTTCCTTTCCTGCAGTTACTCCAGACACGTATTGGCTATAATGTTACACTACTGCTAATATAGTATAAATTATAAAACTATCGATATCCATAAAATATTAAAAAAAAAATAATCACTCATAAAAAATGTTTGCCTAAAATCTTATTAAATATACTTATTTACGAATTATTATTATTAACCGTTTATAGTATATTGCATTTGTTTGTTATATTACTATAATTATGTAGATTGCTGCAGTTAAGCCTTGAGATTGTAATTTGTTCAATAGGTAAGATAATCATAATAAATAATAATAATCATAATATCAATTGGTTATTATATAGAAGAAAGCATAATACAACTCGTCTAAAATATAAGTGTCAATTATGGTATAGACGTATAGTATATTAGTATCAATAATACTAATTGATTTATCAACTATCATAGTAATATTACTAATCGGTATCGTATAGTATCGTTTGGGGGTGCAACTAATTTGGCAAAAAAAAAAGGTAGGTACCTACCTACGCATCGGGACGCGAATTAGCCGTGAGTGCCAGTAACCATTGTATTTACCGCAGTATAATTGAGTAGACCATTTCGTAATGATATAATAATATTATATCTTATACCAGTAGGTACCTAGGTACATAATATATAGTCAGATGTGATAACTGATGATAATAACATTTGTACGGACGCAACTTTCATACCGATTACGTAGATTACGATTCGGGACGCGAGTGGCATATACCTATTATGCGCGTGCACCGTCGCCGCATCGAACACGCAAAGTGTGTGCGCGCGTGTGGGACGATGGAGCGCCGCGCGTATGCACAAAGATAGAGACGACCTTGGCGGCGGCAGTGGTCTTGTTTACGCGGCCGTTGCACATCTCGCGTGCGTTTTATCATCGTAATATGTATGTATACAAATACGCGTAATGTTACGCGAGACGTGCACACATGGCGCGTTCTTTTTGTATTTGTTTTTTTTTTCTCAAACTCGCCGCTGGTCATCCAACTCGGTTACCGACGCCGCCGCCGCCGCCGTCGGTTGTCTCGGTGCAAATGTCCAGGAGACTGCTGCTGCTGCTGCTGCTGCAGCGGGCGGGCGGGCGGGCGAGTGATCGTGGCGATGGCGTGGGGTCAACTCGCGCGCCGCGGAGACGAAGGAGATAATAATATGAAGGAGTAGTAGTAGTACTCTAGTAGTAGTAGTAGAAGAAGAAGAAGAAGAAAATAATATAAACTCGCGCGCGCGGCGGCGTTGACCGGGTTTTGTCGTGCAGCGGCGGAGGTGGGTGACCTTGTTGCCTTGCTCGCTAGCTCGCACACAGCACCTTCAGCCGCCGCGCTGTATAATAATTGGATTGGCTGCTCACGATAAATCAACCCGAGCTCTCTCACGGTCGTGACGGTGAGATCTCATTATAATACACACACACGCACACACACACACACTAGCTACATATAAAGTCTTTGACTCGCAGACAATGCACCGGTGCAGGTGGCGGTTGGTTTTTCACCGCCCTGAACGTAAACACGGTGCGAAACTTTTCCATTCGGTGTGTGTCCGACTCCTCCACGACTATTAGGGGAGTATAAGGGGCTGCGATGTTATTACCTCCTACCCGAGACGGATTGAGAGCTAATGAGGCACTATAATATGTCCGCGAGTGTACTCGGGCGAAAAGGTTGTCAAGTCGAGGTCCCGTATGCATAACGAGTCGTTTACACCAAAACGTTTAGGAGGATAAACAACTATTATATACTTCCTATATAATTATTATTATGTGAGTCGACGATGTTTTTGAGGATTCGATAGTCACTATATAATGGTTTATCTGTTTTTAATGACTTTATCGATGGGTTGATTTACACCTTGTTTGATTTGAAAATAAATAATGGACAACGAGTAAAGATTTATCAGTTTACGGAATTCACTCAAATCTATTTAAACCAAAACTTGTGTGATAAAATAAAGTGGTTCCCAATTTTCCTCCATGCACCACTACAATACAATATAATCGTGTTTCTTTTTCCCTTAGTAGGGCCTTTATACATATTTTATACTTATGTATAATATAGTATTGTTGATATATTTTTTTAACTTGAATTAGATGTAATGTTTTTAGTTTAAGGTGACTCAAAGTTAACACATTACAGTATGACACATATATACCTATATTTTAACACAGGAAATGAGTTTAAAATAGTAAATTGTTTGTGCATTTTAAAATACTCATAACTTTCTTTAAAATTAAAATCTAAATAAAACCTATGATAATACTGCTACTAGATAATATTCTTACTTCTAAATTTGATAATAGGCCAATTAGCTTCAATATTAATCATAATAGAGTTAAATAGATTTAGAACGTATAATTTGCTACATTATGCGTCTGTAAGACAGAGACAACACATGCGGGTGTAGCGCCCTCTTAAGTCGATTTATAATTTTATAAAAGTTTTAAAAAAAATGTTTTGACTTAGGTACAATGTTACATTTATTTATTTTTAGTAAAATTATGTGTTTGGTTAATAATCTACAATCCACATAATAAATTCCTATTTAATTCTAATAATTGTCGTTCATAGTTTTAACTTTTAAAATATTATATTACTTGTTACTTAAAATGTTTATTTTTGGTTTTCTCGACAGAACTCACTGACAGAACCCCTATTACAGATGCACGCTAGCGATATGGTATGGAAGTAACCGTATTTTGTTATACCCTCTTCGTAAAATACGTCCTACACAATATCTATTTATATTATATAGGTACTTATATACATATATAGGTTCCTCCCAGACCCCAGTGCCGCAACTAGGATTTTATAGCCCCAGGATGGCAGACATTTTAACGCTCAAATAATATGTAATCTACCCAGTCACCCCAAAATAAAACTAAGACGGTAAGCACGCAGAGCTTATTTTATACTTGAATTCGGCTACTAGATTTATCGCATTTTATGAATGGGGTGCCTTCTCTTGCCAAGGCGTCGTTTTTCATAGTTCACCGGCCCACTTTCTCCGTCAATCCAACCATCGTCTTTTGTGCGAGAACTATTATAATATTGATAACTATGATAATATTAGGTACTACCACTTTGAATGGGACATTGTGTTAAAATGTGAACGAAAAAAATTAAAATAATTTAGTTTAGACGACCTTATATTTTTCCCGCTGCAGACGTTCAATATCATTCATATTAATTATAGTGCAGCCCCGCTCAGCCACTCCACTATCGAAAAAACTACTGAATTACATATAGCCATAAGGTATACGTTTTCGGTTAATTTATTCTACGTCTAACATAATAATATACACAACTATTATAATATAGTATAATTAAACCTGTTTATCCGTGTCAACTCGGCAGTGGTATAGTTATAACAATATCAATTAATAATATTTTGTATACATCGCATATATCAATAATTAGGTACCACTTTGGTTTTTCGTAAGGATAATATTGTAATAATGGCTTCCGTAGACTTTAATAATTTAAGATTTTGTAGAGGGCAGCTTAAAAATAATCAATAATACTACACAAGTAATAAATAATCAATACCCTCTCTGATTAAATATTTTCTACTTAACGATGTTCTAGTCAACTGACCTAACTATAAAGACGTTATAAAAAAAATTAACATCAAAAAAAGATAAACAAATAAAAATAGCCTACAAAATAAATTACATAAGTTTCGAAAATATTATTTGGTATATTTATAAATTCAAATTTGGTCCATATTTTTATAATAACTATATCTACGTTTAAATATCTTAAACTTGTATTTTAAATATATTTATTCATAAGACAAATGGTTATTATTGTATTATAAATATTATAACAACTTTAACTTGCTCCTCTTTACTCATGATTTTTTCTGTACATATATTTACATACATTTATTTAATACTCAACATAATTTTCATAAGAATATTGATTATTTTTAAATATCTATATATTTGAATAAATTTTTTCATATTGGTTTTGTGTATATAGTTATTTTTATGGAATTTCAAAATTAAATTGTTCAGTATATATACTTATATTATATTATGTAGATAAATTTATAGTTATTAGTCGTTGGAATTTTTCGAGATAGAAAATAAAGCAAGTTTCTTTATTTGTAAAAAAAGTCCATAGATACACCTGTTATCTAATATATACAATAAATTATAGAGTTTGAAAGGAAAAGGTAACATTTCTAAAGGTCCAATTGGTATGCTAGATGCGTCGTGGATAAAAATTCAATCAAAATCCGTTCGGTGCCACAGTCGTGTACGTACATATATAATATAAGAAGTATACAGCTTTTCAACAAAATGTTTTGATCCTTTAAGCAGTAGGATAAATAGAAAAAAATGAATTCCTCTTTAAATAACTTCCTCTCCCCGTGTGATTTAACATAAATATATCTTATATAGTTTCAATGTTTACTTTTAAAATTGGCTCACATATATTATTTTATGAACGGGTATAGTATAATATTCTAATCAATAATTAGTCCGTTCCTACATGATAATAGACACAAAATTATAACTGTGTGTATTATGTAATATAATTTCAACTGCAAAAGACATTTTATTCTAATGATAACGATATAATATTATACAAATATTCCGATGAAAGCACCCTCTGATTATTATAAGCACGACTGCACGAGAAAGATTGTTTCAAATAAATTGCGAGTATTGGGACGAGTGCTACATTAATTTATTTACACCAATACACCATAATAATAAAACAAACGATGATTGTTGATTGTTTATTTAAAATATGATGATTGATGAGTCTTATTATCAACTACTCGAAAAATAATGGATAACTAGATATAGATACTATAGATTCATAATATAGCTCTTAAAGTATAAAGTATTATTGACATCTTATAAAACAATTTCATAATAAGTAAAATACATTTATGTTAGGTATGTTATAGCCAGGTATTAAATAAAAAAATGTATATTTAGTTATGCACTCAATATGGCTAAATTCAGATATTCTATATTTATATTTTACTTACCTACCAATAATGGGTAATGAATTATCGTATTTATATTATTCAGCATTATTTATTTTAATCCGACACAGACTTGACTCACTCAGGATGAGTATAATAAGTATATAGTAAATATAATATAGTTGGATAAATCTTTAAAAAAATTAAAAATATTTACTGGATAACTTATAATTTATAATTTATATTTTATTTTATCTGATTTAATAACAAAAATGAACTACAGATTTTTATTTTTTAATTAATTTAAATTGAAGTACAATTGAATTAAATTATAATTAGAAATGATAAATTGTTGACTTGATAAAAAAATTTAAAAACAAGTTTGTTATTCTATACATAATACATATTATTACATAAATTGTACTGAAAGTGTATACAAATTCGTATAATCGATTATATACTTCCACAACCTAAACTAAACCTAGTAAGATTCTAAATCATATACATTTCGGCAATATTATATGATTTTAGAAAGTATAAGTTATAACTTCGATATACCATATACTTGAACAAATTTTTATAAATATGTATAGATAGTATAGCAGTATTCAATAAAAAAAATTTAGAAAACGAATCCAATGAATTGAAAACGGATATACATAATTTGACCTTGCTGTATAGAAGAATAAAATAATTTAAATTATGTAATGCTTTTAATTTCTATATATCGAAAAACACAAGTCATTTTGTGTCATTGACTTAACTGACTGGACATTAAAAAATAAATTCAAATAAACTTAGATAAAATATTTAATAAAAAGTAAAATAATGAACACTATAATATTGGATAGTTATGGACACAACTCAAGTCCATCAGAAACTATATCATATAACCTACTACCTACCCTAACCTATTGTTTATTCACTTTAACTAAACAAACTGTATACATAATAAGCTTTTAACCGCCGGGTCCAACATCCATTAATTTTTTCCACAAATATTGAAAATACTATAAATCCAATTAAACTATATTATACATAGTACCATACTTAAATTAATTAATTTGTGAATTATATTCCGCACACTAATGTTTGATGAATAATATAATAATAATAATACAATTATTTTAAACGCATCAATGCTTAAAAAAACAATACTAGGAATTGTTATACGGATACACAAGTAGGTACGCAACGACTACAGAATACCATCTAAAATGGAATTTAGTTATTGAGTATTATTTGTATATTGCATACTTCTAGGCATTATTATTTTAACTTAACAATAATTATTGGGTGTATTGGCCACAAATGAAATAAGAACTTCTTAGACATGTGTATATAGACCGTATTGTAGTCACACATAAATAGTGTGTATTCAACCGTTGTAATAAAATCACTCAATTTTGTTTTATTCAGTTTTTTCTAAACGTTTACTGAGATGTTTTGAAGGTCGTGTTTTCATTGGCCTCTACTATCGAGTAGTTTAAATTTGAGGTTTTAAAACTATTTTGACCTTAGAACCAATACCAAAAGAATTAAAACCACCATAGTGTCATGAAAATAATATAGGATAATACATTACTACAATATAATGTGTATACGACGTATTTAAATTCGTGGCTAATTTTTTATTTGAAAGTTAAAATATCTTTTAAATAAATATACGCATTAGGTACCTATACATTATACAAAGATAATGTTGGATTTTATATTATTATTTGACCATATTTTGTTATGATACATTTCAATGTTTCATTTACTTACCCAGTTACCTATATAATTTATAATCCTTAACAGTTTCTTCAAATCCAAACACTAACCTTGTTAGTTGTTTTCACAAAATACCTTGATTGTTTTAAATCAATTAATCTTCCTGTATTTTACCTTCGAAAATATGATTCTATTAAATGAGAACAATTAGTAAAAAAAAACAAAAATCGGCTCAGTGATTCTTGTGTTAGGCACTTTGGTTTCACTTCACTCGACTTTGGTGGAAATTTCACGGAATTTACTATTGGTCTCCTTGGATGAGCGTGTAATTGACGTATTTTTTTATTTACGTTAAAGGATAGAATTTACTCAATTTAAAAATATATGTTAAAAGAAGATAAAAATTATATAAATATTTATTGTAAATTACTGTTTTTTTGATTCATAATTTAAAAAAAAAAAAACATTTAAAATTTTGAAGAATTTGAATTCAATTTATAATTATTATTCTGAAATCGCTTAATATGCTATATAAATCACTAAAGAACTTTTTATGCACACAAAAGTAGGTTTTAACAAAAATAATAATCTTAGAAATTAAAACTAAACCTAATATTATAATACAACGAAAAAAATAGAAGTATAGACAATTTAAGTTTGATTTTCAAATTTCCCGAACGTATATGTAAATACTATGAACCAGAAATGAATAAATTATATTAAAATCTATACAATTAATAATCATTATTGTTCATTTAATTAAATTTATAAATACTATAATATAATGATAACATGTATGATATTACCTAAATATATTATATATAGCATAGTATACTATATATTATGTATAATCATTAAAATTTAAAATTAGTCCTCTTAATACAATATATCTTGAATAATTAATAAAACCAAATTTATTTTTTATTTTTGTATACTTTAAATTATTGACTATGGAATATAAATAAATTGTGATTGATTTAATTTCGACATTAGAAGTGTGATGTGCTGTGCGACGTCCTCTTAACAAAGTTTCATACTTATCCGCAAAAAACTATATTTTAATTACTATTCTATTTGGTGTTTTGTATAAATTTAAATATTTTTTTTAAATTTAAATTATATCTATTTATTAGTAGGTACCTATTTTGCAATTAGAATGTGTTTTACGGTTTGGATTTGCGGTTAAATTCCCAAAGTCCTGTATTTCGCGGAAATATAGATAACGTAACTTTGACTTTACGTAACAACGTATTTGATCCAAGTCCCATACCACGCATAAATAACGATGGACAAACGGTGAACGGGGGAAGGTGGATATATAAACTGGACAGACTGATATTAAAAAAATCATTAAATATAATTTTGGTTATATATCATAGTAACGGGCGTACTTAGGTGGTGGCATTTTTTATGAAGTCGATACAGTAACCTCGACATGAACCGCGCTTTAAAATATTTCTGCAATTTTAGAAATAGGATTTTTTTTAAATAAACACTTCTCAAGGAGGGGTAAAATAGTGAATTTATAATACGTCCTTGTTTTTGGCGCGAACGAAACTGAATATAGCAATAGCATTATAGTATGAAGTACATGAACTATGAGTCTCGTATATTATAGTATTTGCAGTATACTCACATTACACAGAGCTATTACGGGAAAAAAAAAACTCGTATGCGAAAATTAAGTCGCCCGGAGGGGTCCTTGTACTCATTCAAGGTTCGAAGACCGTGGCGCGGTTAGATCCAAGACTAATTTGATTTGTTCAATGTCAATGTTAAATCAATTCTGTCAATAATAACTATTCCAAGTTCGCCAACAATTTTTTTGAATTTTACCGACAATTATTATGTTTTATATCCGGTAGCCCAAATTATTATAATCTACATAATTATAGAACATAAAATAATATTATAATATATTTATACAGCAGGCGTGTAGGTGAACTATGCGTATTATATATTATAATATATACATATCATCGAGCTGTTAATTGTTATTACTTTGTTGTTGTTGTTGTTGTTGTGGTCGTCGTCGTCGTAGTCGCTGTCGTAGTCGTCGTATACGTTTTAACATATTAACCGATACATCTCGAAGAAGGAGTGGGAAGAAGGTATATATTATTTCGATTCGAGACTGCGATCTGATCTCGCCGAAATCCTGGTACCCACAATAATTATATGGGTCACAATTAATTTCAGAACGACATACGCTGTCGTATTATGATTCAATTATTAATTGTATTTGTGACATTATTTATGTATGATTTATCAAAGGTACAATATAAGATGTACTATATCAGACTAAGTACCTAAATGGAATTTTTATTTGTTTAAAAAAAAAAGGAAATATCAATATACTTGAGCATGATTTTATTATAATCACTTATCATTATTATCATACTTCACTATACAAAAAACATCAAGGCCATTTATTTTTTTGGGCGACTAAAGTAATCTCTACCTATGTATAACATACTAACATATTACGATGATGGTAATATTATAATGGTTACTATGGTTATTCGGCTGAAATCAACAATAATCATTGTCGCCCGGACGTCCGGCATATTATTATTGTATCGATCGAAGTGTAGGCACAACAAAAAATTACATTACATAATATTATTTAACTCAATATATTTTGATAAATTAACGATGACCTCTATATAGCGTGTGACTGCAGAGCACACGATCTCATAGGCTCGCCGCCACGACGTCTGGAAAAATATGGTGAAACAATTATTTACCAAACTCGAATTGTTAATATATATTAATATAATATTATTATTCAGGTGTGTCTCTAAAAAAGTATAAATCGCATGCCGCCGCGAAGGTTACGAGCTGTACACGCTTAATACCAATTAATTATTATTTCGCGGATCACTCCTCCATCCATTGTCATTGATTTAAATCGATTTTTAATTCGCGATTTAGGATTTACAATGTCAAATATCGGTATCAATTCAGTAGAAGTTTCACGCGAGCTTTTATAATATTAAATTTATTAGCTGTTGACAAAAATGTTCGCACGTGCACATAAAATATAATATAAATAATATTACATAATAAATAAGCACGGAAATTATTGCGCGTACACAACTAAATACGGTTCATCGACTCGTGTTCGACTTCACAGAATCGGATATGCACACTCTGACCGATATTCGTTTTAAAATCATTTCGTGTTCAGAATCTATTTATTTCACATTTACCGAATAACCCCGGTGATGACGTTAAAATGATTTGCAAATTTTCTGAGAAAATAATATTATGCAGATCGTAATATCAGAATAATGTTATGATTTATGATACCATTCCAGCTGTAATTTGAATACCTACATATCGAAATCAACTATGTTCTTCTTCATTGACGTTTAAATTGTCCAAGTTTAACTTGCGGCAAAACGTCTATCAAAAAGGTTCACGACCGCGTCGATAACATATTATATTATCTTTATATTTCATTCAATTCGTCACCGCTTTAAGATAGGCCTCTAACCCAATATGAACGCGGTACACTTATTTTATTACTTTTCGAACGATCATTCTAATTGAACTTTTATCATTTAATGTTTGTGTTAAACCTTATAGAAAAAAATTAAAAACAAAATAATTAATATTATGTACACCGTATTCATCGTCAGGCTTTTCCGCTACGGACAAGTGGACAACCAGGCAAGGTGACAATAAGACATCGGGACAATAAGACCACAGGTGACAATAAGACCAACGAGGTGACAATTAGACCACATTTACATTTATTGGTGACATTAAGACCTCTTCAGGTGACAATAAAACCTCGTATTTTAAAAACATCGTACAGTGATGCCATGCTTTGCTCCGCTCCGCAAATCGAAAATATCCCCCGACTTGCTGTGCAACACCTCCCCAAGTGGGTCACAGGGTTAAGAAAATTGCATTTTGAAAAAACATGGTATTGAGACAATAAGACCACAGGTTGAAAAAAGGTGTCAATAAGACCGCGCGGTCTTATTGTCCCGAGGTCTTATTGTCCTTTTCCCGGACAACCATACTGTCGACAAGTAAAATACCACTACGACAGGGGCGGCTCCAGAGACATGGACAGGCGGACCAAGTCATAATTTTCAGACAATTTCGATGATTTTTTTTTTGTAATTTTGTTTTTAACAGTATACAATTGTTTAGAAATACAGCTTGCTGCTTGGGGGAGGGGCGTGGACCCTAGCCCCTGGAGCCGCCCCTGCATGACAGTGTACTGTGTAGATTGCGAACTTTCCAACTATTTATATAATAATAAATATAATTTCCGTGTGCGCGAACACACGCGTTGGCGGTCGACAAATATAATAATATATATTTCATATCATAAATTTATATATATATGATCGCGCGCTCGTGTGTGACAGGTGGTGGAAAACGCGAGTACGTAATGCATAATAATGATGATAGTATTAATAATGTCCCCGGTGGGTTCGCGGTGGACGATGCCGAGGTGGAGGCCTAATGGAATTGAACTTGTGTACGCGACGGGTTTTAAATGTATAGTCGTTTTTATTATTTTATTTTTTCGTTCTATCGCTATTTTTTTTTTTTTCGGAAATACGTGTCCGGTGCACGGTCGATTTGGTGCGGTCGCTGAGCGTTCGAAGTTCGATTTCACCGCCCGCCGAACGTGACAGTTTTCCGTAAACACCACTCGGTCGTAACTACCACTGCACGATGTAGGTAGCCCATATAGCGTGTAAACTCTTTACTCACACACATCCACACCCACACACGAAAATATTATAATGATATTATAGACTTTATTATTCAATATATTGTTAATTATAATAGAAGGTTGTGTCGAACTTTAATATTCTCAAGAACGCTATCATGCGTTGATCGAATTTCTCTACAGGTACCAGTGGATGTTAAATAATTTTGTCTGCAAGGGGGCTGATTTTTTAACATGCACTATTTGATTATTAAAAATAAAATGTATGGTTACCATGATCTCAAACATCTGAAAAAAAGTCATCTATCCCCTTCAAGCCACCCCCTCAGCCGTTGACCACCACTGACGAGTAATCATTTGTGAGTTAATTGTCGATTGCATATTCCAGGTTCGGATACAAAAGCTATTTCTCCAATATTAATTAAACATCATCATTTGTGCGGCCACGTGATACCATAATAATAATATATTGTAATATTATAGTATACTCCGGTTGGAACCCGCTACGATTATCTCGATTTCTGATTTTACGGGTTTTCTATATGAAATTAACTCGATCGTCCTACGGTTAACCTTGGAAAAAATAACGCACGAAATCGGATGTTCACACGCGTCAGAGCTCGTGGTTATATACAAATATAATAATAGATATATAGTAGATAGTATAATATATATTACCCAAGTGGCGTATATAGACAGTACGATCAATTTTTATATTATATTATATTTTTTAACAAATTATAATTACATAATAACAACTATTGCACTATTAGAAACGAGTAGATTCAGTTTCTCGTTTTTTTTTTTTTTTTGAAATGCGAGAATAATATTTTTACTCGTAGAAGTGCTACGGGTAAACAAAATTACGGACACGAAAATAATATATAGCACGCATTATTTTATTACATAGCTCTGTGTGTGCTCGAATGACGAGTGTGTTTATCTCCGACGACGGTAATTTGTCAATAACCCACTATCAGAAATTGAAAACAAATGACCCGACATTTAGATAAAGTAACATTGTGTACACTCCATTATTGCCTTTGCCGTGTACTTTTTCTGTTAAATTTCCTGACCTCTAACAAGGTAATTTATTAGTTATTTAATCAGATAATATTTTGAATTGAGAATTCTAATCTCAAAATAATATATTAAGGAGAGATGAGACCGTCTAAACTCGCCTATACCTACCTACTTTAAAACTTCTAAACGAATCTTAACATTTTCCCACTTTTCGATTACTATAATATATTAACGCGAAGACAATTTTTGAAAAAAAAATGTTCATAACGATCATTGTGCTAGTTCATGATAATGTAGATAATATTTATTCATTGATATGTGTTATTTATTTGATCGTATACGCCTCCAATATACACTGGTATTTTTTTTTTTTTATTTATTCTTCAAGAAGATAATGGGCCCCACTGAAATTATGTGTGTAAATAGCATTTCGAAAACATTCAGATGTATATAATAAATAATTGTATTCGTAAACTTAGTTAATGAAGTATTAACGAGCCTCGAGCACATCGTCAATATCAACGTAGACATTTTCATTAGTCATTTGTCGCTGCTAATGATTTTTAGTGACCACCTGCCGTCTTTTTTACTCAATAAACAACATTTAATACAAGCCTAATGACTAATGAGAAGGTTATTATCATAATATATACATTATACAAGCAGAATTTATACATCGAGTACAAGTGGTTGTAAAGATAATTCTATTTCTATAATACGACCTATCATGTTTATTCGAAAATAAAAAAAAACAAATACAATATTTAGTTAGTATACCTAACAGTGTTAGGTATACTAACTAAATATTATTGTTAGGCTAACACTATTCTAACAGCTACTCGTACAATGTTACAAATAATTTTACTATATATAATATATACCCAGTATATTATATTAATATATTATACACACAGAATACTGCTGTAGTAAAAGATATATAGTATTATATCGATCAAGTATAATTCCAGGAATTATATTTCCAGAGCATTTCAAGTGCATACATTATTTAGTGATACTAGATATTTTAATGGTACAGGGACACTAAAATGTTACATATACGCAGGTATTATGATGCTGGTAATGAGAATAATACCGTACTCCGTATTTGATGTAAAGACAAAACATTATATAGAGAATAGGTACATAGTAATTATTATTAATTAAAATACGAAATAGCACATTATATAATATATAGGTAATCACATTTATTAGGTAGGTAGGTAGGTATTATATTAATATAACACCGAACTCGCGGGCTGTGTAATAAAAACTATAGATTAAAACACGACAGAGAAATAAATCGATACTGTCTATACAGCCGATACGTACGGGCACCTTCGTCAAGCTGTAATAATAATATGATAATATCATATTATGGCCAACAGGCTGAACAGGGGCAGAGTGGGATTTAAATTCATAATTCGTTAAGGTCATTACTAATACAGACATAATTAGAGGGCGAGGGGACTTGGGCCACCCAAAAATTATTTATGCTTTCTAAAAAAAAAACTGGTTTTTATTCTTTGTTTCTTATAACTAGAGTAAAATGAAAAAAAAAAAAATATATTTAATCCAAGAATAAATTAAAGCGTATAATAATGAGCTTATGTGACCGATGGTGATATTCGAAATGAATGAAATTGTAAATAAATTGGTTTTTTGTAACTTATTTGTTATTATATTAAGATCTTTAAAAAAAAATTTTAATAACGACTGTAATAAGGGCGTCGTCTTATTATTTGTTGTCCATTACTTAAGTAACCAATCAAGGCATTCCTTTTTTTATTATTATATATTTAGCTACCGTTAACTACAGTCTTGTTCTCAAATTGTATTTATTTTTTTATACATATATTATGACAGTTATATAATTAAGATTATTGTAATTATCAGTTGTCGATCGAGCTGCAGTAGCCAGTAATAAACGTTAGGGTTTCTAGTGTTTCTACATTGATTAGAATAAGTCCTAAAAGTATGAAATTTCCATTTCATCAGTTTAGTTCTTGTGCGATGAATAAAAAATAATGAAGCAAGATACAAGTGATACAACAGTGCCAATTACGACTATTTATAATGTCAATTAATATAATATTATTACATTTTTATAATCAGTAAATCAGAGTAGTATTTTCATAATAATATGTCTAATCAATTTTATAACTATATATTATATACTATTATATGAAACAATAATAAAATATGTATTATGCGTACAATATATTATTCATTTAAAGGCTAAAATCAAATTCAGTAATTGAGAAATTTGTAAAATACTTATAGTTTTAATTATTAATTATTCCAAACACGCAGGTACATAATATAATACATATAATTTATTTTATAATAATTATACAAATTATACAAAAAATGGATTAAATAAATTAAAATATTTTAAGCGTAAAGTCAAGTAGTTATTTGAAATACTCTACTGTCAATTAAAAACTAATGGAATATTCAAATTAAACATGAATATTAATTAAATAATACATTTTAATATGCAAAAGCGTAAACTACCTCACTTATCATATAGCACCAATCCATAACAAGTTAATATTATATTTAGTTAATTTGTAAGATGTAATGTGTAATGAGTAATTACTGTGATGAATAATATTATGAAATTGGTCAGGAAGTATTTTGTTCGTCTTATGCCGAGAAAAAATAAATTACGTACAGGAACAAAACGTGGGAATCTTTTGTTTTTGTAAATTGAACATCTTTGACACTGTTATTTGAGTAAAATGTATTTTAATTTCAAGTGAAGGTGTATACCGAATACATAATTCTGAACACTTATTCCTTCACATATTTTGAGTGTAGTATATTTATTTTGCATTCAAAAACATTCCCTGTGTCTCAATGTCGGCCCTATGCTTGATTATGCTGACCGATTATTTATATCGTATACTTACCTATACTAAATTTTGATATTTTTGCAGTGCCTTTATGAAACACATTGTTATTTTTAATATTATATATTATAACGTTTAATGAATACATTATTGTATTAGAAACTACATTATTATTTATTATATTCAATTATCACTGTCGACCCTGTAAAGCGAGAAAAAAATTAAATTAAAAGCCCTGTTTTGGCCTTATAGATTTTCAAAATAATAAGTATTTAGGTCATGATAATGTCGTTTATTTGATAAACAATTCGCCGCATAATAATATTATATAAGGCCATCGCTATGTTTTCGCCTGCTGACAGGGAAACCGTGACCCATCACAGGTGGTTTAAAGAATATCGAGGGTTTTTTTCCTTTAAAAAAACTGAAGGAAAAAAATTACATTAATATTTCAGGGTATAAGTTGAATGGAAAAACGGTAGATAGTAAATATTAAAAAAGGTTTTATTTTCTTTTTAAACATAACTGACTGCAGACAACTGTAAAATTTGGAAGATCGATTGGAATACTCCATTAAATAAAATGATTACTATTATTATTGTCTCTTACATGTCATCGAATATATTACGTTTCCGCTGTATAAGTACGTCTCAAGTATATGCATTATAAACGATGTGCATATTATACATATATACATCAGTATTCACTTAAATAGCTAAATAATCGTTAGAAGTACGCTATTTCGTTCTTTGTTTAGTCACTTGTTGATTGTATTGTGAGAACACCTCAATTATTAATGTATTTTTATTCGTGTTCAATATATTATATTATATACGGTGATGTGACTGTGTGAGACTATCTATGTATATGATATATACGTGCCCATATAATAGCCTCGCACAACAATATTCAAGATATAAACAATTTATACGGCAATTTAGGCCCTGGTTTGCACTGCCATTAGTTTTCTATTCACAACTTCAACACGTTTCAATAAATCTACCACGCTGCGACGGTGAGGGATTATATAGTGATTAATCGAGAAGCTACATAAGTTGAAAAAAAAATATTATGCGCACACTATTGTAGCTCTTCAGCTGTCATAGCTCGGAGCTAAACGATGCGGTTATTGATAACCCGGAGCACGTACATAATACACTATTTAAACGCACACATTGTCAAATCGAATTCAATAACCATAAGTATATATGCGACATTTATAAATTGTTGTACAATTTCAAACGATCGGCGTCGCGCGTCGGTAACAAATCGCTGGTATACATTGCAGGCTGCATCCATATAACAGACAATATTATGATATTATAAGAGTTTCGTCCGTTCTGTGCAGACAGTATAGACACCGATATAATAATATATTAATATTATAAACTATAATGCATACATTGTTCTATTGTAGTATACTGCAGGCAGAGAAGCAAAATGTTCCAAATTATTGTCGCCACACATCCGACCCGCGTTTAAATCCCTAAACGGAAAAACAACAGTTGCCACTGTCCATTACGTGTAAACATAATATAATAGTGCTTTATATTTTTCTATACAACCATCGAGACTATTAATTATTATATATAGGCGTAGCCGCGTAGTTATATAAAAATATGTATAATTTATATGTACGCTATACCTATATATATGTGAGTAGCGCTTGCAGAAGATTTATCGTGACCAAAAAATGTCTTAACTATAAAATCCGAAAAACAACCTCATTATTGTAATTTGTAGTGGCACAGTATACATGTTGCACACATATTATATTAAACGTATTTATTTACATACATAATATTATATATTATGTTAATATAATACCCGACGGCAAGCGTACAACTTTATAGGGAAAAATCAACTAAACGTCCGACGACGATCGTGCAACTCGCGGCCGGACCGGAACAACACACGGTATGTAGCTTGGACGGCGGAAGTACATCAAACACGAAAGTATATCTCTTCCACCACCGACCCCGTAGTCCTCGTGCATACAGCATATACGAGTGATATAATCATGTGCATAAAATAGGAGGAGTGGTGTATAGTCGGTCTATCCGCGTCGCGTCGGGAAAATAACGAAGAAAAATAAAATACAAATATGCGAAAAAAGTGTAAAGCACTGTGATAACCGTCGGCGGTCGGGTGTGTGTGCGAGTGACGAGGGAGAGACGGCGGCGGCGATAAGGGGATGGTTTCGCGTATCGACCGCGCGCGCGCCCCTAACCAGTCGCGAGGGGCGGCGTTCCCCCGGCGCGACGGCCTGCCGCGCTACCGCCGCCGCGTGTCCCTGTCAATCGCGCGCGCGATCGTTCCACCCCACCGCCGCTGCAGCCGCACCGCCACCGCCGCCACCCTCGCCCAAAGCACCCTTTAGGGGAGAGCGCCGCCACCGCTGCACAGGGGTGGGTGGCCGGCCACCGTATCGTGGCCGGCTGGTGTGGCGGCGGTAACGGAGGGATCCTCGAAATCGGGTATAATATTTTTCCCGTCCCGCGGCGTCGTATATATAGGGCCAGGCGGGTGGGCGTTCGGACGGGCGAGCGGGGAACGCGCGGACGGACTCTTCCCCTCCGCGACGCGAAAAAGGGGTGGCGGCGGCGGCAGGGACCCCGTTGGATAAAACAACGCCGCCGGCAAGCAGTTGTCGTGTGCGCTCACGCCGATTTAGTCGTTCCCAACGCGAGAGACCGAGCGCGCCGTCCGAAAGTTGCACACACAACGTTCGTCCAATAAATAAATATTGTAATTATTGTATACGTGCGCACAGACTTTGTTCAGACCAAAAACTTCACAACAACAACAATCGTGCAGTAGTCGTCTCGCGAGTGCGTCGATTCTGACTAGTACGTACAAAAACGAATTATTCCGCGGTACTTATAATATAATACGTTATTATTATTTAATTATTTATATATTTTTTTCAACCGATTCTAGTCCCTTGTGATCCCCGTACGAATTAACACTACATAGTTTAATACTTTTATTGTTGTTACTGTTGTTATTGTTGTTGTAAACAAAAGAGTTTTTTTTTTTATCGACCGGTATCCGTTTTCAACGTAATCGTCGTCGTCAAGAATATATTGCCGCACACAATATCGTTAGAATACCGTCGTGGTCACGACAAGCGCGTTTTTAAATAATATCCGTTTAGCGGGAGCGCGCGCGTGCGTGTTCCACCGGCAGACTCACACCGCAGCGGTGATACGGATAACGCTGCAGTTGTTTTCCAGTCGATTTCTCAGAGTCACTCCGTTTCCTTTTGATGAGTCAAGGTGAGTGAAGAAAACATAACAATAATAATAATCATAATCATAATAATAACAACAACACCTGTTCGACGTCGTACACGGTGGGGGAGTCGACGTGTGTGTAATCGCTGCTGCTGCTGCTACGCGCTCGCCGGCCGGCCGGTCGTATAATAGTCGTCGTCCCCCGCCCCCTACCCGCGCGTCTTAACTCCTCCGCCGCCGCAGCGACGCATTCTTCTGCAAAGCAGCGTTCTCCTCCGGACTTGAAACAAAAGAACGGATAGGGACCAAGTGTCAACGACCCACGGTCCTCGGACGTAATTTTTATGTTTTTTTTCCTACGATCCGACTTTTTATCTGCTTATATTATATGAGTGTGTGCACACAGACACAATAATAATATGTATAATAATATGCGATATTGTCGCTCCACACATTACGCGTGTGGTATCCGCCGGGATTTATTATCAGACCGGAATTAATAAATTGTTATTAATTAATCATAAGGTCATTTTAATGACATCGTATACGAAATATAGATTTGAAAATTACAGCTGCAGTACATATTATTATTATGATATGCGCATAAAGCATTTCGGTACCTTACCGCGCGGGAGTTCAATTCGAATAATTATTATACAAGTGGTCGCCCGAAACCTTGCGCATGCTATACTGTTATAAATTATAATATACAATAAGTAATGTTATATAATTATAATATCACTCCGCAAACGTGATCGGACGATTTTTGATTGAAAATATATGAGATTCCATACAATAAGTCTATATTTTATTGTTGTTTTCCTTAAAGCGGCAATCGTTGTTTGATGTAAACTAAAAAATATTGCAATCAAGTATCAATATAATGATGTCAAAGTGCAATTTTATTTTTATTTTCGACGAACTAATTCCATTAAATGTTGTACAACCACAAGCTATTAAACACAATATTTTTTAATGATGATTTTTTTTTTTTATATTAGATGTTTACTATTATTATTACGACACAAGACATAATATTTTTCAACTAACGTATATTTTAGTTTGCGACGTTAGAAAAAAATTGTGTGGACTTCAAGTGTATAGCTATTGAACTATGTTGTTTCATGACAATGAATGTGCTTAAAACCTTCGTGGCCTCCACCCCATATAACATAATAGTGTAAACTTTATAAATGTTAAAATGTGATGAGAAAAATGATTTTCTGCTTGTAGTGTTTTAATCAAATTTTCGAATTTTTCGTTTATTCACAGTATGACGATAGCAAAAATCTAGGTAAAGTAGACTAGTTAAATTAATAATATAATTATAATTTTTATAGATATACTGTGTGCTTGCGAATAATTCAAAGAGTAAATAACAATCGCGAAATTAATATTCTAAATCATAGGAATTTTTTTATTCATCAATTAAGATGTATTGAATATTGTTACTTTTTAAAACCCGATAAAAATTAATTATTTATCAAACTATTTCAGGTGATAATAATTAATAATATTATACACTATATTATACTGCACTTTCAAATATTGATTTCATTGGCAATATAGGTTATTCGACGATTATGATACTTTTGTCAGGTTTAAGTACCACATTTTACTGCAGCGAGCGAGTGCAACATAATAATACTCAATTTATGGTACGATGTCGTAAAAATAATAATAACATAATGTGTACCACATAATATGCGACTCTCGACGCGGCGTCAACTGGTAGGTCTCGACGGCGAACAGTTCGTTCGTATTATTTTAATGATTTGCAGTTTTCGTGCGATGATGATTTATGTGCCGCCGCCGTGGGTATATAGGAAAGTTTTATAAAAGTTACAACTTGTGTACACTCATATAATAATAATATCGTACTAATATATTATAATCGCGTGACCCCGCGATCGAGTCGGCTATATACACCACTACTCCCGTCTAAATATATACGATTATGCACGCAGTGTGTACAACAGGATACAGCGCGAGCAGTGGTGTATTGGAGGGTATACGCGGGTATACGGCGTATACCCGGATCCCTATTTTTGGATTTATGCGTATACCTTTAAGAAAATTAGTCTTTTATGGGTATACGCACGCTTCTAATTTATCATCAGACAATTTAGGCATATTATCACCAAACAAAAGTAAAAACTTAAAAATAATAATAATAATAACCTAAATTATATTTAGTTATAATATTTTATTATAACATAAAGTGCACTGTCCAAAAATACTAAAAATAGCCCCGTACCCGCATGAAGTTCGATTAAATTTTACCCGACGTTTTCTTGCGAAGACGATCGGAAACTGCCGAGCAATACAATCAATCAATGAACAATCAATGTACAGCGGTTCCCAAACTGTGAATAAACATACGTAATTTCATTTCAAACTAAATGATAATGACAAATTAGAATAATAATAAAATAATTATTGTTGATGTATTGTGTTATTACTTGTCATCCAATAACCAAATTATAAAATCGAACTATTAGTTTCTCATTATATTAATTCTATTAATTTTGAAATTCTTTTAAATTTGTAAAATATTTTATACAAATAAAGTATATATAAATATTTGTATATAAATATATTATAATATTATATGATCGATAATGGAGTATTTTACTGTACAATTGTTTTAAAATTTGATAATAAAAAGTTGTATTATTTATGATATATATAATTTATGAATTGGGAACAAGTCTAGTTTACCGGGCACATATTTTTTTCGAAAAGGATTGTTTTGACGAGTTAAGAACGATGGTGCAAAAATAAAATTGCGGAAATGATTATTTTGGAAGTTATAGCTACCCAAAGTTAACGATTTTACGTTTATACGCGTGCGCGCAACACTACTATAATGCCGCGCGGAGGACCTCGAGTTTGGCGACCGTTTGGCAACCCTTTTAAAAAAAAAATTTCAAAAAAAAAAAGGTGCCCGGTAAACTAGACTTATACCATGAAATTGAATTAATTAAAAAAAAATAATACATTGATACTTGGTACATATTACACACAGTGGAGTATATATGAATTAATTTTATGGTTGTGGGTGAATATAGGGCGAACCGGGGGGCGTATATAGGGGGGTATATACGCCACTGCATATACATATACACATGAAGAGTAAGTGTTTGTAATAAAGTTATAAAAGATTATTAAATACAAAGTGTAATCATTTTTTGAGCGGAGCGAGAAAATTTTTAAGGTAGGTATATCGTATATATAGGTATATACTATATTCAACTACTTTTAGGTGCGTATACCCATAAATTTATTTACCAATACACCACTGAGCGCGAGTGGTATATTAAACTATACAGCGTGCACCAATTAGCGACAAACACAATAATAATAATATAATACACGACAGGTCGAAAAATATATGCTCTGCGTGTCTTATACCTAATACAAATTATACAACAATAATAATCGGACCGAAATCCTGGGGAACACGACTTTGTGATATTATCATGACAGGAGTGTGCGTAGGTATGATTTGATATGAATATATGATTATCGAGTTATTATACCTATATAACACTAATTTATTAAAATATCGCATATTATCGACAACGTCCCACGAACGCAACTTCAGTATTATATATATATATATGTATAGGTGTCCCGAGACGAATCGACCAGTCGTGCTCACCGCCGACGGACACGTTCAAGTACAATACACGCGCTTCACGTGTATATAATAATAAAATAATAATATAATATAGCTTTGTGATTTATTACCGACGATATAATATGTTTTAATAATAATTATTATCGCTGCTATTATTATTATTATTATTATTATGTGTCTGACGTCCGTCATTGTTTCACGGCGCTCGTTCGTCACTCGGTGGGAACAGCGAAAAAAATAAACAGTCCGTTTCGCGTTTTGTTGGATTTTTTTTCTCCTGTCGTCTTACCTGTACAGAAAACGGAATGGATAAAAAAAAACGACGTCTCAGACACCGAGAGACGTCCCGGATGACGTACGACATTAAACGACGGTAATATGACGACGACGGTCGTGTTGATGGCTGCATCCGAATTGGGTCCCGAATTCAAAAATGCTATACTAGTTGGGTCCGGGATTTTTGCAGGTACTACACTAGTTGGGTCCGGGATTTATGCAGGTACTACACTAGTTGGGTCCGGAATTTTCACACGTACAACAATAGTTGAGGTCTTAATTTTTTTTTTTTTGAGTACTACATAAGTTTATTTTCCTTCCCTTTTTAACAGACTTATGACTGTTTATTTAGACCAAAGTTATGGTTAAAAATGTTTTTTACAATTTATTTTTTTAGTTTATTTGCCATTAAAAATATAAATTATTAGAATTTTATTTGAATAATAAATGGCAATAACATGCAGGTATTAAACAAAGAAAAATATATTAAAATTGTTATAAATCATATACAAAAAATACATAGGTATTGTATAATATAAATAAAATATTGTTTAAAGAAATCACACGTGTGTTCTTAAAATTTTTTAAGACATTAATTTTGCAAAATCAAATCGATTGCATTTTTTTGATTCATTTTGTTTTTTATAAATTTTGATAAATTGATTGTTGGAATATTTAAAAAAATGACTTACATGTTCTCTGAGTGCATCTCCATCGTTCAATATCATTTTTCGTTTGGATTGAATATTTACTTAAAATAATCTCAGACCCAACTAGTGTGGTACCCAAAAATATCCTGGACCCAACTAGTGTAGTACCTAAAAAAATCCAGGACCCAACTAGTGTAGTACCTGTGATTTATCCCTAGTACTCGGGACCCAACTCGGATGCGCCGGTGTTGATAGTCCCTCGTTTTTTATACTCGCCCGTTGATCGATGGCCGCCGGTCGATTTCGCCGAGTGGCATTTTTTATACCTAGCAAAGTACTTACACATCGGTGGCACCGATCCCTATGTCCTACTCGCCATGAATAAGTATGGGTGGATGCCGGGTGGGGTGGTCGGTTGGTATCTGCCTATTGAATCTGGCACCCATTGGACATTAACTTTATGTTAATAGTTCTACTGTTCTACCGTCTAAACTCTAAAGATTAGTAATAAACTGATATAGCAGATCATTTATCATAAATAAAAATATTTTATACGATGTTTATATCTTGAGGTCGTTGTATCTTTGATCATCGGTGGTGAGTGGCGGCTTTCCTATGTGAAAGCTTTAGCAACACGCCAACACGTAGGTATAAACAATTTGGAGGGTAGTCGGATGTTGGATAATTAATATTTATTTATTATACCATGACTCATTATACTATTTTAGAGTGTAATATAATTTTAAAAAAATTTCACTACGATGAATCATTGTAATACAACTAATAAATTATAATAGTTAACCTATATTAAACGTTTAGTGCAAGAACGACTCAAATTAAATAGGTAAACATTAACTGAATGTTATGCCTACTAATTTAACTTTTTACAACAAATATAAATAATAAAGGTTTTTTAAGCGTTTTAATACAAAAGGGTCTCTGGAGGATGTGTATAGTGTGTGTTGGAAAAAATTGTGGTGGTGGCCCATACCGATGAGTGTTATTAATAATTTACTTCAGCATAATTTACACTGCAACAGCAATTGCATTATATAATTACTAACCACGTCATGACATTTGGGCAGATACATGGCTTTTGTCTAAATCAAATGGTTCACCCTGTACAGAGGTGGCAGAAACCGCTTACGCTTTTCCGCCACCGTTTTTTTTTATCTCGAGGGCCGGCGATTTGTCTCCCACGAACAATGGGTAAAAAGTTCACCAGCCTCATTAGGCGCTCATCACTGCCGGACCAACGGACAAAAGACAGGAGAGATTGCGGAATTCACCCTGTCACACGTATGGTATGTGCGTAAAAGAGGAGCACATATGGTAGGATATGGGACAATTGCCGTCAGATCGGTCTGAGAGCGTATAAAATAAAGTAAAAGGCGTGCAAAGTTTTCCGTCAAAATGTATGTTCCCCCCACCCACTCTTCCCGACCACCCTTGTAAGTTGTATAACGGTCGAGTTGATTTTTTTTATTATTCATCCGAACGGAAACTTAACGGATTTATATTATAGTCTTGTCAACCAATCGACATTCGATTTTTTTTAAATGGCAGTATATATTTTATATTATATTATATTATGTAGTGACTGCCCGGGAAAAAAAACTAAGCAATACGGAAATACATTTAACTAGACGTTGTGGGATTCATTTTATTCGAAACATCTCGACACAACTCCCCAGACTATTTCCTTGGAGTTACATGTATGTGTATTTATACGACCAAATCAAATATTGCTCTAAAGCCGCATGCGACATGAGTCCCTTTGAAACCGAACGCCATAGGATCAGTGTCAATAGAAAGAACCGCAACAGGAAAAAAAACATAATATCGGAAAGCGAAATTGTTTACACGAAATGTAATAATAATATTGTATGTAGCTGGGCACGTAAACGGATTTAAAAAAACGATGGCGATAAACAACATATTATATAAATAAACGAAACTGTAAATCATAGATCTCTACTACATTATAGTTATGGTACTTACCTGTACTATTATAGTACTTACATACTAGTTTTTTCCTATTATACGAGTGAAGGTTTTGATTCGTGTATGTAATATTATATGCCACAATAGTGGCTAGGTGTAGACGGTGAAATAATAAATTATATTCGAAAAATATATTACCAAGTTCGCGAGACGAACTGTGTTCAAAAAAGGTCACACCATTTTTTCCAAGAATGTAGGTACATCGCATTTCCATATAGTATTATATAAATGAAACTTCCATATGACGGACTTCCATTTAGATAACGAAATATTTTTGAGAACCAAATTTATTCAATTATATTTAACGAAGTTCTCTATATTACGAATTTTTTTTATCCTCTATGAGACTGTGTAATATGGAAGTTTCACTGTATTAGGTTATATTGTTATCATTGTTTTTATACATAGTATATTATTGTCTTCGGCTTACATGATTTCATGCTCTCAAACGTCCGTCATCAATTATACGATGTGCAATATCTAAATTATTTAAGTCTTTGATTGAATTTTATTAACCCGGATCCGGATATTAAGGTTTTTTTTATTATAATTTACATCATATAATAGTATGCTATGCAGTTTTATAATAATTAAAAATGCGAAGTTCAACTGGAAAAAGGTTTTTTTTTAATATTTGAGATTAACCGAGGTGGTAAGGGAATATTCAGTTCCATTTGCATAATATTTTGTAAATTGTGAGAAGAAATATTTGTGTAAAATTTAAATCTTCTATTATTATTGTAATTTTAATTTTGAGACCTACCTTTACAAATGTTTTTATGTCGTTTACCAATAAAACCATTTGAATAAGTTTATTCAAGCATATTTTGTGATGTTCTTGAATTATTTTTGCATAAGATTATATTATATTTTTCTCATTTTTAAGAGAAAATATAATATTATTATAATGTGAATACCTATTTTGTATTTATTTTAAAGAATATTAGCATCGTATTTCAACCTTTTTTGAACCTAAATTTCAGGTTCATAATTTTATAAAATATTAATACATATTAAATATGATATAATTCGATATTAATATTATGTCGAAGAAAATAATATTTTAATCAATTAATTAAACATTTTACGTTGACAGGTTTTCAATAGAAATTCGCTTAGATCTGTATCCGTTTTCTCATTCCCCGAAACCGATTTACATATACCTATGTAATTATTTTGTGACACCGCAGTTGGATTCTATAGTTACAACTGCAAAATCCCATATTAAATGTTCGATTCCCCGTATACACACTACTCTGATGACGGTATAATATACGTATAGCAATAATAATATGCTAATGGCACTAAGTCGATATTGGAGTATTATTGGAATCATTTGTGAATCGGAGAAGCGTTCATTAAACCCTGCAAATGAAACCGTTTTATCATGGTCTGTCGTTATAGACATATGAGTCGAATCTGTGGTATCGTGTTTGATGAATTTTAATAATCTTAATAATTATGATTATGCTCAGTAATGCGTTTAAAAATTATCACTGTAATAATTTTTGGGGATTTCTATTTCACGTTACCTACCTATTTCATTAAAACATTGTACCTATAGTCTTCAAAAATATTACGAAGGTGTATAATTATTATTAACGTAGTCTGACGGTAATAACACGCATATAAAACATCATAATAACAATAAATAATATCCGTGAAAGGGGTTGTTGTTCATACAAACCCGAAATAAAAGGCGTTACACGAGATTTGTGCAAACATCAACGGCCTTTGTTGGTATTTACACGCGTTGTGTTTCAATTATTACCTATATTATTATTATTATTCAGTAACGATAAGAACACAAAAACCACCGTCCACCCACACACCACAGCTAACCAGCAATCGACGTCGCTGGTCGAGTGAATTATTATATTATTATAATAGTATGCGCGGACGTCCGGATGCGAGTACAATATAATATTGTCGGTGGAGGCTTGGCACAATATTTTTCGGAGTTTGTCGTTTGCGCATCATTAGTACCTCAGGTGAGAAATTTGGTTGGTCGTTTGCGCATCGCAAATTTTAATAATAGAAAGGTACCTACTACCTATTACCTATCTACCTATTAGTGACATGACCGGATATGTTGGTGAGATAATATGTATAACTGATAAGTTATACTAAGATGTGGAACTTTTTAAAGGAGTTGTGTGGTTCATTTAATTTGTCGTTCATGCCTAATTTAATGAGATCCTATTTTGAAATAAGCACCCATATTGCAATTAAGTTTGTTTTTCCAGAATGCAAAATAAATTTATTTTTTTTTTTGGTAAATGTGAATATTAATTTTGTAAATTTTTTAAATATGAATTATGAATATTGACGATTATTTTTGTAAGTGTAAATAAAACCTGGCATACGCAATTTGCAATGCGCAATCGGCCTATAAAAAGGTTACTTGTAACAATAGCTAGGGAAAACACCCTATGCCTTTTTAACAATAGCGATGCGCAAACAGCCTATATAAAGGTTTTTTGTAACAATAGCGATCGGAAAACACCCTATGCCTTTTAAAACAATAGTGTTGCGCAAACGGCCTACAAAAAAGGTCATTCATAACAATAGCGATGCGCAAACGTCCTACGCCCATATTTTTCTGGTGGAAATAATACCACGCTGACAATGGGGATGATGGACCACACCGGTTCTCCAAATCGTGAGGTTCGACCGATTTCTGGGATATATAGACACACAACAATATCGAATAATATTCAAACGCACATAAAGTTTCAATATCGTTCTGTTCGTTTCCCGAGAATCCCCGTCGCTCGATTGCACGGTTTTACGATTTTCTCGGAATTCACCTGGTGTAGGTGTATAATAATAATAATATGTCACAAGACTCGCATAACAAACAATAACTACTAAAATAATACAAAGTACGTCTAAGTATAATATTGAATATTGTCGGAATCGATAACTTACTGTCGACACTGCTGCACGGGTCTTCGGAATTATATAATATTCGGGGTTCGGCATTATTATATTATTATAAATTATAATTAATCATTTTTAGAATCGGTATTCAGATAGAAGACAGAAAATTGAAACCGCAATATCCCCTATGGCCTATAATAATCTAATTAGTTCGGTTCATTTTCAAGGCTGATACTCCTTATATTTTAGAGGTTTCTTAAGGGGCCTGGTCGCGACCTGTTTTTTGCTCAAAAACATGCCTTACAGGAAAAACTCTCACGCCTTGTAGATTGTTCCGATTTCCGTAATTTTTTTTTTTTTTGTTAAATAGAGGAAGACGTATTGCAGGGCGCATTGGACTTGGATTTTCAAAATTATTTTTCGAAATCTTATATTACAAGTTTGAATTTAATCCATTTTTACAACTTTTTAGTTTTTGTATTATTATTTATTTTTAGCAACGTAATCAAAAATCAAAGTCCAATGCGCCCTGTAAAAAATATTCTTCTATCTAACAAAAAAAAAATTACGGAAATCGGACCAATCTACGAGGTGTGAGAGTTTTTCCTCTAAACTGTGTTTTGACCGATATAATACACCCTATCAACCCCCCCTAAATAGGTATGTGGTAGTAGATTAGTGGAAAAGTCTTATAATTGAGGTGGCAACTAAAATATAAAATTTAATTTTCAAATTTTATAGAATTGCGGAAAATTTGAAAAATCGCGACCAGGCTCCTTAATGAATTTGATTGACGCATTTTTTATCACAAATCATAATATATTTTGATATTTAATAGTTTTTTTCAATGATAAAAGTGATATTTTAAAATTGAAATGCTTCCATTAGCTAGATAATAGTATAATATAAAATATTTATTGACCAAGGTAATTAAAAGAAGCCCCTTTTAAATTGACTATCTTATTATCTTCTGAATTTTCTAGAGAAAGGTGTTGCTAGTCTTTTGTATTTTGCACTATTTAGTTTCTACTAGCTTTCAGTTGAATTAAAAAAGAAACGATCAATTATTCAGTTGTAATATAATTTCAATTTCGTTACCTATGTTGTATAATATTTTTTTAATCTATTAAGAGTACCTATTTTTCGTGCGACTCTTATTATATGTTTGGTCAACGGTACCTAAATCGTTTTGTATTTCACGCAAAATTCTGAAATGACACCTCTGCCTCTAACACTAATATAATAGTAGTATAATATACGTTTATAATAATTGCACGGGATACAAAAAATCAATAATATTGCTGTAGTAAATCACATCGCGCTCAACAGCATTGTTGTCACGCCTCAAATGTTCACAGATCCGTTTATGTCGACAACGATGATTTACTCATCTGTCCATTGATCGATCGAAGTCACGTATGTATCCGCGGACACGTATTCTTCGGCTATGGATTGGTATGAGTTAGTAATACTATTATTATTATTATTCGCAGACCAGACCGAGTCTACGCGGTATTTTGTACACGTTAACGTGCATTTTAATTACGTCATTTTGCCAGAATTCGACTTGGCAGCGGTCCATCGTGACGATTTTTTTGTTTTTTTTTTCAGGCTCGCCGCGGTTAACTACGCTATTTCGGAGAAAAAAAAATAATAAATAATATTATTTACCGGCACGGTTCGAATCGTTTCCGGGACGAGAGGTTTCCGGCCATCTATACGCGGCAGCCCTAAATAATACGAAAGCACAATATTATTATTATTTTTATTGGCACCGAATGTCGGACGAAACCGATCGCGACAAACTATCGCGTTTTGCTGGTTGCAGTGAAGTCTCTTTGTCTCTATTTTCTTGAATGAAAACGCGTCAGTGTAGAGCACAATATTATTTCACTGAAGTAGGAAATATTATCGCCTAATCTATATTATTATAGTATACGTAGGTATATGCATATGGAAAATAGCTCAATTTTTTGTTTTTTGGGAGGGGGGAGGAATTATTCAGAATCCAGAATTCAAAATCCCCTGTAATGTTAATTTGATTTATAAAAAATTTAGGGTGGAACCATTACTCCCATCCAAAATGTGGAACAATTAGGTTAGGTTAATATACTAACTAGGTATTTTATGCAAGTACTAATTTCTGGAATTTGTATATAAATAAGTACAAACTATTATTTAGATCAAATCATTATATTATTTAAATTTAATGTATCTATTTAAAATCTATTAAGGAAATATAGAGTAGCTCGTAGATGACAAACGCACATAGGGATTAAGGTATCTATGACGGTAAATGATGGTACCTGTAAAATATTACAGTCATATTATTCTCTTACCACATTTTCTATCGAAAAAACGGTTTCTTATTGTCGGTGTGTTTATATCACCCATCAGAAATACTGAACCACAAAAACAAAATTTTAAATTATTTTTATTGTTTTCAATGATTTTTATTGGGTTCAATAATTTCCAAATTGTTGAAAAAAATTATTTTATTTTATTTAAACTTATTGAAGATGAAAATGTAATCTTCATTTAATGAGGGGACTTGATATCATTTTAGAGGGTACAAGTTCCCCTCCCCCACGATCCCTATTTCCGCCATGTGTATAATGATGTGTGTGTACGAGCGCGCAAAAAAATAGTCTTCGATACAATCTGGTGAGTGGCGTAGGTATGACTGTGGTATGACCTAAGACAAGATATTTTTAGAACACGCCCAGACGCCGGCCACTTAAAAATAAAAACCGATAATTCACCTTTGACACGCTACTTCGTATTATAATAATATAACCTCGGCACTTCAGCAGTTAGCACAATATCATTAGCCAGCAAGGCCGTAGATATTTATTTCGGGGGTCCAAAATAAGTATATATTTTTAATAATTTTACTTTTTAGTCAATACTAAATTTAAGTTTTGACACTTGGTTAAAATACGAACGATATTTATTTTTATTTTCATAAATTTTGAAGAATTTTCTGGTTGGGTCTGGATCCCATTAACCCCTCCCCCTCTCTATCTAGATACTTATTTTTAGTGTGACTTGAGCAACTTTCCTCGAGGTACGAACTATGAACGTTTTTCAGCACTCACTCGGCTTTCCCTACACGTATATTGGTATATTATGTATAGATCTTACACTACAGCATTAACGCGTTTCGAAACGCGCGAGTTTTTCGCCCGAAACTTAACGATGAAATCCGTTTGACTGCGTCGGCGATGGTGGCACTCGATGTGATGGTACGGCTCAGTATCGCGATATTATGTATATTATATTATATAGGTATGTCGTTTATCCGCGTGTGTGGTATAAGGTCTACGGTATCGGGTATATATATATAGGTACATGTATATCGTATGGTCGCAGGTAGACGACGACTCTGCGTGTTGTTTCGCTTCTCACTCCCATGCGCACGATCGGCCATGACTCGCCGAGTGAGAGAGAGTGAGCGAACGAGAAAAAAACAGGGTACATAAATTAACCAGGACGAGCGCGTAGACATTGTATATGGGTAATATGTGCGCATGCCACTGCGGCAGTTTAAGCGTAGACGCCGTTGTGCAATCAGGTCGAAAAATCATATTGAATCAAGGTCGGTGAAGGGGTGGACGAGACGCCTCCATGAGAAAGTAAAGATTTCGGTTCCCATTGTCGTCGCTCTCTGAGGTCGAAAAAATCGGAAAAAAAAATGTTCACCTCATCGTTCCTGGTCGACCCTGCAGAAAGAGCACACAGCTAGAACGTTGTGCCAATACAACATAGTACACACTACATATATAATATGTGGCTATACGTCTGTACTTTATGTTATTATTACGCGGTGTGTACACGATTATAATATGTATGTTGTTTTGGTGGGTGAAAAACGCGTAACGATTGAGACGTCGATGTAGTGGAATGTTTGTACAATAATAATAATTGTGACTTATCAAAATATCATCATAATAATATTATTATTATGTTGTGCTGGGGCACTGTATGACTGTTGTTATTATACGTACAACGTACCCATACCTTAACGTTAAAACGTATACCTATATATTATATAATATTCAAGTGGTGGGTATTATTGTACCCGCGACTTTTTTATATGCGAATCCGTATGTACCTTATTTTTATTATATATACACGACACTTAAACTGTATGGGTAGAAACTCACTCTTATGTCACTCGCTCCAGATCCAAAAGAACAAAATTCATACTCGCACTATGACTGCTGCGGGTATATTATATATGATTATGGCCGAGAGTATATTATATTATAGAGTTGAAATTTCGTGATTACAGCAGCACCTCCTTGACAATATTTCTCGTTGTGTAGTTTACCTGCAGTGCCAGTACCGATGTAAAAGTACTATACACGTTAAATAACTTAAAAGTTAAATTATTATAATAAAAATGTTTAAAACGTTCGTCATTATCCTAGTAGGTACTTCATTAGGTCAGTCGTCCTGCAGGCATCCGTAACGTCCATAACTCGTATAAGTATTAAATCATAATTTCCAAATTATAGACCAACTTCATTTTTTTTGTACTTGATTTTTGTATCCATTTATACCCCTTGATAATATACCCACACCTACATAATAATACAATATTATAATTTTATTATTAAACAAAAAGTCCGTTTTTGTTAAAATTGAAAATTTCAAGAAGATAACGTCTAGTTGACACCGTACATATTACATGCCCAGCGTTTATTATAATAATGATCTACTGAACTATGAAAGGGGATATATAGGGTCCTAACTCATGGGTTAAAAAAAATTCCACGCTCGTCAAGGAAATTAATTTTGTTTTGTGAAAATAATCTAATAACTTTAACAATATAGTGTATATACATTACATATTATAATATGTACACATAAAAAATACATATCCTCCCCATGAGAAATTTCGAACTGCGCTACAACTGACAGTGGTAAATATTATGAATTTTTTCGCGGGGTTATAACTGTACACTATTCCATAATATAGAACACTACGCGTACGTACATAAAATAATATAGGTAATAATATATCAATTCACTACAATGTGTCGATTTTACTTACTGGTTGTACATCATTATTTTACCGATAGACTCGTGAACGTTTTTTCGGATCCATTGAGCTCATCCGTTTGTTTCCGATGTATTATTGTATTGTATAATAATATGATAATATCAACGCGTCTATCATCACGTTTTGGAGAATATAATCGCTCGTCACATGTATACATACATTATAGTGTGTCCGGTCCACCTTGGCGCACATTAAAAATAATATATAATATGTTGCGTGCGACTCGAGCAGCAGCGTTACGCAACAAAGACGACAGTTATTGAAATCCTCTCGATTTTTTTTCATCACATTACTTATTATTAATACTATTATTATTTAGAGTTAATGACGCGTTCGATATGGAATGATTGGAAAGTGGGTATATATATTCGGTTTTTCTCCCTTTAACACGATATTTTTATTCACCGGAACATCTGTGCTAGTGTAACTGGTTTTGATGGAATAGAAAAAAAACAATCTATACATATTTATATACGTATATTATATGCTCGTGTGTGCTGCGTGTATCGATACAATTCTGTGTCAAGTCCAATAATTATTATCATTGGAGACGTTGATCGATCTGGGGAAGGGAGAGTCTCATTGTTCAGGATTACTGTTGGCGGTATAGTATTTCGGTTTTTCGGCGACATTTGTCACGGACACACGGACACAATACCTTCTACGCTAACACACTGTACATCGCCGCCGTCGAAATTTTGCCGGTTTAACTGGTTTACCCCCACAATAACAATATAATATGAACACGTATTTATGCGATATGCCCTCCACAGTGTTTCTGTGTCTCTACCCCCTGCACCACACCCCTCTCATGGGCCGCCGTCTCGCTCGGCTCTCTCGTTTCCGAATAATGACGTTTTCGATTCAACAAGCTAAACGTTTCTATTATCGACCGGGTAGAGTCCCGCTGCGCAAAGGCCCACTGCTGCGGGCACAGGGTGTCCTAATGTCGGAATTATTAATGACGCCCCGAGTGCGTGAATGTATGTATATTGTATACACTACCTGCGTATTATACATATATATAATATTATACCAGCAGCTACCTTATACATATATATTATACAATTGTACCTTACCTATACATATTATATATATTTTATATGTGTACTGTGTTTGCCGACTTCACCTGGCCGCGCCGCCGTCACCACCACCACCACCGCCACCGGGTGCTGCAATAATTTTCTGCATCTCCCCTCGCCACCGCCAAAACCGTGTCGCGTATTACAAAAGCCGCGTTATTAATAATCGCCGTATATCCTATTGTAAACCCCGCGCTTTGCCGCTCTGGTACAGTTAATACCTATCTATCTACCTACCTATATAAATACATATTATATTATACACTATTATAGATATACCCATGTATGTGTATGTGGTGCCCACCGACCGTCAGTAGACCCTACCGCCACCGCCACCACCACCATGGTGCTAGTTGCGAACAAGTCGTCCACAAGAATGCACACGCCAAAAAAATAAATAAAGTACTTAAAACACTAGACGGAGTATGTAATATTATACGTAGAGGTGCGGGTATAATAATACTCGCGATATTATGTTGATCCGTCAAGCGGGGTGGGGTCTTGGAAAGACTCGACAACGGATATCGTACAATATGATGATATTGTGTTACCACCAGCCCTTGTCGCATGCGACTATACTATGAATATCACCAATACGAGAAGACCGGATGACCGGACGACCGGTTCGTCAAAAATAACGTAAAAACCGACACCGCGGTTTCGGCATGGCTAATATTATATACATATATTGTATTATTATGTATGAGTTTCGGGCTTTTCTATGTACTAGTTATATTCTATTATTTTGTCGGAGACTGTAGTACGGTGATAATATCTCATTCGGGTCACATCACTACAATTCTACTCACATTTACAAAGAAAGTCGCGGACACAAAAAAATATCGAGAGAAGAAAAAATTGAAAGAAAAAACGTATAAGTAGGTACCCAAACACAGTCGCGACAAGTACGTTGAACTTGTAAACATTTTTTCGTCTCTATATTATATGTGTACCTATATATATATAACGCGCGCTTGTACCTACACCAAACATCTCTCCGGTATAATATATATAATACATATTATACATGCGATCGTGAATTAGAATTAACCATTGTGTGGTAATTTATATATATAATATATATATTATAGTACCTATACATGTAATATTTTTGTTTCGTTCTACGACTGATGCAGCAGCTGTAGCTGACAATATGTTTTCGTCGACACCCGATCGCTGCTGATACACGCACTTACACAATATCATACTACATCCCATCTCCGATACATTATTTCGTATAACTGGGTTGTGTGTACACAATATTATTACAATAATATAATATAATAATATGTTCACTTACCCTCGTCGTTTTTATATTGCTATTACTGTACAGACCGTATTCGTATTTTATACAGTCGGGTATTTCGTCACTGTTTCAGTTGCAGTGTTGTGGGCTGCACACGACTGCGGGTGGGAATAGCGTGAACCCAAAGTATGTGCTCGCGCTCACTCGCTCGTGTGTGTGTGTTTGTGTGTGTGTGTGTGTGTGTGTTTGTATTACAGAGCTAAAGAGTGAGAGAGGACAAAAAAAACTATACGTATATATAGTGCGCTTATAGAAGCCTCGTGCTCGCCTATATAGATTTGTGCGTCGTACGAACAACAAGTGTGTTTGTATATGGTTTTACGTGGCACCAGTGTGTGTATACATGCGCGAGTGTGGAGTTCTGTGGAAAACGCGACGTCATTCAGTGGTCGAATAAAATTTGAGTTTAGACAAATGACCGAAACGTACATCTTGTCTGTGAAGTGTTAATATACAGTACTTATTCGTTTTTACGTCCATTATAATATTATTTTTATTACGCAATAACGAAAGACGGTGATAATATTATTATAATATATAGGTACGCATGTTTAACGTCGAACGAACTCGGGAAGAGCTTTCTATGACGGGCTTCGGCGCTCCTCCCGGTGGCACTACAAGTAAGGAGCATAATGTGTTTTTTAGGTTTTTGTGCTAAACTTTTTCGCTTCGTTTAAATTTTACGAAGAGATTACCGTCCGTGATCGATTTGATTGGATTACTTTCCGATTCGTTTTAATACGCTTCTTATCTTACACAATACAATAAATTATACGGAATTGACTTTTCCGAATGTAGGTAGTTTTGAAAAAGTTAATATGTGCCTATATTAAATATTTTATTATTATCAACGGTCTCGATAAAGTGTATAATCAATTGAAGGTTGTCTTGAATATTTGTTATGCCATCTCGGGAATCTCAAATGAACTATTTCTTCTAGTAGATAATATTTTAACGGCTATAGAGTACAGAATCGTTAGAGTTTAAGCTAAAAATGGATTTCTACAAATTTTCATTTAAAAAATTGAAAAATAACTTTACTTAGTTATTAATGGTATACCTATTATTTGTATATATTCTTAATAGTAATATACAATACTTGATTGAGAAAAAAAATGTCACCTCTAAATACTTTTAACTGACTACCACCAGCTATTTTAATTGTGACGAGCCAATTCGAACGAAATAATTGAGATCATATAATATTGTCTCTACTGCGAATCTCTAAACATGGGCCACAGTTATCCACTGTATAGGTATAGTCTATACTCTATAGTACTATATAATAATATGATAGATTTCAATAAAATTATTTATTTCTTACGAGTTACGGCATACCTATAGTCGTTGGTATAATATGTGAGCATACATTTATAGAAATATACAATATATATTATGTGGAATAGTATGCGACCGTCGTCTTCGGCGCAGTGCCTAAAAAAACCTCAAATTTCGTACCGTGCCGCTTTGGTATAATGGGACAACGTGTACACAGCGGTGGTACTTAATTATGTTACATAGGTAGGGACTAGGGGTATACAACTATTACAACTGTACCTATACAGCTATACCTATAATACAGATGGTTTATCGTAACGTCGCGTTTAGTGTCACGATTCTGTATCTGAGATCAAAAATATCAGAGTTTGAAATCTGACTGAACACGAAACAATACGACGACATGTCTATAATAATAATATATTATATTTTTTTACACGATAACAACGCACGACGATGTGTTGAGACCGAGATTTTGTTTGTTTTTAATTAACGGCGCGAAAAAAAAAAACGGGCAGATACGACCGGTCCACCCCGTTGTCGTCGGTGCGAAGGGTGTGGCGGGGTACTATTATAATAATTAAACGGCGGCCGACGACGGTTTTGCTAAAGTTTAACGCTCCCCCCTCGCCACAATGCCAATATACACAGCCACTTCCCCAAGCGAGCCGAGCTGACTCGGAGAGAGAGAGAGAGAGAGAGAGAGAGATCACTATATGTAATATTATGTATAGCTCTATCACTCTCACGCTCACGCACACCCTTCGCCCCTTCGCCCCTTCGCCCACTACTACTTAGCGTGGAACCAGTTGTGTTACCTATAACCGAGAATAGAATATTATTACTATATATATATACACGAGCGTATATTATCATTGTACATTATATATATATATATATATATATATATTATGTAATATATTATACATAGGTACAGAGAATATACGTTGTCGATACGGGGGTGTGGAGGGGGAGGGGTAAACCGCGCTGTTATATTTATACACACAAACACACATATATATTATATCTTATATAGTTATATGTATAATATATTATATATACGTAAGAATAAAACGCAGTTACTGCTGCAGAGCACTGTAGCTCGCACACAACTGACACAACTAAACACGTACACTGCACGAGCATACGACCGCGTACAAACACTGAAACACATACAGATCATCTGCGGGCTTTGAACCCGCGAGGTGTACCCGCGTACTCTGCTCGTGTACAGACCACCACTCTCTATAATAATATATTGTAATTATATATATATACTTTATATGTCCTTTGTTCCATACGTCGCCCATGATAATATTATACCGTTTTGACGTCGTCGTCGTTAGTCGCAATCGCAGATGGCACGGCGTGTTATAAGTAATAACGTATGGCCTCTCGCACATTATATTGTTTTTTTTATTTCGGGGGCGGCTAGGAAAACCGGTCTTTAAGGTGGGGGAGCAATTTTCGAGGGTTTTCCTGTGGCTGCAGTGGTGCTGTGGGAGCTGCGCGTGGGTCAGCTGGAGCTGGAGGGTCAAGTGGTATATCTCCAGCGCTGCACGAGGGCGCGGCGGGGTGAGAGGAGCACATCACCCTGTGACCGTTTTCTTCGCGTGTTTGCACAATAGTGTAATCCGATATTATATAATATTGTAATATGTTTGTGGCGAGGTCAAAGGGACGTGAGAAACGAAACGTCTCGTCGCGGCCTTGTGCACATTATTTTAAACAGCAGTCGCATGCATTATATACGGCCAGAGCCGCTACTTGCTCGCACAACGCCTAAAGAAAGGGCGCAACTGGGATAAAACAATTTTTCGCCGACCAGCTTGAATTTTAAATTTCATAAATTCTATTCATTCGATTTCATGTAGGTATATTATTATGAACTGCAAACGCAAGAGCATAGGTACTATTTACCGAGCGACGGTTTTCGAGAGAGAATTATAGTGTTAGTAGCAAAGACGCACTACTTCGGGAATCTAAAAAAATATTCTTAATTCAATACTTTATATCATTATATATTATAGTATTTTAAATACGGTATTCTCTTTACAAATTGTTATCAGGTGTTCGAGAATTTCAAAAATACAATTAAGTGCACTATATTCCGAACATGTTTTTTTTCACGCATAACTGTGTAATATAAGTACATTACATATTGTCTTTATAATTGACCTCGGTGTTACGCGAACTAGTTCATAGGATTTGTAAATTAAATTATTCGTTTGTTTGTTGTTTTTTTTTTTTTAATTGAACTTGAACTATATATTTTTATTTGTAATCTCTATACACCGTTGTTATATGTTAATGTTATAATAGTTACAACAATATATAGTCGTTTTTTGTATTCAATACTAAGATTTAGCTGTAAGGTTTCTGTCAATCACCTTGTTGAATAGGTTTATAATATATATTATGCGTTTTGCTTAAATACGATTTAACCATAATAATATAATCACATGTCAACACGTTTAATTTCATTATCTACCACCCATATTACATACCCATCGTCATTAAAATAATATAGATACGCTCTTTTCACCTAAATCAGTGAGTTGATCCCATTATTCATTGTTTATTTGTATCCGAGCTCGTGCGCCACACATCAAACGAATCGACGAAATACCTACCTATATGTTCGGTACTCCTATATAATATCGAGGGTAAACATCAATATTGTTCCGCTGAAGCGTATCCTCGATTTAATTCATATATTATAATACATGGTATAGTGCTCGTACGTTAACTGTATAATACATACAATCGGTTTTCGGTTTATTATTTTAGACGGATGACAAGTACCAATTAACCTTGAACTACTTTTAAGTTGAACTTTGATTGGTTACTGGTTAGGTATTCTATACCTACTCAATAATCGGTCCACTATTTTTTATCCCAAAAGTTCAGCCGTTGAACAATTTTGGGATAAACAATAGCTCCGTGTGCTGTGTACAGAAACAGAAATATATTATATACGTCATATTGTGTTGGAAATACGGTATATGCGTTTATATAATGTAATATAACGAAACTAGCTAGTAAAACATTGATTTTATTTATATACATTTTCCTGTGGGAATAAAAATTAGCATTATACGTCTCGTTTTTGTTTTTACGAACCTGTGTGAAATGTAAAGGCACGAAAACACACCCTTGCAGAGTCTAGAGAAATCTTTTTATCCGCCCGTTTTTTCCCTATCTAAAATATTCTGATAAATCAATGGCGTTTGAATCATTACTCTCGTGAATTTTCCATATATATCCTATACGTTTATGCTGATTACTGATAAAATTAAATTAACCAGATTATATGGTGAAATGGGAATTCCACACCATTAAAAAGCCACGTTGTCTTTGTCCGCTACAGAATAATATAATATTAGTTATACCAGCTTATAAGCGTATAACGTCAAGCCAGCTACTGCAAGTATATACGCAATGTTTTATTCCGAAGATTTCTTACACTGCTGCAGTGGTGTTTGTTTATGTGCGCGATCGACATTTCCGGAGCCAAGAGCGAAAGTAAAATCAATTGACCGAGTCGCATACATTTGCATCTATTAACAAAATGAACACTATTATAATCATGTTGTATTATCGAATAAATTCTACTACTCCGGAGACGTTTTTTTTTTTTTTCATAGCATGCATTATACGTGTTTCATCTTGTAGTGTGCAGGTGCTAATGTGCAGGTTACCTGCTATAGTATACAAGATGATGTATAATATTATACACAACGATTTTGTCGCCACTCTTTGTTCTCTGTGTTGTGCAATTTATAATAATATTATGTGCGACGCTTTTCTAAATGTATACGTTCGTTGGACCACAACCGGCGTAGGCGTCCGCCAACCGATCCGATGGGATTCTTTGCTTGTGAATATTATTCAACGCGCCGCGCCGGTCCGGGAGAAAACCAATACTTCTTGTCACGTGGCGAAATTACGTCGTCTGCACCGAAAAAAAATCGAAACTCGTCTGTCCTGGTTACTTGCCTCCCACATTGCATACGACGTCTTATAAAATATAATAATATGGTATATCGCTGGCTCCGGAGAATAGGATCTGAAACGCACCCTGTATTAAATCTCGTTAAATCCCTGTATGATCTTCTGAAATCATCAAAATATTATTATAATTTTCCACAGATGGATCGATTATATTCCAAAATTATTGTCACTCCCAGAGTCCGTGCCGACATGTGGTACACCCTTTTTTTTTGCTTTTCGCTTGGCTAGAGGTAGGTACTATTCGCCGTTCTGATTCTTAGAACTCGGCAGTTTCGTCGACCGCCTTCGCCGCCTATACCGGAACATGCCAAATAATTTATCCAAAAAGGTCGTAACGGAGTCTCGTGTGCCATATATATACGATGTGTATAAAGTATGTATATTATAGGCGTTCTCCCACGTATACGGGCCTGCAGACCAGACGTAACCCGAACCAAGTCGTGCGGGCACCACACGTGCAATGTTTTTCGGCCGACGTTTCCTCTCTTTCGGCGGAGCATATAATATTATATATATAGGTAATGCACGAGAAACGCGACACTTACGCGGTACGACGACACGTGTGAAACGCGCACCTCCCAAACGACCCTGGGGCGCCGAACCTCCCCGCAGGCATACTGCTAAGTGAGGACTGGTCTTTCTCACTCTATCTCTCTCCGACCTTCTAATGACTCGCCGAGACACTTAATAGCAGTGTGCTATCCGTTTTTTTGTTTTTACACTCAACGCGCGGCGGACGAGGGCGTATATATAATATTAATATTATTATGCACACGGCGAGAAGCCCTGTGTCGCCGCGAACTATATATACGAAGGCGACGACTACAAAGCCGGTTATTTCCGCCGCCGTGTAACACTAGACAATATTATATTGTATATATCCTTCGGAGTATAACCATAACGCATTATGCACTGCACGCGCATCTTCTCGGTCGAAACATCGAAAACGACAATGATTATTACTATTATTTGTAGTTCGTAACGCGTACCCTCAGTCTAAAAAAAACTGTCTATAATACTTAATATTATGTCCACTACAGACGAACCGCCACCGCCGAGCTCCGAAACAATGAACCGACGACATGCACACCGGACGCGACGAGCCCGTCCATATTTTATTATCCACCTCCCTATATATTGTACGGACTACGGATTAGGTACAATTTACAGTATAGCTATATTTTTTATGTTATGTATCATATATTATAACAATAATATTGAATACAAAATGAGGAATTTCTGGTTTGTCGACGTGTGCGATCCTTCGGTATACACGTGATTAGGATTTTCTTCTTCTGCAACTTCTGCTCCTCAACTGAACGCCTCATCCGCGAGAGACAAATTGCTGTGTATGTCTGTTGTTTGTATATTATAATTTATATTATAATATTGTATGCACTGCGATCGGTCAGAGGTTTTTTCTCGTAATCCTCCCACTGACCGACACGTTTTTCCCGCACCACTGCTCTGCAACGTTGAAATCTTTGCAATTTTTTTTTCACTATATAATATTATATATCATATTTATAATCTATAACGGAGGTTCTTCGCTCATATATGATAAATAATATACGTCAATATTTCTGTGTGTAATAAATAATAATATAATATATAATATTTATTATGTATATATGATATACACACTATTTACACAGGTACACTGTCTGTCATTAGTATACGATATACACACCTCGAAAGAATATGATAATAATACAAAACAATAATAATAGTGTGCTAATTTATTGTGTCACATGTCCGAGATCGGCGTATAATAATAATAATGTTTACCATTTGATAAGAAAAAAAGTACTCGGAAGAATATACGTTAATACATTATTATAATTATTTTATCTGCAACGTGGACCATTGTTGTCATTCATTATAATTATTTTATAATTATTCTGCTAAACTATAAAAAAAAAATGAAAAATAAATTGAGTAGCATCCAACTATATATACAGTCCTCTTCACGCCACTTAAGGGCTCTTCTACGTGAAATTGTGATAGTTATGTATAAATTATATTATATAATATTATATACACGGATTGAGTGTAGGTGTATTTATGATTTTCGTTCGCCGCAAAGTCCGTTTTTGATTATCTATATACATATATATATCAATATCATTATAAAAGGCGACGACGGAGAATGATAAATTAATGGCTCGTTGAGCGGTTTTTCCGAAGAAGATTTAAGTCTTCTAGCCTCTATATAGTCGGTGGTGTGGCCTGTGTGGTGGCGGAGGGGGCAATGATTTATAGCGCGGGAAAAGAAACGTTTCCGAATGTATACACCGCACACGGCACACCTACGTTATATTTACTGCACGGCGAGACGTTGCGCGTCGCCGAAGTATTAAAAACTTCTCTCGACTTTTTCTCCGGTTAAGTCGCTGCGAACGTCGTCGTCGGGGGGGGGGGGGAGTGTCGGCGCAAAGTGTAACAAAATCGTAAATCCCATCGGCGCGTAACGAAAAGTCGCTTTCGGAGTCTCCCGAGCTTTATCCGTCGCATAATATAACTGCAGTGTGTGTCTGTACTCTGTTTACAAGTATTATTGTAATTGGCGAGCTCGCGTGTACATATTATAATATTATAATATATTATTATTATGCTGCACACACGTTCATGCACACACGATTGATGTCCGAAAGATATAGGCAATGCAAAGAGAGGTTTTATTATTTTATTTTTTAATTAGAATCGTTAAATATCACTCTGGCGGCAATGATGTCGGCGGTCGGTTCGTGCCAATAAACCACGTTACTCTCTCCGCTTTCTGCGGCAGTATAGTTATTTCAATATATCAAAACATGCAACAAATGCGAACCATTTAGATTTATATTATAATATTATTATTATTGTTGTCCCGCCGACGCCGCTCTATTGTCTCGTTATTTCTCCATATATTATTGTTGTTATTACTATCATCATCATCATCATCATTGTACGAGTTTTTATTGCACGCACAATGTGTGTTCTCCGGAGTTTTAATTACCACAGTAATAATGTAATAATAATATATTATCGTGTAATTTAAAAATATATAAAATGGTATATAATAATATTATATAAAAGCTGTATTTGTTTATCGTTATTATTATTTTTTTTATTGTAAATTGTCCGGATGTTTATGACTTTGCGTGTCATCGACGGCTACGACGGCTACGACGATGACAACGACGTGTGCCTCTGAGCGAATCGGAGGTATATAATATAATATAATATTGTTGTCACGAAAATATTCTCTCTCCGACTCTTTCCGGTTTTCGTTGCGTACATTTTATTCGACATGATAATATTTGTACGTGTACAAACACAGCAATTATATTGTTTATGTGTATTACAATAACAGTGTAGTACTCTATAGTAGGCACTATATCTTATTTCTTATACACTTAAAAGTTACTATGGCAGCGTGCTCGCGTTCAATGTTCATTCGTCATCCTCGTTCTTTCGCTGCTTTTCTATATTATAATTTATTAAACAATATGTGCGCTTTTCATACTATTTGTCATAGCGTTGTTCCACGAACGTAGTACCTATATACTATAATATTCTGTACCTATTTGGCTATGTATTATAATTATTTATAATAATATTTTGTTATACAATAGTGTCATTAGCGCTGGTACTCTTTTTGTACCGTACGTGTAAGTGTCTACGTGCGTTTTTTATTACTTGTCCTTTCGGCAGTAACTTTTTAGACCAAACCTGTACAAACACTACAAACACGGTGAAACACTATAACGCGAGTGTATAAAACGCCTTTTGAAACGTTGCAGACAGTATTAAATATTAATCATTAGATATTATCGATATGTTCGTGTTTATCCGTCTTGTGGCTCAGAAATATAAATACTTTTATTCCACGTATTATAATATCGTGTTTACAGCAGTGTACAAATTATAGACTCTTGTTCTGCGGTGATAATAATATTATGTACACTCCCATAGCTTATGCGCTCGGTGTTACTCAGCCATTCGATAAAAGTTGAAATGTCAAATGAATAACAAATATTTACATAATATTTATTTTACAAACACGGGAAATAAACCTAAATTACATCCAGATAACATGCAGAAATAACGTAAATCAACGTATAAATATAACTAACTGTATATTAACTATTTAATCTCATTTTCGGAAACAACAAAATACCTAATTATCAATGTACATAATATTTATGAAACATGTAGGTAATTGTGTTGTAAATCAAAAACAAAAATATTCTTCGGCTTCAGCAGTTTACAAAAAATCATGCAGACTGTTACTGATAGGCTACTGCCAATAGTCTACATGATACTGCATATTATATAGAGCGTGTCTCTCAATTGAAATAATTTACATTTTTTTATTAAAAATTTGGATGTTGTTGTCGAGACCAGTATAGAGAGAGGTTGTAAAGATAAAGCTCGTACAACTCGCAAGATTAGTTATTATTAAAATAAACTTAAAACGCGTCGAAAATAAAATTAAAAAAGCATTGACGTTCGAAAGGCGGATAGGCCCGCTGCAGTGGACACTCGACACTACGAATCAACATGATAATATTGCATACATTAAAAGGTGTAATTTTGAATTATTAATATTACGAGTGGTGTGCCAACGATAAGAGTTCTAACATAAAATTATTGTTTTTTTTTTGTATCCGTGTCACGTGTGAAGAATTGAAGAATATTGAAGTATAACCACATGGGAGATTTCTTTGAAATTCCAGCTGAAGCCTAGCCTAACCAAACAATCAGTTAAGCATATTTTCCTAATGTGTGAGAGTCGTACGGTCAGTACTGTACTGTCTGTACTCTACGGGGGACGCCCTTTGCTCAACTCTCTCAAATCCGCTTTGGAAAACGTGCCTGCACTCGTCCGAGTTTTCGTGAACTCCTAGACCGACCTGGGGTCTAATGCACTGGGAGGGCATATTTTGATTTCTATTTCGTATTTTCGTCGGAGAGGAAATGAAAAATAATAATGAAATTACGACGCCGTAGCCAGGCAATCAATGGCCCGCTCAACCGCTGTCGGACAGACGACGGTCGGTCGGTACGACGCATAGAGTAATTACTCTATGGTACGACGTCGGCGGTTGCAACGGACGCCGCCGGTGGGGACGACTAGCGAAGGAAAACGCGTGTCCCGGTAGAGCGCGCTGCCGGTGGCGCGTAGCCGGCGCGCACTCGGTCCCATCACCTGGGCTACCGGGTCGCCGCCGTCACCACCGCGTCGCGGCAGACGATCACGCAGTTTAGTTGATCGGCCGGTTCCCATACCGTCATTCATGCAGACGTCGCTTACGTGCGCGAGCCGGTTCAAAAAAAAAAAATTCACGTTTATGTTTTGTTGATGGAAATAAGTTTTAATTTTAATTTTTACTTTTAAATTCCGTACGTGTATGTTAGTCCGCTGTTAAGTTTTTTTTTCTTTATTGATTTTTTTTTTTTTGATTTACCTCGTGATTTAAGAACAAAAAAAAAATGAAATAAAAAATGTTCGAGTGAAACAAAAACGAATGGAAAAAACTGGAAATTTTCATTAATAACAAAATCGTCACGATAGCACGCGCGCGTGTGCAACATTTGGAGTGTTGTTATATTTTGTTCATTATCAAATAATTTTTCCTCGCTCGTTTGTTTGTTTGTTTTATTATTATTATATTTTTTATTTTATTTTATAAGTGTTAAAAGTGTTATTATTATTATTATTATTACTACATTTTTTTCGTTGAAGACCCGCAAGTGCGTTCGTTTTCGACCGGTGAGAGAAAAAAATTATACACACAGAGCAGAATAATAAGAATAACACGCTGTACAATCGCGCACCACAGGACTTTGGTGGTAAGTTTTGTTGTCGCCATCGTCACCGCAGCGGCAGTCGCTCGCCATTCGTAGTACACACTCGCACGCACGCATCATCTATTCCCACGTTTTTATCGCTCAAACGGAATTTCCTTGTATCCCGCTTAAATTCGCGCGTGTGTGCATTTTAACGTTCATTTATGATAATATATATTTTGCGCGCGTGTAGCAGCGTACACCAACGATAATGTGACGCGCGTTATTAGTAAATTATTGTGTGTACCATGTATATATTTAGCCCGACTAATGTGGAAAAATTTTTGTTCGTGTTTCAGAATGGAATTGAGACGACCGAATCGCTGTAATTTGTTGAACAGTGTCGAAGGTAAGAGACGTTCACACGATAATAATTTTTATTAGTTTAGTTATTACTAAAATATATTTTTCAACGTTCGATTTCGAGTTGGCGTCCCTTTTAGTATAATAATAATCCCTTAGTGCGTTACATTCCATGACCGAAAAATATTCGTTCGTATAGCAGTCGTAGGTAGGTAATTCTTCTTGTTGACCACGACGACGAACGGCGGATCTCAACCCTCCCGGTGTGCATTCCACACAAGGTGTATTGTTGTCGGTTTTGGGGGGTAGTTTCGGTCGTTGGCAGGTAAAAATCAGCTGGTCCTTTGTCCGCGTTATGTACACGTCCTCCTACTCGGCGCTGACGGAGCGGCGTAGGGCCCTTGACACGTTACCAGCACTCTTGGGGTTTTGCGCAGTTGGCCGTCATATTATTATTATATAGCCGTGCCCTTGCATCGCCGCCTCCGAGGAAGTAAATTCATGTTTCAATACCATAGTTATTACTTATTAGTAACACACACACACATACACCATAATAAATAATATAATACAATATCGTTGTCGGACGACGGCGATAGCGAGCACGTTTTGTCATAATATTGTGCCTCGGACGTCGGTAGATATGATAAAAACAAAAAAATTAAATTAAATACACATTTAGAATATAAAAAAAAATAATAATCTGCTGAATTTCGATAAAACGTGTTTCAACAAATAAAACTATATATATTATGTGTTGTTTTGGAAATTGTATTAATCGTTTCTGTCGAATCCGTCGCTTTTATTCACTTCCCCACTCTTTCAAATTTTCAAACTGATGATGCAACACAACATAATTGAGGCACGCGTTCCCTGATTTTCGAGAACCCATCATAACTAGTACTTGAATTGATCTATTTTACCCGTTGACGTCGGGCGTTAAATTTTTTCCCATAACACTAAATCCAAAAAATAAAAACTCGAAAAAAAACCTATTCAAGCGATTGCAACGCCTCCGCAATACCCATTCCACTCCGCCACCACATCACTCTCTAGTTTCTTGAAAATTAGTTGTGGAGCTGTACCAGGTGAGTGTGACCCTGCCTAGGTCATTTCGGGTGAGAGAAAAACGGTAAGCCTCTTAGGGCAAAATAACTGAGAGGGGGTGGGGGATACCGCATGGCGTGGGCGTTAAACACGTGGTCTTGAAGGTAGCCTTGTTTGTGGGACGCCAGTTGTACCGAACGTAATATTATTATTTATTTCTATGACTATTATAATTTAAGTGCTCAACTCGGTCGTGTGTTGTAGAAAAATAAAAACTCGTGTACGACCGGTCGACAACCTTTTGAGCGGCGCGCCGATCCGACGGGGTCGCGTGCGACCAGTTTTTCGTCGAGAACACTCACGCGCTTTTTTCTTTTGTCGTAATAGCGGCGGCGGCGGCTCGCAGACGCGACAACATTGCCGGCCGACCGACCGACATGGACGGCTGATGGATGGGGTAGGGGTAAGGCGGCGGCAGCAGCAACGACGACGGTCGACCGAGGTTCTTTGTTTCGGACGGATGCTCTCCTCCGCCCGCCGACCGTCGACCCACACCAATTATTGTTACGGTCGACCGGCGCGGAGAGGCTCTGCCGCCGCCGACGTCACGGTCCATCTCTGCCGAAGATATATAGGTACCTTTGTCCTTCCAACAGGTCGACTACCCCACGTTTATATCTATATATTTATATGTACATACCATACGCGCGGTACAGGTAATAACGATATTATGTATATACCACATTACTACGTTAGGTACTGGGTACTCCCACACACCCACACACATCGGTCGTGAGAAACCTAAAGACGTCTTTAGGTATGATCGTATTATTCAAAAGGGAACAAAAATATATCAGAGCCGTCCGTGACGGGTGGAAGAGTAGTAGTAATAGTATTAGTAGTAGTACTGTAGTAGGGGGCGGACTTTTAATGACCCGCCGCCGGCTTGGAGGTTAGGGTCATAGCGATGTTTTTGTTTTCAAGGACGACTAGACTTTCTCCCGCTGTTGAGTAACGCGCTACGGACGATTTATACGCGTTACTATGTACATATTGTTATTATTATTATTATGATTATTATGTGGGTATTCATGTGTCATTTGTAATCTTCTCCTTTCGGAGCGTTTTTAATATTATATCTTATATTTTAACCAGACCGAACTCTAACGAACACGCGTTTTGTATTACATCGTACATAGATTTTTATTTTACGCAGTTTTGAAACGTCTGCTTGACACACATGACCGGTGGTGGTGGTTATGATATTTTCTGGAGAATTCGTCAAATCTGACATAGGTCCTAAAGTGATTTGTCGTAATGATTCGTCGTCTGTACTCGTTACATTCGTCGTTATTAATAACTGTAAGCAATAACATAATACATTAGAGAGGTACGCTGCTGCAGTGTAATATTAGTTGGTTGTAAGTAGTACTAGTTGTTGTACAATAAAGACGTATTGGATTTCTTATTCGAAACACAATCGTAATAATAACGAGCGCGTATATTTCATCATATTATCCTTAACGACATTGTATAATATCATCGTTGTCGTAGTCGTCGTCCGCCGAGTCGAGTACACGTTATTATGTTTTTTTTTATTCTCGTAACTTTTGAAATAATCGTATCGTAAATAAGAAATAAGGTACACACGCATAATACAATATTGTATATTATATCGTAAACTCCTCTACTCGACGTGGCCCTGGTTACGGCCGTGTGCGTGTGTAATAAATAGAGCGACAATTACGTGCCGGGGCCACATGTGTGTAATCCGTCGGGTATATTATTCTTTTTCGTGTCTGGTGGTGGGGTGGTGGTCGCGACGAGGAGAGTGATGGAGAGAGAAAAAGAAAAAAAAGGAGAGAAAGATTACTACTACCACGATACAAACGCGGCCTCGAGTTAATCCAAACACATATTATATTCTTCTTTGGGCCAAAAACCAGCTGGTGCCAAGCGTCGTCAGCTACCGGGTGGTACACCCGTTTTTCTTCCTTTTTATTTATTTATTTTTTATTTTACCCATAGCCATATTTATAGACGCACACGGTCGTCTCGACGTGCATTATACTCCGGCGGCGCAACACACGTGGTCCGTTTCGTGTCGTATGTTTACGCTGCTGCAGTCCAAAACGACGCCGTTAATTGGACGTTTTTATTTTCCCTCCGTCATCGTCGTGTGTTTTGCCCCGGAATTCTTTTACTTTTTGTTTACGAAAATTCATAATAATAAAAACTTAATTCATTGTTTGCTCGACGCCGGTGGTTTCCATGGCGTGTAATAGCTGTGGTTGGTTAGGTGGTAGCGTTGGTGGGGTGACGAGGGGAGATTTGGAACGACTGCGACGAAGGTGTGTGTGCGCGCGACCTGTGTCGGTTGTGCTTTTCTGATCGCCGCCGCCGCATTTATTATTATTATTATCATTATCATTATGATTATTATACAAGTACATAACGTCTGCGAGTGTAGTGTTCTTGTGTGTGTTTGTTTTTGAACGACGGGGCACGGTGGCACTCACTCAATATATTATATTATACATTTATACATATAACATACACACACGTGTTGTGTTCAACGGACTACGTCGATGTCGTTTCTCTCCGTCTCGTTTTATTGATCCCCTTGCGTTGTCGTCGTCGTCGCAGCAATATATAATAATAATATGCGACGCGTCTGCATGGAGGACCTGGCTGGCGCGCGTTCCCAAAATACCCGAGGGGTTCTCAAAACTCGTTTTTGTTTACAGTCGTTTCGATTTCATAGTCGTCGTAAATAATATTCGAACTGTTGCTGCTGGCTCGACTTGCGTTTTTCTTTCCATATTTTAAGCATACGGATGCATACGAATGTTAATTTATAATTAAAACAAATTACGTAAAAGATGTTTGCTTAGCTATAACGAATATAACGATAATAATAATATTATTATTATTATTTACACGATATTATTCCGTACGGACATTTTACCCTCGACACCACCCTATAATCATTATTCAAAAACTATTCTGCAACGCCGGTCTCTGCTGTTGCCGATCCAGATGATCGTCATTAAAACTGGTCGGTAATAAACTTCTCGATCCAACACTCGTAAATGTATCTTCTACGGCGTTCGAGTTGTGTGTATATAGTACAGTCTAAGTAGCAATAGCGTCGTTTTGGTGAAATCGAATCTATTGCATAAAAGCATTTTTGGTTGTGTCGAATTTATTTTTGCTTTCGTATGTACTGTATTCAGAAATACATTTTTTTGTTCTGTTGGAAATACCAATCGTGTTATCGTCTTTTAGAAAATAATGATTATTGCTCAAGGAATCCACGATCAATGATTTATTTATATGTTTTTATACTTAGAATATTATTAATTAACGTTAAATAATATTATGTTTAGCGATGCGTGTGTGGCTTTCAGTGACATCACCTGATGACTCAAAGTTGTTTTCTGAACGTTTAATCACGTAGTCGAGTGCTTTCCACAAAAATTATTCGTTTTCCGAGTTGTTAAATTTAAAAAAATAATCGTACACGACGACGTCCCTCTAAACACTATAATCTAATACGTGCACATTTTATCGCAATCCTCGGGCGGTAGTGCGCTAATACACGAACGCGTTTTCCTCCCGTAGTCGACGTTATCTGTAAAAACCATCTATAGTGCCGGTACTTAGGCTTCGGACGTTTCGTTCGACTAATTAATCTGGATTACCACCCGACCTGCCCGCCGGATACGTTAAAAGTTATCTGTCTCGTCTACTCATGTCGGGTTTATTTCGTTTATTTATATTCTTTTCCGGCCGGTGACACACACACACACACGCACACCCGAAGTATACCATAATATAATGTTATATAGTAGTTGCTATAGGTAGGTTTATAGTTTTCAACCGTCGCCTGGTCGGAAACTTTCGTGACGGCGGCGTTTTAAATTTATGCTAATAATATATTACACTCCGCCGATGCACATGTAATATTATTATCTAACCCCTCCGCCGCCTCTCCGTTCGTTTAACACGCGATTGTTGTTTTCCTTTAGATCACACGGGCGCGCATGTGTAAGTCGCTGTGTGACTCACCGGCGGGCCAGCCGAGCGTGTTGTCTCGTACTCTCGTTACTTACTCCTACGCGCGTGCGCTTGCTCGTATTAGCAATAGGTACTCGACGGCGTGTGTTGTACGCAATTACGTAAATTATGCTCATAATATTATTATTATGTATTAAAATAAGGACGGCTTTACAGTAATAATAATAATATCATATCGGGTTTACGGATCGCGCGAACGAAATCCTTTCTGCGTTGCATTATTACACTATAGTAGCGATTAGAACATATTTTACATTTTCAAATTATTTCGAAAACTTTTCGGTTTTTCCGTAACGCGTCGCGCCATGACCGACGAGATATCAACGCGTTTGTTGTTATACTTGTTATAGTGTACAACTAATCGTCATCGATCGCGATCGTGGGTTACGACACGCCAAATATGTTTATCATAATAATATTCACACACGCATGGTATTTATCACAATAATAATAATAATATGTCGAAACTCCAGCTCGTTCGTATTTTTTCTTTCCACTGACGACGACGACGATCGTGTGCGTTCCACCGCGGTGGTGTGCTGCGCGCGGGCCCGTCGGTTTTATTATTATTTCTTGGTCGTGTTCGCCGCGGTCTGTAAACAACACGAGTGGTAGGGCGGCGGGACCACTTTTATTTTTTCCCGTGCGTTAAACGCCGCCCAGGGTAGTGGCCGCCACAACCAGTATTTCTACTACTCGGCGGGTGTTGTCGTCGCAAAGTAATACCATTATTCAATATAATGATTATATTGTAATAAACATATTTAAAAAATGAGTTTTCTATTCGTCGTGCAATAATAATAATAATAATGATTTGCGCCCACGCTGTAAAGGGGGACTCCAGTATTATACCATTGTACGCATTATAAATCATAATATACTAATACAAATTGCATAACGATTACGCACTGGATTAGGTTTTATTCCGACCTCTACAACAATCTGTCGTTTTTGCGACGCGTGGTTATGACATTTTCACTATATTATATTTTTATTATTGTTATGGTATTAAATGTTATAGTATCGGGGATAGTGCAACTATCGTCGGTTACACTGTATTATAATAACCGGACGAAGAGGCGACGACGGTGCAGTATAGAGTAGTGTGTGCCAAAAACGAAAATTGCGCAATCCGTTATGTGACAAAAAAAATTTGCGTTAGACTGCGGTTTTTTTAGACTTACAGAGACCGAGAAGATGACTTATAACGAGAAACGCATTTATTTTGCTTCGGATTACGTCATTTCGTCTCGACGTCGACCCCGTTTGTTTCGACGCGTGTGTTCGAGAAACATAAATATTCTCACCACCACCCCTGCTCCCACCCAACAAACAAAAATATTTATAATTTATTTTCGATCAGGAATTGCTTATACCTATAGTTATATCATTTTTTGAGAACCAATGCGGCAACAAGCACGTGGCGGAAATGCGTTGTCGCGAATACACAATGTACACAATATCATCTAATTATTTTTATTATTATCATCATCATTTTTATTGTTTCCCTTTATCCATTACACTATTACACGCGTCTCCTATACGAGTCCTTCGATGACGACGACCACCGTAGTAGTCGCCGTGTTCGTTTTTTGAATTCGACACGAGCTAACGATATTGGACGTGGTCCTCTAATAGACACACAAGTATTTTTAAAGCGCTTGTTATTATGATAATGATTATTCATACTATGTCGTCTTCGGCGATGATTTCTTACGTGGGCAGCAGTACACCGGCAGTATTATCGATGAAGCGGTCAATGGATTATTTTAGAAATATAAAAATAATAATAATTTAAACGTTCATGTGGATTGTCACGAAGTGCGGCCGATTCGCATAATAATACGTTCGAGGCGTGTGACTACGTCACGCAGAGTAGTCCAATAGTAGGAACGTTTTCGCAACTCGTTCTCGAACGACCCAAATCTTCCGCTCGTTATACTGCTCGCGTAATACATTAATCGTATTTGCGATTATTATATTTTTCGCGTGCGCGCGTTTTAATTTCGAAATCGACGTCGTCGTCATACATGCATACAACAAACTACGGTGGTTGGTTCTTTACCTTGTCATATCACACCACGACCGATGTTAAAAATACTATATTGAAAATATTTTTTTATACACAATTATAGTTTATTTCTTTAAAGTAAATATTTTTATCATTTTTTTTCCCAATAAAAACATAACTTATTTTAAGTGGTAGATACTACACAAAATGTTGGTTCACTACTCCGCTCATATAAATTTAAATACTTCTAACTTAAGCCACTCATCCTGAATGATAGGCACTCATATTCAGATTACATGTTGCAATAATACATCATTGGTTTTTTTTTTTTTGAATAACTTTATTGGTTTTTGAAATAATATTGCTGTTCTTCGATAAATGAATCCCCCCCCCCCCCCGGGCATGTAATATTTTAAATAGGTAACGCGGTGAATAATAATAATTACTAAGACGACGACGACGCGAAGATGATGGATTACACGCGATCCGTGAAGGCTGCTGAAGACGCGTGAAGGGTGGACTTGTATAATTATGACGGTAGTCGTCTTGTAGAAAGGAAAAGTCGTCGTTGTCGTCGGTTGGTGGCGAGCAGGTCCGGGCGGCGCGGTTTTCCGGCCGAAGACCTTGCGCTTCGCGTGACTAATACGCGATTTCCCACTAGTTGCCGCCGCCGGCCCGGTCGATCGCACCGCCGCGGCGTGCACACAACATGTATCCCGTAGGTACGCGTGTTTTCACGCTGTTGTCGCCTCGACGACGATGACCTTCACGGACCGGCGGTCGGCATGGCTCTTCGGAAATCTTATTATTTTTTTTTGTCGTTTAATTTCGATTTTTTCTCTTCCACGAAACGTATAGTGTCGTCGTCGTGATGCCAAGAGAAGTACACACCACACGGCACACTCGTAACTCTGTAAATCTTAATATATTATTATTATATCTGGCCGAATGGAAAGACATAATATTATGTCGTGCGGCGCACACGCCCGTCGTTGTCGCCGCCGCACACAATACGTAACCATAGGCGACGACTTGTATTTAGTTAGAAAGTAGTCCGATCGCGCGCGCGTCTTATTATCATTATTATTCTTATATTATTCTTATTATTATTATGTATGAATGTATAATATTGTGTGCGCGCGCTAGACTTATCTGTGCCAATGGGTCATGTTATGTTGTATTATCATCGTCCATCGAAGGTTGGTAGAAACATAATAATATTATACTCTACACGCTCATTACGGCGACGAGGAATACAATATTGGTTATATGGTTGGGTAACTCGCACACGCTCGGTCGTCCGCCGCGCGAGTCTAGACGCTTCCCGTCTGGATTACCAAAAAATTTGCGTTTACAATTTATGTCCTCCGGGATTGCCATGCCCTCGTGGTGGTCACCGCGGCACAAAATATAACACGCGTTCATGACGACCTCGGTCGGATTTTTGCACTTCGTTATTATAATTTTGCACCGTCCTCGCATCCGCCCCGCATACTCTCGCCGTCAGTCATTGGAAGATGCTTTTTTCCCTCGTTTCTGCACCGAATTTTGCGTGGTTTTTTGAGCCTTGACATACGTGTCGACGGTCGGCCGAGGACACTTGCGATTGTTTAACGGACGCGTGAAATACACCCGACGCGACCCAGTAACCCAATTTGATCATAATTTCGCGCAGATTGACGTGGTGTCACGTGTGGTGCCGAACCGTACACGAACTAATGTAAAGCGATCAGTTTATGTAATAATTTTTTGTCGTTAATCATTAATTACCTATACTTTCCTAAAGCTGATCAAATACATCTTTTGGTGCGTTCGGTTTGTTAGTCGTGCAATCGTCAATAATTTACGATGTCGTTTCGTATAATATATAAGTACGCGGCACAGTAAATAATGTGTGTTTTTCTACTAAAAAGGATATAATATACGTTATATTATACTGTGCGTTATTATTTTATGAACATGCTTTCGGCCGTGTTAGGTCATCGGTTTGTGTGTGTGTGTGCGTGCGGGTAAGGTGATATTTTGTTCCGCGGACATTTTGTTCCTTTTTGGGGACATTTTGTTCCTTTTTCAAAAAAATTAAACACGGAACAAAAAATCCTAAAACGGAACAAAATGTCCTAGTGGGATATTTTGTTCCGTGGGGATATTTTGTTCCTCTCGGTGGATTTTTTGTTCCTTTTTGTGAATAATTTGATCCTTTCAAAAAAATTAAACACGGAACAAAAAATCCTAAAACGGAACAAAATGTCCGAGTGGGATATTTTGTTCCGCGGGGATATTTTGTTCCTCTCGGTGGACTTTTTGTTCCTCTCGGTGGACTTTTTGTTCCATTTTGTGAATAATTTAATCCTTACATAAAATTTAAAAGTGGAACAAAATATTATGAAAAAAATATGTAATATGAAAGTTATATACTCTGAAAGTATTCAAAACCAGGGGCGTCATTTCAGTTTTTTTCCGGGTGTGCAAGATTTTAGGCAGGCCAATTTTAATATTTAACCAGGCCAACTTTAACATTAATATCTAAAAAATAACCATGCCGTTTAAAGTATTTAAGTATGTTAATATTTTCTCCTTCCCTTTTATAATCCTAATAAAAAATTACTCATATCAACTAATTTATATTGAAATTTTCAAATAGCTAGCAGTTCATTGTATTAGAAGGTTTTTAATAAAAGCATATAAGCAATTAAAACAAGTAACAACTAGTGGCCAACAGAAGCCATTTCACTACATTTTGGAGAATTAAAAGCAAATGCAGTTTAAGGAATTATTTTTAATAAATGTAATTCAAAAATTAAACACTTTTCAATATTCATACAAAATAACACATTATTAGTTACTTTTCTACAGGTTCTAATATATTATCTGCTATATGCTATTCTTACTCCACTATAGCTGATACCAGCAGGCTGGACCGAACTGTCTAACATAATAAAACCACAGAATAAAAGACTCGTTTCACACGGATATCAAATAGGTATACATTTGATAATAAATCTGATAAAGCTGATAAAAAAAATAAATTTAAATTACATGCACGAATCAGTGGCGTCAAAATATATATTTACTTGGTGTATGGTACAGTAATTATAATAAATAGGTGGGTGTCAAAATTTTATGTGGAAGTGTCTTATGTCATAGTTAAAATTTTAGACTCCAGCGCCACTGGGCCAAGAATATTTTATTAATTTTTAATAGTAATCATATCGGTGCATAGGAGGATTAATGGAGGGCCAATTATTTATTCCATTATGTTAGTGGTGCCGTCGCAACCCTGCCCACCCCCAAATGACGCCCCTGTTCAAATCACTAAATAAGTTTAAATTCGAATACTATACAATCATATGCTAACACGTTTTAAGTCTTAAGTATTTAGTCACGTGTTCAGTCGCCACTCGTTATCAGTGTGTACATATATATAGTGGTTAAAACGTAAGTCCCATAAGGGAGTGTAAAATATTGTCCGTCCAATTGAATTGAATTTACATACATTTATGATGTAAGGTTTAACATAATAAAACTTATTTTAATTCTTATTACTATTATTCATAAACAAAGAAATATATTTAATATTCATATAGCGTTATTTACCTAACATAATGGATTAAGAAATTACTTTCAAATTCCTGATCTGAACATACTAATATATAATTATGTTATAGGACATTTTCTTATCCACTAATTTCCACTTATTATCCACTATATAGCCGAACACGGGGCCAAACCAAATGAAAAAAATTAATACTTTCATAATTAATCAAGATCTTAAAATTACTTAATCTATTTTCACAGTTGTATTAAGTAACTTCTTGTTTACAATATTTAATTATAATACAGTGAATATCATTCATATTTTTTTTTTTGAACAAGCCATAAACTATTTTTAACATTGTGTCGGTTTTGCACGGATATAATATAGTTTAAAATCCTTAAAGATTGTTTATTAAATTATATTGTATTTATAGTTGTGTAAATTAACTTTTATTTCAAATTTGGTAAATAATTGTTTTTATTCAAGTAGGTACCTATAAGGGGTACATGCTTTTTGTTAGAGGTAAGATCACATCAATGTATTTATTTTTTCTTCACTCTCCTGAGTCCTGACATAATATAATTTAGGTATAGTGTATGGTACTTTATGTTCTTTGACAGCTCTTTAATATGTAACTTAAATTATTATAAATAACATATTTAATCACACATCATAACTTATCTACACACCAATTTTTCCGACAAGACTTTCTTACATAATATTGAACCATTTTTAAAAGTTAATACTAATAAGAGTGATTAGGAGTTTAAAATTTTAATTATTAGGTGTTGTGCTGCTGATACAATTTCAGCACCAACAAAAAATGTTCCTAGTTGCACCTATGTTTGTACCTATAATCATACCAGTAATATAGGGTATTTATAATTCTAGTATTATTGAGTATTGTTCATTATATGTGTTTATTTAATGTACAATTTAAATACATATTTACAAAAAATGTATTGAATTTAAGACCATGTATTTCTGCACTTCATTTGAAACCTTCAGCTATTGCGTTCACATATGACATATCCATACTAGTTGCCTTTGGTCCAATTTAAAAAAAAAAAACATATTTTTAGGTAGAGTTTTTTGTTTATTAGCAGCTGTTTGACATATTACATTATAACGATTTTTTATGTCAATACACAAAATTTTTTAGATGGTTTTGTTATGTAGGCTGTATCCCCCACAGAATTTTAACCCTAGTTGAGCTTATGTATAGGTACTTAGTCGGCAGTTAGTCCTACTATATATTTGTCAATAAAATATACAACCAATTGACAACAACAAGAAATATTATTTTTTAACCACCTTTCTTCCATTGAAAATTCCTGAGTATGCATCTGACCTCTACTGTAATAAAGGATAATTTATTATTTATTCAAACCAAAAAATGTATATAATCAAATTTAAAAATTTAAACAAGTTCCCCTAAAGATAAATACAATTTAATTAAAAGTAAAAAATTTTACTATTTACCAACTTGTTTTTATTTTTCAATTGGACGGACAATATTTTACTCTCCCTTGTGGGACTTACGTTTTAACCACTAAAATATAATATGTACACAAGGCCGACTAATAACGAGTGGCGATTAAAGACGTGACTAATACTTAAGACTTAAAACGTGTTAGCATATGATTGTATAGTATTCCAATTTAAACTTATTTAGTGTTTTGAATACTTTCAGAATATATAACTTTCATATTACATATTTTTTTCATAATATTTTGTTCCGATTTTAAATTTTATATAAGGATTAAATTATCCACAAAACGGAACAAAAAGTCCACCGAGAGGAACAAAATATCCCCGCGGAACAAAATATCCCACTAGGACATTTTGTTCCATTTTAGGATTTTTAGTTCCACCATTAATGTTTTTGAAAGGATCACATTATTCACAAAGAGAAACAAAAAGTCCACCGAGAGGAACAAAATATCCCCGCGGAACAAAATATCCCACTAGGACATTTTGTTCCGTTTTAGGATTTTTTTGTTCCACTTTTGATTGTTAAAGAAAGGAACAAAAAATCCTACTTTATTTTTGTTAAAATATGAAAAAGGATCAAAATGTCTCCAGAGAAGAACAAAAAATCCAAAAAGGGAACAAAATATCTCAAAAGGGAACAAATTATTCTGCGGAACAAAATATCCGCGGAACAAAATATCCCAACACCGTGCGTGCGTGTGTGCGTTGTGTAACATCATAATAATATATACCAGACCGGATCTGAACCCCATTTATCGCGCGTGTAAATATTTTCTCCCACCACACCGGCCTGGATATGCGCGTGCGTTTGTCCCTCGTCTTAAAACGCGCGTGCACCTACGTTGTTATTATTATCGTTTTAATATCATTAATATTAGTAGGGGTGCAGTTTAAAAACGCAAGCGAGCTTCGGGCGGTAATCGGGAGGACGCCGACCGTCGTCGCGTATAATAAATAAATATCAAATTATTATCATACACTCACACGGACGACCTGAATCACATTTTCTACATTATTATTATTATTATTTTGTGACCAAACAACGTGCAGCAGTATACCGGCCGACGCCCTGAAACCGTTTTTTCGAAGTTTACGCGCCGCCTTTCACCGCGCGAAACCCAACAAAAGACTGAGCAGGTGACTGTTATGCTTGCCCGACCACCACAGCCGCCGCCAGGTGCTCCGGCACCCGCTGCCGACAAAAGACTTGTGTGCGTGTTTTTTTGTCAGTACAATTACCGCGTTGTTGTTTTGGCAGCGGTTTTCGTATGTCGTATTCTCCATTGGCGCCACGGTGGAACAAAAGGGAAAAAAAGGTTTTATCCTTCTCTTTTTCTCTCCGCCGCTCATTAAACGTTGTTTTTTTCAACACACTTTCTCCTATGGCAATGGGAGTATGTATTGCACTCGCATATTATTGTTAATAATATAATATTCAAAAGCTCTCACCCGCACGTTCAACGGGTTGTTATTATTTCGCGCAACGATGATCGTGTAGATTACCATTTACCAAGCTGATAAATCTGATTATGCAAGGGACCACGCGGAAGGCGTTATGTTAATAATACTTCATAACGAATTATATTAAAAATAAATAATAGTAGGTATTGTGACGTTTTCGCCAACTCGTCTTATAACAACTCGCTTCAACAGCCGGTCGTGCGCACGGTATATCGATATAATATAATATATAATATTATATCGCTGCAATAGTCATTTAAATTCAGTATTCACACACACGGTCTGCACGTACGCCACTGCTGCTGTGTATACGACCACGTGTGTGCGGTGTACACGATTCATCGTATCGGTTTGTAAACGAAGACCCCCAACTACCATAACACGTTATTCAATATAATTTGGTATTATGTATATAATTTAATGTAGGTACATAATATATATTTATATATAATATTTATAGCAAAGTTCTCTATGTGTAGCCGCTGGCGTAAACGCGACGCGTTAAACCGGATTAACATCATACTCACCGTTGTGTATATATTGCGTACGAATTTTCTCACTTTTGACCTACCGCAACATTTAAGCGCACCAAGGTTAAGGTTCGTATGGAGGTGGTGGTCGACAAACACTGTTGGTCACACTGTATTCCGTCGCCGCGCAGCCACTACCACCGGGCACACCGCCACCCCACGTTTTCTTCATTCTCAGTTGTTCAGAGGAGTTGTTTTTTATTTTACTCATCATAGATGGCAGTCGCAGTATGGCAGTATTATAATGTTGTCGTTATTTTGAGTGTATTCACGGTAATGAGGTGTGATAGATTTCGAAGAAAACAAAACAAAAATTCGGGTCAAAACTTAAACAAAAAGAAATGAGAAAATTGATGGTTGAGTATCGCAATCTGTACATAATACGCTCAGTATCCTGGTTAATTAGTAGTGTCAATATAATAATTAATAATATTAATATTGTGAAATGTGGCTACTTCCTATTATAGGAGCCAGTATAGTCATGGTTTCACGTAATGCTTCCGCAAAAAGACTATATTAAATGTATTTTTTTGAACTTGAAGCTTCCAATTTCTGAAATTTCTACACCATAAATATAATAAATCACTTCTAATATATTATTATGTTATAAAACCGGAAACGTTTTTCGATCGCGTGTACTTGACAACGGTTTTAATATACAGCCAGCATTTACCCATCAGCCGTCAGAGTTATAATAGGTCTCAGACCGAGACTATTCGAACGAAATAATTGTAGTTTTTATTTTTCCTCAAACCACTCTCGATAGTTATAAACGTATAATAGTGTGTAAAAACAATAATTTTGCGAATTGCGTGGACAGAGTTTGCGTACTTTCTGATTTTAAAAAAGTACGAATTGATTTTTTTTGTTCATTCCCCCTTCAACAATTCGCGTTGCCGTGTTTTTTTAGGGGAAACGGGAAGTTTATTTTTTTGTCAGGAATTGCGGTCGCCGACCCCAGTTGTCCACACGAGCGCCCGGGCTCAAGGTCCTCCCCCAAGGCGAATCAATAATCCACGTTGTTTCTCCCTGTTGCTTATAATATTATACGGATCTGACTTGTGCAGCATTAAAATAAAAAATAACATAATAGTGTACTCTCGTCAAATATAATTATTTTTTCTTGAAAATTATGCACCGTTGTGATGATGTCGGTTGTTGAATATTAGTAGGTGTTCACTATAATATTGTATTAGGTACCCACATAGTTAATTGCCGAAGAGAACGTGCCGTTTATCTGCAGGTTAGGATTTTCCAAGAACCGCGCTCCAGACAACAATAAAAAAAGAGCAATAATAAAAAAGAATCAAAGAACAACGAGTTATACTGCTAAATAATAATGTGTGCGGGGATAACCCCGCCCGCCCACGTTTTGTACATTGCAGCTGGACTAGAGGAGCCAAAAGAATATAACGTCTAGACACTCTGCCAAGGTCGATTGTGTGTGTATTTTTTTCTCCGTTGTCGTTATAAAACGTATTAAAAGAAGCCTTCAGATTTTCGACCACCCGCAGTAAAAAAAAAATGTTTGTGGCGAAATTTAGGGTGATTGCTATATTATTTATTACTGCCTATGCTTCGTTGGTCCCGAAGATTTGACGTTTTTAAATGTTATTAAATATTTCTACGCGAAAAACATTAAATTCCCTTCTGCCACAAAGTGAATGTGTGATCTATGAATATTATAATATGTAGGTACTTGAGATTATTTAAAATCTGTAAATTCGTAATAAAAAGGTCTCTTTTGAGCAACTTTAAATATTTTCACGCAGCATATATTTAAACATATTATATAAATGCGTAATGTCTTGAAAATATTTTTAATTTGCTATGCGTACACATATTAGTTATTACTGTAGGTATTAGTATGAAAATGCGCATCTTGTCGTTGTATTATGTTCGGTATCCGGTGAAACGAAGACATAATACCATTGTTTTAGTTTTATGTACTCGTACGCTGGAGCAACAACTAGTTGCCGTGGAAACGAAGGCGATCGACCCCTAGTATACTGTATTTCTCGCCCCCGCATTTCTGTGTCGTATAAAAATGTGTTTTATTCTTGAACCACCCTCGCCAACTAAAGGAATAATAATATTATTCGTACCGTTTTGGCCAGTAAATATAGGTATATCGAGGTAGTACTACACTTCAGCCGTATCGGATTTGTAAGACGTGCGAACAACTATGGTAAGGGAGGTTTTCGAAGAACAAAAATTAGCAGTGGAGGGAAAAATAGCAATAAAACCGCTTAGTAAAAAATCTGCGGGGCGTGGATCCTTTTAAAATATTTTTAGTTAATAAATATAAAAGGATAGGGGGAAAATGCGCACAAGGGAACCACCTTTCAGAAGATGGCCCCCCCGTTGTCACGTTATTTCTCACAAGTCCCGCCATATTATGTGTTTATACGTCGCGTCCTCACCACCACACAAACGCAAAAGCGGTCTCATTACCCTACAAATTGTTTGGTTCTCATGCACGACGGTACAAGTTTGTATATATAGTTTTTCTTACTTGTATAGAAACCCATGTCAGTCATGTGTGTGTCCGAAAAATTATGTTAATCCTTATATAACGTTAATCGACGTATTAACAAAAGCATTTTTTTTTATTTCAACATTTTATTATTTCCTCTCAGGTAGGTGAGCAGTTTATATTTTTTTGTTGCCCCTTGACAAACGTGTTCACTGTTCAAGCTATTGTTGTGCGGAGCAGAAAAATAACGGCAAAACCAACAAACGGGCCACCTCGAGTGGTGTTCTTTGAGTCTTACATTTTTGATTCTAATAGTATAATATGCTCGAGCATCGGGGGTGTTAAGAATTCCATGTTTTTTTGTAAGATAAATATCTGAAGTAGATTACCAAACTATACTGAACTTGGACAGAAATACCTCGAGAAATACTTTACCTTATAGTGTAAATAAACATTTTGCCCGCTTTTTATGTCAATAATGTACCGAAATATAACCACTTAATTACTGTACTTATTTATTTATTTATTATTATTAACTCCTAAAGGCCTTTTGTATTTACATTAGTTAAAATAGCAAATAATATAATAACTAATAAGTTATATTACCTATTAATAGGTACATTTTTAGTTTCTTTTTTTCTTCGTTTAAATTTAATTTCACAAGCTATCTAAACTTAAAATAATTGGTGTATAATATTTTCTTAAATAATTTTGTTTACAAGTTTAAACGGTAAAACGTTTGTTATTATTATAACAACATCAGAAGTTTAACGGTCGGAAATGTTTATAGTTCGTTGACCCTTGTGGCAGTGTGTAGTCACGAACTGAGTGTCAACACAAAAACTATAGGATGCGCGTGCGCTGCATAGTTAGGGCCAGTCGGTGGGTGGACGCAGGTGATGGCAGAGAGGTCAATGGCGGAAGTGTGCGTTTTCTCCCTGTGGAATCGTGCCGACGATGCTGCGGCATCGGTAACCATGGTAATCCCGCACCGACAATGTAGTTATCGGTCGTAATGACTCATAGTTTGAAAATTTAGAAATACACCAAACGCTAGGGCCTTTTATTATCCTCCTTTATTCTATATATAATATGATATAAACAAACGAAATTAAATTTAAAAATATGTAGGTATATATTATTATTGTTTTGGCGTTAGTTGTTTTAATTGTATTATGCGACGGATTACTCTCAAGCATAAAATTACTTGGTAAAATATAATATTATTGAAATTAGATCTATCGCTTTTCGTTTTAGTAGTATAATAATTTTATTAACCTGTCGATTTTGATGTGTTACAGATTTAAACCCGTTGGATTAAATGATGGCTTCTCCTACGCCGTCTCTAGATTCGTTATCCGGATTCAACACATTCGGCCCGGACTACAATAGATCGTTGTCATCCAGCCACTCACCAACCGACTCCGATAGCAGCGGCTCGGGCGTGTCCACAGGTGGCAGTGGAACTAGCAACAACACTGGTCCCCGCAAATGCCAGTTGTGCCATGAGATTTTCTCAAACCCGCGAGTGCTTCCTTGTCTACATACCTTCTGTCACGCCTGCTTAGAGAATAACCAGGATCAACCGGAGAAGATCACGTGCCCTAACTGTCACCAGGAGTGCATCCTTACAAACCGCGGAATATCTGGACTGTTGCCAGACTTCACCGTTAACGGTTCGATCGAGGTCAACCCGGACAAGTTTGCGGGCGTGTGCAAGGGCTGCAAGAATCTCAACACAAACGTGGTGGCATACTGTTACGACTGTCAGCAAACGTTGTGCGCAAACTGCATGATGGCCCACCAATTCATGAACTGTTTCGAAGACCACCGCCTGCACGGTCTGACGTTCGAGAACGGCGACGACACGAAGAATTCGTTCATACCGACCAGCGTGGGTGACCGCGTCGTGTTCTGCTCACGTCACAAGAACGAGTCATTGAAATACTTTTGCCGCACGTGCAACGTGCCCGTGTGCAAGGAGTGCACGCTCAGTGACCATCAGTTCAGCATGCATGACGTGGAGCATCTGAGTGATATTGGCGTCAAGCTGCTGGACATACTCAACGGCACGGTGCAGGAAAGTAAGGTTAAGGCGACCGACATCCGCAATATGGTTAAAAACATTGAACACACATCCAACAAGCTGCAAGTGCAGTACCACAAGGCACAGAACGAGATCAACGAGACATTCGCATTTTACCGGTCTATGCTCGAGGAGCGCAAACAGGAGTTGCTCAAGGAGGTTGAGAGCGTGTACAGTGCCAAGCAGCTGACGTTGAACGAGGCGTCGCAGAAGGGATTGGAGGTGGTGGACAAGATTTATCAGACCGGCGAGTTCGTCGACCGTTTGACTAAAAACGCCAACGTTGTCGAGTGCCTGCTGTTCAAGAAACTACTGGACTCCAAGCTACAGTCGCTGATGAGTTACGAACCTGATAACAGCGTGCAAAACATCTGTGACTTGGAATTCGTGTCCAACTATCAGGCCATACAAGTTGGCGTGAGGAACACGTTCGGGTACGTACGGTCCAGCACCGAGTTGGGAGTGATCGGGCCGGGCAAGCAGCCGCCGATCGCCCGTCCAACGAACGGGTCGCTGATGAATGGAAATTCGGCGATCATCTCAAACGGATGCATGAACGGCGGTGGCGTCCCCGCGGACTTACTACAACAGCACAACGGTGTCACCTGCACAAATGGAGGAGGCGGTAACGGTGGAGGCATCATCGAACGTCCGTACTCCAACGGACTGACGTCCACCAGTCCACTTTCGTCCGGTCAGTACGACACTAACAACATACTGTCCAAGCGTTTCAACAGCGTCAACAGCCTGGGACCGTTCTCGGCCAGCTCGATCGGTGACCTGAATTTGAACGCCATCGGCAACATGAACGGCATCAACGGCATGGGTGGAGGCAACGGTGGTGGTGGTGGTGGCGGTGGTGGAGGTATGAACAGCATCAATCCGTACGAGAAGTGGTCCAACGGTGGAAGTGGCGACATTTTCCAAAACGGCAGCGCAGACTTCCCACTGACCATCGACAACAATGACTCCATACTGGACCTGTCCAGCAAATTATTCACCGCTTCCATATTCCCACCTAAGTCACAGATCAAGCGGCACAAGATGATCTACCACTGCAAGTTCGGCGAGTTCGGTGCCATGGAGGGCCAGTTCACCGAGCCCAGTGGCGTGGCAGTGAACGCGCAGAACGACATCATTGTGGCGGACACCAATAACCACCGTATCCAGATATTCGACAAGGAGGGCCGGTTCAAGTTCCAATTCGGCGAGTGCGGCAAACGGGACGGACAGCTGCTGTACCCGAACCGTGTGGCCGTAGTTAAGCCGTCCGGTGACATAATCGTCACCGAGCGATCGCCCACGCACCAGATCCAGATCTACAACCAGTACGGGCAGTTCGTCCGCAAGTTCGGCGCCAACATTCTGCAACACCCACGTGGCATCACCGTTGACAACAAGGGCCGCATCGTGGTGGTCGAGTGCAAGGTGATGCGCGTCATCATCTTCGACCAAGCCGGCAACGTGCTGGTCAAGTTCGGATGCTCCAAGCACCTAGAGTTCCCCAACGGCGTAGTGGTCAATGACAAACAGGAGATATTCATATCCGACAATAGGGCCCACTGCGTCAAGGTGTTCAACTACGAGGGACAGTATCTGCGGCAGATCGGCAGCCAGGGCATCACCAACTATCCAATCGGCGTGGGCATAAACGCATCGGGCGAGATTCTCATTGCCGACAACCACAACAATTTCAATCTGACCATATTCACGCAGGAGGGCCAGCTGGTGTCCGCCCTCGAGTCCAAGGTCAAGCACGCGCAATGCTTCGACGTCGCCCTCATGGACGACGGCTCCGTCGTGCTGGCCAGCAAGGACTATCGGCTGTACATCTACCGTTACATTCAAATACCTCCGATGTTAATGTAGATCTCATTATTAAGCATTCCTAAAAATTAAATCGTGTCGCCATGAAAAAAAAATTAATGTCAACGGTATTTTTTTTGTAAAGAAAAGAATCTGTTGACATTTTTTTTTTCTTCTCCACCCACCCAAAAAAAAAGTTGTTCGCTCTCTTTGTGTCCACTGCTCATCACACATTATTTTGTTATGCAAAAAAAAAAATGTCGCAGGTTTGTGCGCGTTTATTATATACATTACATATACATACATATATTATCATTATGTCCTGAGCGTTAAATGCCTGTCAGGAGTACAGTTACATAATTATGTTTTTATTAATTGAGTAAATTATTATTGTTTCATTTTAGCAAATTCACAGTGTAAACCTGTTACATTTTGAGTACTTAAAACCCACAAAAAAATATATGCCAGTTAAAAAAAAACAAAAAAAAACCATCTACAGTACATGTTTGTTTTATTATGATTTTTTTTTTTTGTGTTTTTTACCTCTAACTTTTAACGTTTTTAATATTTTAACTTCGCGGGGTTTTTATTCTTTGGATGTTTTTTTTAAATACATATTTTATTGTAACCAGGTTAGATTGAAATTCTGAGACTTGTAATTTGTAACTTAAGGACTGTTATTTTGTATTATTATTATGTGAATTAATTATTATTATACATAACTTTTAAAAAGTAGTAGATGAAAAAAAAAATAATTAGGCTAGCGAGTGTCTTTGTCCTCTTTAGTGCGCGAAACTTACTTATTTTTGTTATTATTTTTGTATTCATTAAAATGTACTGAAATCCCAGGATAGTTTTCTTACCAACATGCCTTTAAACTAAATTAATTTTAATTTTGTTTAATTGTTTTAATTTTAATATTTTTGTTATTACATCAAAGTATCTGCTCTGATTTGTTGAAGCGTTCCTTTCCATGGGACTTTGCTAGTCAAATTTCGGATTCCGAGTCTCCTATTTTTTTTTCGCCACTTAATGTACGGATACTCGCACCATATTTTTTTTAACCTGTATTATTTGAGAAAAAAATACCTACCTAAAAATATATTATTTAAGTTGTTTATCCTTTATTTTTCGTTCATTTCTATTTATTCGAACTCAAAAATATTTTAGTACGTGTACAGGTTTACAATATTTTTTGTCCTAATTATACATTTATTATACATAATTACTTATACTAGAATTATAATAATTACTAAATCAATTTTTGTGAAAGTGTGTATTTCTCATATTTTGCGTTGTTATTTTATATTAATAATCAAGCGTTGAAAACGAAATCTTAATTATAAAACGTACCTACAAACAAAAAGTACGAAATCAACAAAAATTTATAATTTTTTTAATTGGGAGTAATAATTGTTATAGTGGGATTGCTCACTAGTTTTTGTTTTTCTTTGTCTAAGTAGTTATTGGATATTATTATTGTTGAGTTTAATTTTAGTTAATTTTCATCTTTTTATATATAAAAAAAAAAGTAAAATGTGCGGTATTCCATTAGACTTTTTATTCTTAATTGATTTTTTGTACTTTCGTATTCTTATAGTTAAGGATAATAGTGTCTTCACAGTATTTAATTTTTTTCTTAATTTTTTTTTTTTATGCACCGAGAAATAAAATTAATATGATAATGTAGCTTTAATGTAGTGTTTGTGTTTGTGTTTTACGCGTTTATTATTATTATTATTATTATTATTTTTTATTATTATTATTATTATTATTATTATTATTATTTTTGCATTTTTAATGATATTTTCGAATTTATTATTATTTATTATTGACGATTATAATATTAATTAATAATGAGGCATTTAGTTAGCTAATAATAGCTTTGTAAACTTGCGCTTGTCTCTCCATTTAAGTTACATGTTTAGTTGCTAAAGTTCGTGTTATCTCGATTTGAAAACAAATTAAAATATAAAACATAATAAGTAATATCGTAATGTCCTCGTCATCATAATATTATAAGTTCAACAATATGAACACTATCAAATATATTATGCTGATCAGTGAATAATAACACATTATAATATTATTGTCTCCTATAATTATTTTTTATACGGCAATGCGCATTTTTTGTTTTATTTATTTCTTATTATTTATTTTTATTTTTTTTTTTGTTTAAAGATAATTAAAACTTGTTATACATTTTTTTTAATATAATTTTTATAATACATGATAATTAATTTCGAAAACATATTTCCAAATATTTTATTTTTTTACTTTCCAAGCGATGTCGCTTTCCAATCAGTAACATAATATTAATATATTTATATAACGTGTAAGTTCTTCCAAACATCCTACTAACATTTTTATTACTTCCTTGTGCATTTTGTACCTATATTATACGTTAGGTATATATTTTTTATGTGCTCATACGTACATACATTCCACGATTACTTTATTTTTCGTACCTATATCTTGATAAGATTTAAAAAAAAAAAAAAAAAAAAAATATTATTTTGTCTAGTCAGTGTTTTTTTGTGTGTGGTTTTGAATTATTTTTCTTTATTTTTTCTTTAAGTAGATTTTATTCGCTTGAACATTAGATGATATTATTAAGTAAGTATGTAGGTACCTTACGTTTGTATGATATATTTTATATTTCGGTTTAATTTTTAATTTTATAAATTTTATTCCGTAGTTATTAGAAACGTCGCACACTTACGACATATTTTACGTATATAATATTAAATATGGTAATGACATCGGTACGGTGTGTGTGTGAAAACAAACAAACCGTGCCTTTTCATATTGGTAATAATCATTCTTAGTAGCGTAAGGTTAGTGTTCGCCCCGCCCGTATTTGTACACTGGTTTCACGTTTCCTATGTATCGTTTATTATAATATATATGTCCATATAGAGTCGTCATTGGAACAGTATACCATTGACGACGAATGGCTTATATTATATTATTATTATAGTTGAAAGAGTGCATTTTTTTCATTTTAATCGTATACTATGTATAATTTATTATTATTGTCATTACTATTAATAATATTATTATCATTATCATTACTATTATTATTATTATTATTATTATTATTATTATTATTATTATTATTATTAATTATTATTATTATTATTATTAATATTTTAGACTTGGTAGACAACATGTATTATTATGATATTTACAAAATATTATTACTTTATAATAATGATCGTGCCAACGTAACTTTTATAGCAATAGAATAATAATTAAGAAAATATTACATTGGGAACAAGAGGAGAAATCTCCCCATCCCGGAATAGATTTACTATATTATTATTATCATCATCATCATCACCACCGCCGATGACGTGTAAAGTGAATTTTTGTTCGTTTTCATGAATCATCGCTCGGCACCAAGATGGGAGCGTTTCCGATTTGTAACGATTACAAACACTCTTATAATATTCAAATGTAATAATATAATATAGATTCCCGAACTCAAAACAATTTAATCAGGGTGCGTATTTTTCGACCGTGTTAAGTTTTGTTTGACATAATATTTACGATTGATTATATTTTATATATTTTACTATTTTAGACTACTATGGTAATAAATTTACTATACTTTCGGTTAATTCTGCTATTCAATAATTATATTCCCTTGCCCCCACCATCACCGCCAATAATATTATTTAATGTTTTTTTGATCATGTGCCATTATTATTATTATTATTGTTTTTACTATTATTTTTGTTGTACCATAATATTAATTAGTGCGATCATCCAGCCAAAATCAACAGCCCACGTATCGCAACGATCGTGACAAGAGCCACGGCAGCGGTCCATGTCATGCGCGTTCTTCGCGACAGACGTTTTTCACTCTTCCCCTCCCTTCGTACGTTTCGACCGCGTTACCTACCGCTGTTATAGGTGTATGGATCATACGCGGCGTCGTCGTAGCACATTATCGCCAATATTAATACCTCGCTATAAAAAAATGTTTAGGTACAATGTATTCTCTCAATGGTATAATGTATTGCATATAATATTATAATATTTTAAAACAGTCTTTTTTTCTAACCGTATTCTTAAAATGATAATAATTTTAAAAAAAAAAACCCATGTCAATTATCGTGTAGGAGGTAGCCGTCTCGTGTTTGTTCGAGTTACACAACAATGTGTCATCATAATATTATATTATATTTTACCACATTTAGAATTCGATCTCGATCACTTGCCCCCCTCCTCTCCTTTTTACCACCGGTTAATGATCGAAATTTATCACACACACACACACACACACACACGCGGAGAGAACATTTCGGTTTTTACCCAATCGAGATCGTCCGCCAGATTTCTTCTCACGAATATTGTAATTATGTGTGCATTATAATACACGTGACGTAGGTACATAGTCGACCATCGTCTGCTTCCCGTCGGGAATCGTCGTCGCGGACCCAATAACAATGTAATATTAAAGTGGTATATACCTTCCCCGTGTGTAGCCGTGTAGGAGTGTAGGACAATACATAAAATAAAATCGTTAAATGTGTAAACAGTATAATACTATCAGGGCATCTAAATTACTATAATAAATTAATATAATACTTCGAAATTAATGTGTTACTGCTTTAGAGAGGAGAGATAAATCGATGTATTATTATATATATTATAATATATTCTATATTTCGTATTGTATACCTATAAATTATAATAATATTTCACCGTCACCGACGTGTTTATTTTTCTTATCACTTCGTAGTTTAGGGGTGTTGTAGTACCTATGTCGTGTCGGCCAAGCTTATGATAATCAAATGTGAAAAATCTGTGGCAAAGCACCAAAAAATAAAAATTGAATAAATTTACTATAATTAATAATAATAACAACCGTTAATAAAATATAGCATTACATTTTTCTACATAGGTCATCCCCGATGTCGGGTCTTCAATACGGTTTATATTGTATTACGCATGTGCCACATCAGGGTCCAACTCCATCCCTTTCGGGTACCTTTACATTATAATAATATTATATACGCGCATATTATATTATTATGACAATAATTATAATATACCATATGTGCATTTCTATGTAAACATATTTCGTGTCAATTCTCAATGCGTACAATTTTTATTTTCATTTCTCTATTTTTTTCGTTACCTATTTATTATTATTAACACTACTATCATTATTAATATTATTATTATTATTATATTTTATAAAATATTATTGTGTTATTATGGTACGTACCTATTTAGATGAAAAAATGTGTCCTCAGTATATATATTATTATATATATACCTATCTAGTTGAAACGATCGTGAAAACCGCTGCATCGATGGTGATCGATAGGTATTTAATAATATATATAGGATAAAAACGTATGTCAATTTTATACATATATATTATGGAAGTTGAATGTAATTTTCTGTTTTTCGCTCACGATTTTAATTTTTTAATCATTTTCAAACAAACGAATCACATTATTACTCTACCACTTGTTAAAAATATAAAATTGAAAAAAAAAATAATAATAATAAATATTGAACGGGTCGATGAAAACCAAATGTCTGTCGGGCTCTATTTAATAATTATGCATAATATACCTACACTACTTGTTCGTGTAGTCTACTTTATGTAAATATTTTTATACTTTTTTATATATTATCGACAACATATATTATAGTACATATAATAACTATCTATATAACATACAATAATACATGTATTACTACTATTCGTATGTATCGATATACCTATATGTATATATATATATAACCGTGTGTGTGTGTGTGTGTGCGTGCATATTATTATATATATATGTAAAGGTATATACATATATATTTTATTTATGTAGGTTTTTAGTGTAATTGTTTAGCATAGTAATATATTAATAATATTAATATGGTGTTTCGCGTAGAATGGTATGCCGTTTGACACTATACCTGTATATTATGTGTTTTGGATAAATCCTTTTTGCGGACGACCAATCGAGCCACGAAAGCTCGAGCGATGCGTGCAGGTCGATAATATAGAAATAAAACAATATTCAAATACAAACCTAATTAGCTACACTACGCATGCATAGCCAAATATACTTCTATAGCCAAGTGGACGATTTATTTTATACTATATAACTATAAAAATATATGCGATATATTTTCTATAATATGTTTCGTCGTGCCGCTGAGGTTTTTTCCCCCAAAAAGATCGGAAAACGAAAACATATATGCATATTTATGTATTATAGGTACTTGTAAAACACAATATTATTATATACTCTATATGTATACATATCTTGCGGTGGAATACTATACACCTGCAGTGTGTCGGTAGACTTTTTTTTATCAATGTAATTTTTTTTTTTGAATTTCTATTTTATAGGTATATTATACAATATATATAGACTAGCTATTTATGTAATAAGACATTAAGTTTAAAAAATAAGGCGCGTTGTTAGTATTTTAAGCGCACGTGTACGCTAGTGCATTTTATATATTATTATTATTATTATTATTATTATTACATTATTATTTGTGAAACGTAAACATGAGAAAAAAAATTGAAAAAAAAGTGAAAATGATACATTTATTATTATTATTATTATTAATATAATTATAATATTATGTAGACTTATAAACAAAAACAAAGTTCATATTATATTGTATCGTATTTAATTTTTAGGTGCCTCACAACTGTTTTATTATGTATAAGCGTTGTTTTTGTTAGGACAATCGTCATTTTTTGTATCCTTCAGACACAACTCTTTCTTGTTCGCGTGGAAGTCTAACTGGGTGTTGTTCAGGAAAACCGATTAATTATGTATTTATTTAATAATTACAGTTAAATCGAAAAACGCAAATTTCGATGCACAAATAACGGATGATAAAAAAAGTATATAATAATAATATAATACCTACTAACAATCAATACGATATAATAAAATCAACACTGAATGTTTTACATCGAAACGCACTTGTAGACATTATAATATACGGTAGCGCCAAGAAAAATAAATTAAGAATTTTTTAAATGTTAAAAAAAAGTACTTGAACAAAGACTGATGATGTTGTTTTGGCAAAAAAGTCTATTTTTTCATTAAAACTATTTGAGAATTGTATAAAAGGAGTTAAATAATCGGTATTTGCTTATATTAGTGCTCAGATAATATTTGAACATTTTTGTTGTTGTTGATCAAAAAATAAATAATAAATATTAAGTTATTGCAAAAAACGTTTTACTACTTGTATAAAAAAAAAAATTGAAAAAAATGGGGTTGAAACTACGCTATTAAGGACCAACTGTTTTCTTGAATACCTATTTTTACTTCTCTGTGTTGTAATAGGAGACCATATCTATATATAGTGTATAATCATATACGATTTTATAAATAATTGCTTTATTGTGTCCCTCTACTGATTTCCTATATTATGTATTTAATGTGTAACCTTCGAGATGGTTTCGAACAGTATTATATTATTATACTTACTCGAATAATACCTAATTAATGTACAACGGTGAAATATCGATGGTTGCCGTTCGCGGCTCAATAATATATATAATAATATGATATAGGTTGTAGTACAGCTGATCTTATCCAAACACCTAACAAATAAAAAAACCAAAAAAAAAATCTAAAATACAATAATACATCATTTGTTTAAATTAAAATATTAATTATTAATTATTATTATTATTATTATTATTATTATTATTATTATGTTGTGTGATTAGTCTTTATAGTTCGTGTACTCATGGCATACATTAATTATAAGCGACTTTTTATCAATAATTTTCGTTTGTATGCATGTATACTTAATTTTTAAACAAAAAGTTGTGTTGAAAATAAAAATGTAAAAAAAAAAAACAAAAACAAACGAGTTATGTGTGTTTTTTCATTTGTTTTTCCTCGTCCTTAATATATTATATTGGTATATAACCGGCTGTTGTTTGCGCATCACTATATTGTTAATTTTGAACTTTTTTATAAGACAGTTGCTCATCGTTCGATTTTTGGGTTATATACATCACTTGCGCATGCGGACCGTTTAAAAGGTCATACATCATTTGCGCATCAGTATTATTTAACACTACTCACTAGAACTGAAAAAAAGGTGTATACCAAAAATCGAAAGTTGTTTTTTAAATGTCAACAAACGATAATCGGCCGCTGATGAGCAAAGGATGTACGATTTAGGTAATAATAAACAGACGATGAGCAAATGATATGCGGCCTTATATGTATACATTATTGTTTTTCTAATGACGAAGTTCGGTGCGGCGGTGTATGTGTACCTATTACCTATTTACCTAGATATTATATCGTATAGGTATGTCGAATTTCATACGATGTATATAGGTAAACAACTGCCATCGTAACTTGTAATAGAGATATAGGTAAGAAGCTAAAGAAACTCACTCGTCATATAAAATATGTTATACTGCGGTAGTACGATTTATTTATTTTACATTTGTTGTTGGTTTTTGTATCTAAAATCAATCTTCTGTTTAGTGCCGGTCGGTTTATTCGAGGCTCTGTGAATTATTCAGTGGTGATTTTAGCGTACTGCCGGTGGCCTCTAGGGTTGGCAGCAGCGGTACCATAACAATTTTTGGTGCCCAACTGTTAAAAATGTGATATTAAACATTTTGTGTAACAATAAAAATTAATTTATTACATTTGTCAAGAAATATTTTAGATTCTGAGTGAAACGATGAATGTATTGATTTTACAATGATGTGTGTTTTTTTTTTTATTTTTTTTTTTATTTTATTTTTTATTTTTATATTTATTTTTTTTGTGTCTGTGTACACGATAAGTAGTCGAAATAATGCTTCGATTTTCGACTTCAGTATCTTGTTCGATTGGAAAGTGAATATCGTTGGTACATTGGGGAGGTCAAAATTTAAATTTCCCAGTAGTTTTCAAGAGCGCCGGGAAAAACAAAAGAAAAATTAAGGAAAAACGGGAATTTTTACGCAAAATCGATTTTTCAGAAAATTGAATTTGGTTTTTGGTGTAACATTAAAACAAATGACCGTAGGTACATGCAATTTTCACTGGTTGTTTATATTTGCATCTTCTATACACGATAACATTTTCAAAATATTTTGATTTATTTTGAACAGTTTAGGGACATTTTCATTTTTAGTTTTTTTTTAGTTTTTTTTCTAGAAATATCAATAAAATTTTATTTGTTGGTTGCGAAAGCTTGAAAATTTAATAGAAGGCTCCTAATATATTGTTTCAAGGGCAGATGAAAAATATTAAAAATCCTTACTCACAATTTTTTTTTATAAGCATTTAAAGTTCAAAAATTGACAAAATATGGAAAAATCACGAAAATTAGCAAATTATTTTGAGTTAAGAATTCGTAAAAATTTTTCTTTTTAAATCTAAGATTTGAAAATCTAATACAAGATTACTCATAAGATTGTCTACCTTTATCAATAAAAAAATCTCTACCGGAAAGTCAAATTAAATTTTTATGAGCGTTTGAAATTCAAATTTTTACAACATTGGATATTCACTCGATTTCTCATGTGGCAATTTCCTTTTTTTGTTGTAATTAAAAAACGAATTACTGTAGATACATGAAAATTTCACTGAATGTTTATATTAGCATTTCCTATACACCATACAATTTTGAAAATATTTTGACTCTTTTTGAGCCGTTTACGGACATTTTCAGTTTTCAATTTTTTTAGTTTTTTTTTTCTATAAATATTAATTAAGTTTTATCTGTTGGGCCAAAAAGTGTAAAAATTTAATACAAGGCTCCTGATATATTGTTACAATATCAGTTGAAAAATATTAAAAATACATAGGCACAATTTTTTTTTATAAGCATTTTAACATCGAATTTTGACAGAATTTTTCAAAATCTCGAAAATTATTAATCATCGTAATTAATAAATTATAAAATGTTCAGTTTTTATAGCTAAGGATTGAAAATTTAAAACAAGATTCCACGTAAGTAGTTAATTCTCTTACCGAAAAATCTAAAAAATATACAATCACAGTTTATTTTTATAGTCATTTTATGTTCAAATTTTGACGAAATTACATATTAAAAAACCTAGTTATTTTGTTGTGATTATATAATATTATTCGTGGGTACCTACTTGAAACTTCTAAAGTGTACTATTATATATATATGATAGTATCAGGGTTTTTTGTTGGTGTATAACGTGTTATTAGTACCTAATGGATATTGTGATAATGTGATATGATTAATTTGGAATTTATTATAGGTCAATTTTTTTTTAATACCATAGATATGTATATAATTTGTCTTAACCTAGACTGACATACCGTCTTCGCTCAGAATCGTTTTTCTTATACAATGATATTGTATCATTGAATTCAAATTTAATAGCATCAATTATACAGTGACCCACTTGTAACCTACTGTACAGCAGAGCGACATCCACTTTTTTTTTTTTACATATAAATATCATATATTTTATTTAAATGTTTATAATTTACTATTTTACTGTACGTACTATCTAAATTCACACAAATATTTATTTATTTATTTATTTATTATATATATTCAACGGACGATAAGTCCTTTAACAGAAAAATTAAAAATATACAATAATACGACAGATTAAAGAGCAATTTCATAAAAACATAAAACAGAATAGAACAAAGTAAAAATAATTAGGAAAGTTTTCCAAAACATTAATAATAATTAAAACAACGATAAAAGTAGTAGGTAAATGAACAGTGAGTAAAATTAATATTAATACAATATAAAAATCGATTCAAGATTAGAAATGATTCATCTATTTAAATTATTAAGTAAAATTAACGTATTTGCTTTGAAGGAAAACGAGACATATTAAAAAAATCAAGTGAGGCAGAAATAATATTGGCTAAAAAAAGGGTTCTATTGAGGAATGAACTAGTACTAATGTTTGTTTTGTAGATATTATTGCGATAACTATACAATCAGTATAGTTAGATTATAGTTTCAACTTCAGTTGTGTATGTTACAATTTGTGGGTATTGTACTTACAATTTTTTATAGTAAAAGTATAATGAGTATAAAAGAACAAAGAAAATGGGAAGAATATTGGATAGAAAAAAATTTAGGACTGAGATGCGTATTTATAGCTTATAAATTAACGAAAAAGTTCTGGAACTATTAACTACCCTACTTATTGTAAGGATATACTTATATGCTGCACATATAGGTACCTATCTGATTAAAATAAAATTTATTAACGTGGAAGTAAAATATTATTGACTGCGGCATCGCTGATCTAATTAAATATCTAATAATCTAATGATATAATTAAAAATATTTAACAACGATATTGGTCTAAGGCTTTGACTTGCGGACATCTCCACCCACGGTGAGTATAAACCATACAAATATGAAATATTATAAGAATGAAGATGATTTCGATATATTTGTATGTGATTATTTATTGCATTAAGTAGATAAGTATAATATACGACATATATGTTTATGTTTCATACTTTCATTTCATATATCGTCGCCTAAGAACCATCATGGCCAATCTCAAAAAATTCAAATATATGTTTTATACATCTATAGATTCGTATTTTCGAGACGCATAAGACCAAGTGATTAGTTTCGATGTTTGTCTAATAGGTTTGCTATAAATATTCTAAAAGTCATCATGACCTATCTAAAATTGTTTTTATCAGTGGTATATCATGGCCTATCTAAAATTTTTATTAGCAGTATCATAGGTGGGATCATGGCCTATCTAAAATTGTTATCAAAAAAAAAAATTGTTATCATGGCCAATCTAAAAATATCGGAACTGCCACTATTAATAGAGAGCCGTCAGCAGCCAAAAACTCGATGAAATCAGTATTACTAATATTATTATTATTATTGACAATAAGATGAAACTTTTTAGAGTTATTTAATGTCAAAAGGTCTACCAACATTCAAAATTCCTAACAAAAAAACAGTTTTTTGTTCACCCTGAAAAGTTGGGAAAACTGAGATTGGCCATGATGGTTCTTAGGCGACGATATATTCGTTTATTACATATTATCTATAACAATTAATAACAAACAATACTCCTGGTCGTATAAGGTTTGAGGTGGAATATTCTACATTTCTACTATTCTAGTAGTGTAGACCAGGGGTCTCCAAACTACGGCCCGCGGGCCGGATACGGCCCGCCAACAAGTTGTAACCGGCCCGTGGCCCGCATATGTAAATATAGATAAAAAAATTATTTCAAAAATGTTTTTATATTATATTATATTTATACCTATTTATTTTTATTTAAGTAAAGTAAACAATATTTTATACAAAAATATAAAGTAAACATATTACCTATATTATCATAAAATTAAAAATTATATGTGTTAATAAACTTTTGGCCCGCTAAGAGCATTTGATTTTTTTTGTGGCCCTTGAATAAAAAAGTTTGGAGACCCCTGGTGTAGACTGTAGACGTATAGTATATCTACAGTGGCGTATACAAGGGGGACGTGGGGGTCAGGTCTCTCCCATTACTGGCTTTGGAGTGGACAATATTCCATATTGTGTTTGATGTGAATTTTGAATCAATTCAAATTATATTCATTGTTCCTTATTGTTAAATATTTTACTACCCAAGTAAAAAGTTTTGAGAGGGTGGGGGAATTTACAATTTTCCCCTCCAATTTAGCTTTGTCGTTTTCTTTATTGGATCCCCCCTTTCAGAAATCATGTTTACTCCACTGCAGTCTGCAGTATATCTAGTATATTCGCAATAGCGTATCAGGTTTAAAAGCATATAAAATATGCTCAACGTGTGGTGTATGAGAGCACTCGTCGACGCAATCTCGTTGGTTGTGGCGCCGAGGACAAAATTATCTCGTCCAAGCCGTATAACGTTTTCGATTGTAGTGCATTATCATACTAGTGTGCTGATGGCAGGAGCTGGGAAAATCAGATAAGTGATAACCGGCAAACCGACGATATGTTTCTCCATACCTCAGAGTTTTGGCAATGGACAATAATAAACAACCAGGTAGGAGGTTTTACATAATGTAGACACTAGGCAGGGGCGGACTGGGGCAACTATTCAGCCCGGGAAATCTATATTTTGACCAGCCCTTACCATTTCGTCAACACTAAATGTAAGACATAAATATGGTACCAAAGTTTTAACAAATGAGGGTTGCATCCTCTACTCATCTTCAATTTTCTCAGAAGTCAACTTAAGATTCTCAATGTGTTAAGTATTTTATCTTAATTACATGTACTGCAGAGTATAATGTATCACTTTTTCTATTACCTATACTCTAAACTGATCTACAATGGGTGAAAAACATAGGTCGTTCTTTAAACTACCTTAACTTGATATTTCTAAGAGTGTCCTTTCTCTCTCTCTTTGATTTTCTCAACCCCACCCTTTCTTTTAGTTTCCATTTTATACAACAAATATATAAGTAAATATTACAAAATCATCAAACAACACACTACGATAAAATAAAAAACAAGTTAAAAAATTCACTTTTTTGAATTAAGAAAGTTACATTGAACGTACGAAACTGTACCTATAATAGTTATCAGCTTATAAATACCTTTCAAACTATCGCAAATTATTTTTATATTTTATTATTATGTAGGTATATTTATATTATATTTTTTATTGTGCACAATTTAATATTAGGTATTAGGTAATATTATGTAAATACTGGCTGGCTGGAAGTGGATATATTAATCGATTGGTATAATAAAGTCATATATTAAGTTATAAAATACTGTACGGATATAAATGCAATAAAAAATACAAGAAAAATCCCTTAAAAATACTACTTTATGCACTAGTTACAATAATATTACAAAGCTTAGTGAAATGCGCAGAAAAATTAAAAGCCAATTTAAATGAAAATAAAATAGAACTTAAATAGATATAGTCGTTGTATTTTGTGTTTCTTTATATCACTGGTCAATCAGAAGCTAATTAATAGTTTCAAATAAAAAAATTTAGACATATTATAATTGGCAAGTATTGTTTTGTATAACTGAAGTCATAGGAGCAAACATAAGACGTAATAAAATATAAAAAATTAGTAAAAAAAAAAAATAATATTTAATTATATTAAATTTCTTGAAGGAATTTAAGCTAATATTAGTGTTTAATGTACGAAAAATTCCTTCAAACGATAAAAATGTCATAAAAACGTGAAAGAAATGTTCTATAAATCAATAAAGTTAAAACAATTTAATTTTTTGATTGGAAAGCAATGTTTAAAAAAATGTAGACAAAAATGCAATTTATATTTAAATTCACACCCTATACCTATAATAATAATTTCTGATTATGCATTAATGCCGAAGGGCTGGTCAATCAGCTGAACCGAAATCTAAAATCTTAAACACCAAATATAATATAAACAATTTTTCACACTTCACCGTTATGATATGAAAATACAAAAAATGTATACCTACCTACTGATTTTATTATAAATAAATAATAATAACAAATTATTTTTGAGCAGCGGCCTATCGGGAAAGTTCCCGGTATCCCGTCCACCCATGATTGTCCGCCCCTGATTGTAGGTACTATAATATTTAGCGTCTGTCTATAACGGTGGTCGCTGTTTCAGTCGAGTAACAAGCACGGCGTCATTGTCTGTTCTTTAAAGTTTTATTTTTCCGATTAAATCGTAAATCATGAATGAATCAAAATTTTCCGAATTCAAACTCATTACTCTGTGTTTTTTGTTGTGATTTACACACATTTAACTTTTGGACTACTGCCGTGACCACTGACCCCATGTACGTTACAACTTACAATATTTAAATCAACACTTCATCGAAAAAATATTGAAAACAGGAAGTTCCTTACAGGCTACAGGTACACAACGACAATATTATTTCACAATATATTTACACGTATAAACTTGATCGTATCTTATAATAATTGTAATTTAAACAATGAGGAACTGTTTTGATTCATAATATATTTCAATGGATTATTCAATTTATATTCAATATTCGTTTACGAGTTTAGATTCACGATCACGAACAGAATTTTCAAAATATTCACAACAGTTAACAATAAAATATAATTTTTACTTATTAATTGCTAATATTCCACTAAATTATATATTATTCTCTAATATGAATTTGTGTAAGTACCTACTAGCCACTATGTATAACTATGTAAGTAATATAATTTAAAATTATAGATTTGTATTTAAGGAATTATAATAAGTATACTGGGTGATTCTTTTATCAAACAACACTCATTATTTCTAAAAGAGTAAATTTTTTTGAAGATATTTTTTTACATAGTTTCAAGTCGCTTATAAAACAACGTTTTTATAAAAAAATTATATTTTTAATTATTTTTTATCCTTATAATTTTTTAAGTTTTTTACTTTTTTGAATGACAACATAGGGTTTTAATTTTATATTCTAAAGTAGAATATTTTTCTTAGTATTTTGATACATGAAAATTGAATTTGGGGCGAGTAGTTTATGAGTTATAAGTATTTAAAGTTTAGACGAGCGGTGAAGTGGACAAACATTTCGCGGGGTAACCCCGAACCACTCCACTCCGCTAGTCTAAACTTTAAATACTTATAACTCATAAACTACTCGCCCCAAATTCAATTTTCATGTATCAAAATACTAAGAAAAATATTCTACTTTAGAATATAAAATTAAAACCCTATGTTGTCATTCAAAAAAGTAAAAAACTTAAAAAATTATAAGGATAAAAAATATTTAAAAATATAATTTTTTTATAAAAACGTTGTTTTATAAGCGACTTGAAACTATGTAAAAAAATATTTTCAAAAAAATTTACACTTTTTGAAATAATGAGTGTTGTTTGATAAAAGAATCACCCAGTATACCTGTATACTTACACGTAAGCCTGTTTGATTATTTAATCGGTTTAATCGACTACCTAATTGTTTGTTTATTACCTACAATTTTATAAGTATTCACCACCAATTAATCACTTTTGAGGACGTCGAGGGGCAGTGGCGTACGAAGAATTTTTCAGTTGGTAGGAGGGGGAGGGGGGCTTGAATATTAGTTACAATTTTATTTTTATTTTGTCCAGTTTAATCATTTCAGACGTTTATTTGAGGTATTTCAAAATGTTTGTAACTTCACAACTTTTCTGGTAGAAAAAATGCTCTGATCATAAACTTCGATGCCCGATGTATGTTTCTAGAAACAAATTGGATCTAGTTGGTACTTTTAGGAGGTTGAAATTGAAAATACTCAGTGCTTTTTAAAATAATCGGAGAAAAAAAATGATAAAAAATTAAAATTGTTTGGTAACCAGTTTGGTTATACAGTCCTCACTAGAATTGTATTTGATTAATTAAATTTTTTTTTCTATAAATGTCGATAAAATATTATTTATTCGGTCAAAAAGCTTAAAAATGTAATACATAAGTTTTTATTATAGCTAAAATATTAACGATACATAGGCATCATGGTTATTTTTTATAAACATTTAAAGTACAAATTTCGTCAAAACCATAGTTAATTTGTAGTTCAAAACTTATAAAATATTAAATGTGTATAGCTATAAGGCTAGACAATTTAAATATTTAATACCAAGTCTTTCATACAAGTAGTAAACTTTTACCTAATAATTACAGGTAATTTTAGGAAAATTGGTATGCAAATACAGTGTTTTTTCAAAAATGAATTCATTCTGGTAAGACGTAAATGAAACTTAGTTATTGCTTACTATATTTGACAGTTGAAACTTGATAAATATTTTTTTTTTTAAGTAATAATAATAAGGGAAATGGAGAGGGCTTCAGCCCGTTAGCCCTCCCTACGTACGCCGCTGTCGAGGGGTCGTGCTTGCATGTGTGTCTCTGTTTCACTAACGCATAGGATAGGTATTTACCAAAATATACGTTCAGCAGTTCAAATTAATTAGCTTTACAGAAGCACGCACACTTACACAATAAAAAAATTTTCTTCAAATTATTATTAAATGCTAAGTTATTGTAGTCAGAAGTTAGAACTACTAAAAACGATTTTGTCAAAATCCAATCTACAAAACTAGGTAGGTACATAGATTTGACTTACCTATCATGGGACATAAAGGTAGGAAAAATATCTGTATGCTCTACTGCTCTCTTTGGATTTTTAACTTTTAGCATGAATTTATTTTAGCTTAGAATGAAAACTAAATAAAAAACAAATTATATACTCAGTACCTAGGAATTAGCGAAAAGTAGTGGATTACTGGTTTCTGTATTCTGTGGCCTGTAAAGTGCTATTTATCATTTTGTTAGATATTTGTTTTGAGTTTTGTGAAACCAAAATACTTATAAATAAATTATATCGCAAGACATCGTAAGAACCACGGTTATCTACATTAGGTAGAACATTAATGAACAATATCGTAATAATATTATTCAATATATTTCACTATTTCAGTCCGTATTACTCATTATAACAATTTTCAATAGCATTTTATTTTACAATAAACTGACGTAAATTTCTCATTTACGCAGGACACGTGCATCGTTTGTACTTAATTGTTTACCTATGTGGCTATATGCTTAGGTAAAGTTTTATTCATTGCACAAATATATGTAAATAATAAGTAAATATATTTCTACTATTGAAGTTGTGTCTCGGTAAGGACTAAGGGATCTCGAAATGAAACATGTAAGTACGTAAATATTATGTTATAAATTGCAATATATTGCAAACATTTTTGAGAAATTACATACGTAATTCATGTATTTTATATACAGGCCAGGATTAAGAGGGGGACGTCCCCAGCGTCCTCATATTATTTAAATGGCATAATATAGTGTTGTCAGCTTAAGATAATTATATTAAGTGGTAATTTGTACTTATTGTTGCATAGAAATTAGAAATATTAAATTTTACCTTGTTAAATATTATATTATGTACCTACTTATTGTACTTTATTAGGTATGTAGCCATGTAGGTGTATTTATTTGGTAAAATATTAAAATATAATCATGAAGTATAACCACTAATGTAAAACAATATCGGTTTTTATTATTATTATTACCTACTTATTAGTATTATTATTTTCACATAGTACCTACCATACATTATTTCTTCATGAAGCGGCCGATGCCAGATTATTAAAATTTCCGCAATTCTATACACTTTGAAAATTCAATTTTATATTTCAGTTGGCACTTTAATACCTTAATAGTATTTATAATACTTTTCCACTAATCTACTACCCGATACCTATTTAGGTGGGAGCAGCCGCGGATCTAGAAATGAAAAAAAGGGGGGCTAGACAAAAAATGTACTTAAAGAACATAAAAGCATGGGCATTTAGTTTAAGTTTTAAAATATTTTAAGTACCGAAGTCTTAGTCTAAGGGGGGGGGGCTTCAGCCCCTTTTATCCGCGCCTGGGAGGGAGTTGTTAGGGTGTATTATATTGCAAAAAATGACTTCACAGGAATAATTCTCAGACCTTGAAGAATTTTCGGATCTTGATAACTATTTTATTATCTGAAAGAAGAAGACTTCCTACAGGCCGCACCGAACTCCGATTTTTTATTTTATTTCAAATAATGGTATAATATAATTTGTAAAAAAAAGCTTAAAATTGTATCATTTTTGAAGACATATTATATTGTTTGAGTTTAAAATATTGGAAAACGGAGTTCGATGTAACCTGTAGAATATTATCGTAAATTAGTTAAAAAAAAAATTATCAAATTTGGTTGATTTTACAGAACATGATCATTATTCCCGTGGAACGTATTTTTGTGTACAAAATTACATTGGCACCGGACCTAACCGGGCGCCTTAAAATGCCTAAAATATAAAAAGATTATCTTTTACACACATAGCAAAAAATAAAAAGTGCTCTACAGAAATGGTTTCTAAACATTACCACATTTTTCCTTCAAAACTTTACTCACACCACATATATTTTTAGTATTTGTAGAATTGTAGAAATTCATTTAGTAATAACAATTTCAAATAATACTACTTATAAGACGTAGTATAATCATAATATTATAGATGTACTTGGATTTTATATTATGTTGGCTTAATGCCTTTATTAGTTTTGAAGTTGTTTTTATTAAAGTATAATAAATAAATTATACTGCTTAGGATATTTAAGGCTGTTGAAGTCGGTTTTTAAAATTATCTGCAGTTCCGTAAAATTTGAAAATTACATTTTATATTTTAGTTGCTACTTTAATTATAATACATTTTCACTAAATATCCACTGCCCGATACCTATTTACGGAGAGGTTAATACGGTGTATTATATAAAAAAAATGACTACACAGGAAACACTCTCGCACCTCGTGGATATGTCAGATTTTAACTTTTTTTTTTATTCTAAAGATTCGGATCAAAGCCTGAATTTTCACTTTACTTTGAATAGTGCTTGATAAAGACGTTTGAAAAATAACAAATATTGTGAATTATTCAAATGCATATTTTAGCTTTTATAATTATAATTTTGAAAATTAGGCTTTGATCTCTTTTTTAAATAGAAAAAAAATTAACGAAATCTGACTCTTTTACAGGGCGTGAGAAGACCCTGTAGCTTTTTCCTGTAAGACATGGTTTTGTTCTAAAAACTTACCGGCTCCGACACTATTCTAATTCATATTATAATTTATTAATAATTAATAATTTCTTTTACATTGAACTATGACTTGTGAGTTGTGAGTGACAGGGCTTATTCTAAGGATTTTTATCAACTACGCATTTTTTTTTTAATAAGCCTATAAAAATAGAACTATAATAATCTCGAAATGTAATATCAAACTAGTTAAAAATGATAATATTTTTAGTTTTATATCATTATTAGCTGGTTAAATTTATAAACTCAAAAAGGTGATTCACGATAAATATTAATATATGACTATAGTGACTACTCGTATCGAGGTAATATGTTATTATATGGGTCACGTGTCAGCAATTTATCTAGATTGTATAAGTTACAAATTGTAACTATTACCTACATACTTATTCTTTATTACTATTAGCAATGAAAACATTCAAACATCATAATTTATCATAATTTTAAATATTGTAATGATTTATTCATTTTTACTATTTATGAAACAGGGTAAGGAGACAAGACATGAAATACGGTATAACAACATAATATATAAATATAAGTAAAACATACTTCTATTTTGTAATCTGTACTCACTAGTCACTACTCAATAAAAAAATAATAATTTGAAAACAGTGTAGGTAGTATACAAATTTAGGTATATAATAAAAATTGATTGTGGGTATATGAATTTATTTAATATTTAAAATTAGTTCTAAAAATAATTGTCGTACAATTTTCGGTGGAAATAATAATAGTTCCAATTTACATTTTGAAATTCACATTGTGTTAGAATTCTACTAAATACTAATCAATAACAGAAAGTAATCAATCCGGGAATAATTAAAAGACTGATTGTATTACCGTTAATAAACTAATTAAACGAAATTAAATTACATCTATAATGTAATACGATAAAATTGCGTTTATATTTGTCACAATATCGTTATTCTTTGGTCTAGCTCATAGTTGTGTCCTAGATGTTTTAACTTTTAAATAATAGTAAATAGGTAGGTAGGTATATACCTAGGTAGTTTGTACACGTATACAAACTACTAACAGTATTCTTATGCAACGTTATCAAAGCACATAGACATAAACAACACCATTTGTGTTTGTAGTAGAAATGTAGCATTGATTATATATGTTGTATTTATAGTCAATGGTAGAATTAAACATTTAAACAAATAAAGTTACAAACATTTGATCACCTTAAACCACTGTGCTGTAAGCAATTTGGCCGAGTTGGAGTGAATTGTGAATAGGTGATAACTATACTTTTTTGTAGTAGGTATCTGATTGTTATTCGAGTTTCTTTTTATGATACTTGGTTTTATTTTAAACCTATTAGACGATAATGTGTAATATCGATATTTATTATACAGGTATAGTGTACTTAAATCGGCCAGTAGCACATGCCACATATATGATAATATATCTATTTAAATAACTTAAAGATAAGAAATTAAAAAATGTTTATTCCTTAACAAGTTAACTATATACGTCTATACCAACACCTATTATATTATAATAAAATAGTAATAATAATAATAAAATTATATATTATGTTAACGTTTGAAATTCACAAGTTAACGATACTCAATCATACAAAGGCTATAAGTATCAAATATTTTAAAAATTATTCAAAAAATAAGGTTTTATATTTAAAATCTACTCTTAAATTTAAATGTTGTGTAAGGTGTAATGTACGTATGATATAATTCGTAATAATGACTTTGTATACATCTAAATATATTGTAGAATTACTAGAATTGATGGTAATAAAAAATATAATTAATTATGTAAATTAAATAATTAATTCACCGATTAAAATATTTAAAGGAGGGTTATTATTTCTGGCATGTGTATATACTATATAAAATAATATAATATATAATAATATACATAATTAATGTAAAGAGACTTAGACCTGTCCGTCAAATTAATTGTATTGTTATGCAACGTTTTTTTTCGTTTGTACTAGCTTTGACACGCACACCCACAGGCTAACAACCTAAATCATTCAAATACGAAGGGAAAAACACTACGTTTTCTTCTCCGGGTTCAATTCGAATAATAACTAAAATAAATGAAAGGAAAAAGTTCTAATAGTGTTATCACATTGGCTTAGTTATATTGCGTGCTTGCAGTTTCTACTTACTGGTGCATTGTATACATTTTAGATTCTGAAAGGAGCTGCAGGTTTTTATAATCTAACATTAATTTTCCTATAATTTCTTAATTTCCTCTAAAAACTTTTTATTGAGCTGGAAAATACCATAGTTTCATACAGTTATTTTATGGATTGGAATTTAACAACATTTGTAGGTTATGTAAAAAAATAGTAAGTATTTCATAGTAGGTTTCTCAATAATTCTGAAATAATTGTTAAAACAGCAATACAAGTAAAACTGTGGAGAAATGTGTTAGAATATGATAGCCATTGCCAAATATTGTTAAGCTAAAAAAAAACGTATTACAAATAAGCCCAGTATTAGTCTGGTTACAAGTACTTAGGTAATTCATCGCAATAATTGTCAATTGATTGTTAAATATTCATAGATGGGCATTTGACCAAAAAATATGACTAGGTACTAGGTAGTTAATAGCTTAAAATTGTATCAAATATTCAGAATGAAAACACTTTTTATGAGCTTAATATTTATGATTGAATATCTCGTTTAGTTTAATATGTCATTGGTTTTTTTTTTTTTTTTTTTAATAATATTGCCATTAAGTAAAAATAACAAATACCTAACAACAACGGTTATGTTGTTGTGTAGTACTTATGTGTATCCATATACGGCTATATATATTTATTTATAATATGCAAATTGATTTCATTATATGAAACGATATTGCGCACAATATTATTATTATTATACGTTTACGTCGTTTCGCTGTGTACAGAACGATGTTTATTATTTTTGTCACAAACCTGAAACCTCACAATATCTTGTCCAAGCATTGTACGATTTTAATTTAATTTCTTAAAAAATATGTTAATAATACAATATAAGTACTTACACTTAGTTTAAATAGTTTTACCATTAAAGGTTAAAAAATAAATTCTTAAAACTCAAGGACACTCTAGATTATAGATATAGATGATATTATGCATTTTGGTTCACGATAAAAACACCACTCTGTATAATTTATATTATATTCTTGTTTGACACGGTTATTTAAGTGATAAAACATTGATTTTATCATTTTTCTACAGACGAAATCGACTATGTTCGTCCATACGTATACCTCGAGACTATTAAATATAACAAATACAACTATTTCTATGTATTATATTACACCGATATGTAAGTACCGACGTATGAAATCGTTATTTCGAAATAATAAAATGTGTAATAATGATAAAATGGATAATAATTAACAATATAGATATTGGACACCTTCGTAGGTATATTTATTTTACGAAAACGACCTAGTGCATAGTGGATAAGTGTATTGTAAATCTAGTCGATATAGTTTTGAAGACAGAAGTTTCGGAACAGCAACCAAAATAAGCCTTTTGTCAAGATAATATACGCCATACGCGTAATAATACGCGTAATCAGTGGCAAGCCGAAGGGCTCAATTTTGACGCAGTTACGTCAACTCTTCAAAGGGTGGAATCTCCGTGACTGTGGCGCAGAATTACATGGTAATTGTTAAGGCCCGACCTCTAGGCCGTTTCGACCAGATTTTTTTCAAATCATAACTTTGATATAAGTTATAATGGATTAGGTTAGTGGGTTAGTTGGGTGGTAAGTACTTAATTCTGAAAATGCGTCATTTAAAGTTATGTTCAGTCCGCCACTACGCGGAATGTAGTAAAATTTTGTATAGATGAGAAAATTAACTGTGTGAATGGCGGTTGGCAGTGACACCGTCGCTCCATCTGCCGGTCAACTATGTTCGGCGGCCCGGGGGATTACGTGTGATAAAACGGCGATCGACTTTAGTTTCCAATGAGAATGAGTCATTGCGAACGCTATCAAGACGGAATTAGGCGATAAAAAAAAAAAAAGTAAAAAATAACATTTAAAACAGTAAACATTGCTTTGTAAGAATTATAAATTTAATTAATAGGCGTTGGCGAAGAAATCGCTCAACAAGTAACCAGAACCGCTTTGTTAATCGTTGATCGTTGATCGTTTGAGGCCGACACACGTCGTTTCTTCGAGATCATGGCCGCAGTGATGAACAGACCGAAAGTATGTGTTGTGTCTTTTTTTTTTAATGTTGTCCGTCAGTATAATATCCTAATTTATGACTTGTGTTACAGGTGGACGAGACCAGCAAGTCTACTATGCGCACCCTCAGCCTAAACGGACATGTAGGGTTCGACAGCATGCCCGACCAGCTAACACACAAATCTGCTCAAAACGGCTTCGTGTTCAACATACTGTGCATTGGTGAGTTTGATTATTACACAATCAGACGATGGACAGACGTACGGCGTGATCTTATATCTGACATGCATTTTTTGTTATGTTTTCAGGCGAAACGGGTCTGGGAAAATCTACGCTTATGGACTCGCTGTTTAACACCAATTTTGAATCCACCCCGTCCACACACAATTTGCCAAATGTGAAACTCAAGGCTCACACTTATGAGTTGCAAGAGAGCAATGTTCAACTTAAGGTACCAATGTTGGGTATTATTATTCTTTACAAATCAATGTTGTTTATTAGACACTTATAGACTCACTTCATAACACATTTGGTTATTAGTAACTATTTACTAAAATGGTTTTTTTATAATGTAAAAGAGAAAACCTTATGTGAGCCTTTATTTTACGTTCGGTTATTAGTGGAATAGTACATTTGATTTAAGTGTAGTTCATATTTATGCATATAAACAATATACTGCTTTACTCATAGTAACCAAAATATAACTGTTTTAATATATTTTTAATTCTAAACATAAATCTAGTAAAACTTATGTCTAACAATTTAATCTATGTTCAAAATGTGGATGTTTACCAAACTAAATAGAGTTTTAGATCCAAATAAAAGTGTAGGTAGAATACTAATTTCTAAATTTTGTCTAGTTGGCATATTAAACAAGTACCACAATTTGGAGTATACATTGACAAACTAGTTTTTTGAAATTTACCATATAAGGAAATATGAATAATTAATGTAACCTCATCAACTCATTATAGTTGTTAAGTTTTATTGATGTGATAACTATATAAAGTTTTCAATTTATAATAATGAAAAGAACAAATATCACTGTCAATTTAGTTATTTCATTAAACTGCAATCAAGCAAATTATCTAACGTTAACAAATAAATATTAATGTCAAATGTATCTAGCAGAACAACAATTATAATAATCATATTATTACTAATGGTGTTTTAATTACAATATATTTATTTAGTTGACGCTTGTCGAGACAGTTGGTTATGGTGATCAAATAAATAAAGAAGACAGTTTCAAATCTATTGTAGACTACATTGATACACAATTTGAATATTATTTACAAGAAGAACTAAAAGTAAAGCGTTTGCTATCAACATATCACGACACGAGAGTTCATACCTGTTTATATTTCATCTGTCCTACTGGTCATGGGTATGTTGTAATCTTAACTTAAAATTTACTTCTGTGTTTACCAAGTGATTTAAATTATGATAGGTTAACTGAATCAGTAACACATAGTTTAATATATATAAAACTATAACCTATACTTTGTTCTTCGAGAGAATGTAAGTACTTCGTGTATGCCTTTGGATGCAGAGTACTATGTGTTATACTTTGTGTGCTACCACAATCTTACGGCAAAAGGAGTATACAATATTTTAATGGTCATCTATTATTTTATCATGATAATATTTAAATTTTTTATTGGTATTTTTAATTTCACATTCTGTTACACCAAATTTTCTGAAAATATTAAAAAAACAAAAGGAAAAACAATAGATAAATCACTTGGTATAAATCAAAGTCTTGTAAGCTACTTAATAATTATTAATATTATCATCTTGTGTTTATAGATTAAAATCAATTGATTTAGTATGTATGAAAAAACTTGATACCAAGGTTAATGTGATTCCAATAATTGCCAAAGCAGACACTATCTCTAAGTCTGAATTACAAAAGTTTAAGGTAAATTATTTTCAGTACAAAATGTTGTCTAATATGCTACCTATCATTGTTATCTTTTCTGCAGTAATTATACATTGGTTTATTATGATGTTTACAAATTAAAATTATACATTACCTTAATAAGTTAATAATGTAGTAATTTTAAAATGTTTCCTTCCTAATCTTAAATTTTACTATTTTTATTAACTTTTAACCTAATTGATTACTGTTCAAAACGTTCTTTTGAAAATTGAATTTGTCCATTTTCATGTTCAATGCATTGAATTGCATTGCTATCGTGTTCACATTTTTTTATATAAAGAAACAACACAATCGCTGGTCATTCATTTAAACTTTTATTTTATAAATCTTTAAATACAACTGAGAAGGTGTAAATATTTTTTAAATAGTCTACAATAATATATAATTAGACAATCTACAATAATAAGCAGTTTTTGTGAACATAAAATTTGCTATGTTGTATGTTTGTAAGACTGAGACACACTTCCGTTTGTAGCATTTTGTTAATAAATTGCAAAATAATAAATTATATGTAATGGTTAAAGACGTATTATACAGCCATTTAGGTAAAATTTTACCAGAAAGCAGATTTGAATTTGTCACTAAATTATCTATGCTTTGACAATTTCATATTTCTGATTTTTATTTATTTTTACTAAGAAATTTATAAACAAAAAGAGTAAAAATAGATCATATTCATAATTCAAATTTAAAAAAAATTGATATAGCATATTAAAAATGTATGACAGTTAAAGCATAGTAAATTTAGAGGAGAATTCAAATCTGCTTTCAAAATTTAAATCAGAACATCCTACTGAGCATAGTGATTGAAGTCAGTGGCAGTATTTTTTGAGAAAAAAATGTTTGTAATTTTACAAAGTAATATGTGGTGACATAAGCATAAAATGACAGACATATATACCCAGTCACTATGATGCCCATATACAACGTGATCCGTACTACACACACTAATGTTCATTTACTTTTAACACATTCAGAAGACCCATATCAACTGATATATAAAATGCCTAGTTTTTACTCCTTAGAATGGATTACGCTCCAGCCCCCTTAATACTCATTTGTATGTACTTTGTTCTATCCTACCGATTTACCTAATAATGCCACAATTGTTTTAATGTCTAATTGAGATCGTGAGTCCTAATCTTAGGATTTCTGATTTAAATTTCGAATAAACAACATTTGAAAATTCAGAAATTTTGAAGTTGGAAAAGTGTACTGACCAATCTTAAGTAGACATAATAATGAACTCAAATCAGTTTTAAAAAGTATTTTTGCATTACAAGGTCGTTAAAGATTGGTATGTTTTAGCTAAAAAAGTGTCAGCTACCGACCCCCCGAAGTATAAAAATTACATTATTAATACATTTTTTTTAAAAACTTACATAATTTAGACAAAAATAATCACTGAATTGCGATCAAATGGTGTAGAAATCTATGAGTGCCCAACTGAAGATGAGACTGTAGCTGATGTCAATTCTAATATGAATTCTCATGTACCATTTGCTGTTGTTGGAAGTACAGATTTTGCCAAAGTTGCAAACAAAATGGTGCGCGCTCGTCAGTATCCATGGGGAACAGTTCAAGGTTTGTAAAAAGTATAATTTTTAAATTATTTATATTTATTCTTTACGGTTATACTAACTTGTTTTAATTATGTTGACAGTTGAAAATGAATCACATTGTGATTTTGTTAAGCTGAGAGAGATGTTAATTAGAACTAATATGGAAGATTTGCGAGAAAAAACTCACGATAAACACTATGAGTTATACCGAAAAATGCGCTTGGAACAAGTAAAATTTAAATTTAATACATATGAATCAATGTATAGTGTTAATATCACTTATTTTTTAGATGGGCTTTAGTGATGTGGACAACGAAAATAAGCCACTAAGCTTCCAGGAATCTTTTGAAGCAAAGCGTAGTCATCATTTACAAGAGCTACAGAACCGTGAAGATGAAATGAGACAAATGTTTGTTGTCAGAGTAAAAGAAAAAGAAGCCGAATTGAAAGAAGCTGAAAAAGAGGTAACTTAAAATGTTGATTAAGTATGTTCAAGAATGTGTTACATTCTGTTACAATTCACCATTTTGGTGGTACAAAGTTTCAAGTCATATTCACTATTCAGTTTGAACTTCATTATATTATGATTAATAACTCGGATTCTATCAATTTAATAAAATATTACTTTTTTGATTAAAATGATATCCAATGTGTACAAATAAACATACAATGTACCAGTAAACTGAAGAATTTACAAAGTACAAACAATACTCAGAATTCTTTATGACTGATAACTGAAAAAATACTATTAATACCAAATAATATTGAAAAATATATAAATTGCACTATCTGTATAAAATATTAAAATGAACATAAATAAATTAATTGTGCAAGTAAATGTACTATAATCAATTTATTCAGTACTTCCATTATATTGTCAACCCACTACTCATAACGCATTGGTCAGTAATTTAAGAATATATATTTATATATATAATAATATATATTTATTTTTATTGGCAAATAATAAACATCAACTCAAATTACTGACCCTAAAGTACAATTTTTTGGCTCAGAATTATTTCTAAATATGTTTTAGGTTAGGTTAATCTGTTTAATATTTCTAATAAATGTTGAGTAATGTGTGCAAGTATGTTTGTTTCATGATTCAAATAAAATTAATTATTATTTAATATTGTCATTCATAATTTATTAATTAGTATAATAACATTTACATTAACAGTTAACTAATCGTTCTGTATGAGTCATAAAACATTTTATTACTTCATAGAATTCTTAATGTCAGAATGTCTCAATAGAGCATTGACACTGTATATAGCTGTATTTTGATAAATTGAATAACATAAATAACATGAAATTAAAGGTGATAGGTAAACTCAAGTAATCTTGGTGGTTTTCGTTCAGACAATTAATTTGTTAGTTTTTTTGCTGTTAACTAATAGTTAACTTAAATATTATAATTATGTAATTTTTGGTATCCTTGTATCCTTTATAATACACATTCAAATTATAACTTGCTACATATGTACATTTTACACTAGAATACTCCTTATTTATTAGTTAAAACTTGTTGCCATGTTTTCCATTTTATGGGTTTTCTAGCCTACTCTTAGCTGCATAATTATTTTAATAATTTATGTTATATTGTTCAGTCAATATTAAACTAATTTAGTCTACTAATGTCTAATAGTATTTTATACACCACTTAGAATTTACTAAGTGTTATTTAAATGGGCTAACTAATTTAGTTAAGTCTATTTAAATATCAAACCTTTTGAATTATATTAATTAACATAGTTACTTGGTTACCAATTTTAATTTTAGTTTTAAACTATATAAACCAAGAGAGTATTGTCATACACACACAATAGAGTGCGAGTTTCCTTAATAATTGCTTGACTAACTAGAAAATATAAGTAAAATTAATTGCTGAATAAGTCTTAAGAATAATTTTACAATTGTATGCTAATTTATAAAAGTATAATATGACATTTTGATTTTACTTTTGTAGTATCAAAACTTGCCTTGCAAAAATAACTTTTATACCTTGTGAAATATTCAGGTTTTGATAAGTACATTTTTATTTTAAATATGAAGATATGCATATTGTATTGTATTGAACTCTAATTAAAAAAAATATATTCTTGCAATAATCGTCCATATGTCATATATTTTAGAGTATTTGTCTGTCATTGTTTAAAGTTAATTTGAGAATAAGAGTTTAGTGCAGCTAGAATAAAGTTTTCCACTTTAAAAAAAAAAAAATATCAGAATCTGACGGGTCAATCCCTTAACAGTTTTTGATGGTTAAAATGGTTTGATTTGATTTTTTTGTTAGATTTATTGTATGGCTCCCTCAATACATAACTTAATTTTACTATAATATGCCTGCATTTTTGGCCCATTAAATAGTCATTTGCGACAATTATTGACATAAACTGATCCTATTATAATAAGTTTATATTTGTTAACATTTTCTGATGTAAATATTCATCTTTTACAAAATCATTACATCTAATATATATTAGTTGGTTGCATTATGCTAATTTTTAGATTAATGTTATACAAGGAATTTTAAAAATAGCATTGTTCTCCATTATATAACCATATGTTGTTAAACGATATTATTATAGTTGTATAATGTACATAATGTCATAATTTACAATATTACAAATATTAAATTAAAATTAACTTACGATTGTTCCTACTTCACGCTCTGAATAATAATTATTGTTTGATTTTTAGAAGGGTCTCTCAGTTTGCATTATATTCAGCTTTAATCAAAAATGTAGTATTGTATGCATTACTTATCTCTGATCAATATTTCATGTTCTTTGTTTTAATAAAAGAATGTTTATATTATTTATTTGTTTTCTAATGCTGATTTAATGGTTTATGAAAAAAATGTTTCATAGATACAAATTATAAAACATTACAACTTAATAACTACCAAGTATGTAATGTACTTGGTAGAAAATGTTTATCATACTATATATTGGTATGTCATTATATAAATTACAATATGTGTATACAGTATACACATTACACATATATCATATTTCTGTTCAAGAATTTTTATATTAAATAATATAAATTTATGAATTACAGTTACATGCCAAATTTGATAAACTAAAACGTGATCAAGATGACCAGAAAAAGAGGTTGGAAGAACAGAGAAGAAAGTATGAAGATGATCTTATGGAGTTCAGCAAAAGGAAGCAGCAGTATTCTAGCATGGGACATCATACTCTCACTTTAGGAAAGAGTAAAAAGAAATAAATATTCTCTCAAGACGAATATGGTAAACTATTATTATTTTAACTTTATGAAATGATCATATATATTATCATAAATTATTTTACTTTTATTTACTAGACTAATACACTTATTAATATATCTATTCTATTAATAGATACTGATTAATGAATTTATAATTACTATTTTGCGTGAGATTAATCAATCAATGTGATTAATAAATAAATTGTAGATTTTTGGAATGAAAATTACATTTTTAACATTCCAATAGTATAAAATTTAATGTATGCATAAAAAACATAACTATTTTATAGTTATTACTATTTGCTACAATAATGTTTTATCACAAAAAGTACCTATATAATATTGTTACATGCTATATTATATCCAATTCTTAATATATGCTATTTCCTTTATTTTAATATGAATAGGGTTTATTGGACATAAACCTCCCCATGGCTATATCTAATTATTTTTATACTCCTTTATTTGTTATTATTTTTACCTTTATAAAAATAAATCAAAATCCATAGTTAATAATTTATATTAAATTATATTTTTTAGTCTTATGATAAAAAATATAGTGGACATCACAATTACTTTTGTTTGTGCCAAATTTTAAATGAATTGAGTTAAAAATAGTACATGTTTGTCTTCCTAAAAAGTTTTTCTTTACAAATTATAAAATAGTTTTACATAAAATAAGTTTTAATCTTATGAATTATTTCCATTTTTTTTATTTTGTAATTGATTTTTTTTTTTAAGGTTGTGTTTTGATTTTTATGTGCACATTTTTTTCTTCAATTGTTTGTGTTAATTTCTGTATTGTTTGGTTGGGAAAAGTAAGATTATAATTGTGTAATTTGGGTTTAAAATAAATTTTTTACGTTTATATGTACCTAGCAGATAAAATATTAAATATTATTATCAAATCTTAAAATTTTGAATGTTCTAATATTTGCATTTATGTACATGGTAATTGGTATTTTGAATATGAAATATTTTATTTATCTTAATACCAATGAACTATTTATTCTCAGTGGTTTATTTAGAATGATACATTTTGTGTTGTATAAAACTGTAGTCCTTATTTTACTTAATAATATTATGTACTTGACCTTTCATTTTTGTCCTATTTCATATACAAATATTGTATACTTATTAAAATTTGTATTCAGATTATGTATAGAATTTTTCTGGTGTGATCTTGTTAAACATTTTTACAAAAAGATAACAATATCTAGACCATTTACTGTCCTCGTTCAGAAACCGTGTAAATTAAATACTACCAGATTATATGCTTCAATTAATTTGTAAACAAATACTGTGACTCACTAATGTGTTGTAAACTGATTTAGATATAGCAGTTTAATGGATTTTGTTATATCATCAATGTGTGTAATCTGT